>CM052901.1:34601934-34618939 GCA_028534135.1 Potos flavus | reverse complement strand
CTTGCCCCTCTCACCCCTGCCCCCCCGCTTCCCCCCGCCCCCCCTGCCCCCCTCCCCCCGTTCCTCCCCAACACGCCGCCACCAGTCTCCTCCTACCTGCTGCCCTGCCCTTTCCCCTCCTGCCTCAGACCCTCTAAAAGGCCCCCTGACTGGCTTGCCCCACCCTAAGTACACCTCCCACCAAATCTCACCTCTAAAGCGGGGCCAGATAGGGTGCCAGCTAACCACGCCTACCGACTAAGCCCAAAGTGAACGCACACTGTTCCCTCCAAAGACTCCCGGGGAGAAAAGGAAGTCTTGGGGCCAACCCTCGAGGCTTTTACTCTAGGACTGTTCCAACTTCCAGAGATAGTGGGGGTGGGAGGGAATTTGTGAGGAATGTTCCTCCCAAACTCCAGGACATAAGAGAATTTGCTACATCGCTGAAAGTCATTGAAGGCGGGAAACAACAGGAGTGGTTAGAAAAGATTTAGAATCCAGAACATGAAGTACTCGTAATTAAGTACAGGAAGTTCTGCCCCCCTCCATAATGGTTTGTCCCACGCCAGGGGGCCCTTGCCTCCTAGAGATGGAATGTTCTAGAACTCGAAGCAGCCCCAATCCTTCATTGGCTTTCCATACCCCTCGGAGGAAGAGGGTGGAGCCTGGGAACAGCTTCGTCACCCATTGGCTCAGCGCTGAATATTATAGTCACCCTAACCGGTCTTAAATTCTGGCCATTTTACCCCGAAGCCATGCCTCAGATCTGTCCACCTTCACACACCTGCCATCCTAGTCCAGCTCCCCCTACCTGTATATCTTCCCTGCAGCCCTCTGATAACCTGGTCTGTCTCCTGCCTACCCTAACATCAGAGGGATCTGAGCATGTCAGTTTAAACCTCCAATAGCTTTCTGAAGACTACTGGAAAAACCAGACAGATTTAAGATTTAGTCCTACTTTGCCACTTACTAGATTACCTTCTACTATAATTGAATATTAGATTCTACCTATGGGCCTACCGTGAGGACTGAATGACAAAGTGCATGTAAAGTTGATGTAATGTTTTCTATGATCGTATTTTTGTAAAATATACAAATTCAGTGTGTGTGTGTGTGCGCGCGCGCGCGTGTGCGCACGCACGCGCACACGCTTGCGCGGGCTTTTATGATCTTGAAACAAGGAGTGGGAGGGTATACACCAGACTCTTAACATTGGTTATCTCTGGGAGGTGGAATTGGAGAGGAAGTTGGAAAAAGTTTTTATCTTTTTAAAATACTTCTTTCTATGATTTCATTTGTTACAAAGAACATATACTTCTATATGTATGCATGCATTAAAAATCTGGAAAGTCACGTACCAAAATGTTAACAGTGGTTATTTTGGGATGGTAGGAATATAGTACTTAAAAAACTTTGTATTTTTCTCTATTGTAGAAATTATTTATAATAATCATGTGTTTTAAAAAAAGTTTAAACTATTTTTTGATAACTTATGATCAGTGTAAATAATTTTTAAATATCTATAATGTAAATGTGTCCCTATACTCTCACCCATCTCTAACCTAGAAGATAACTAATGTTAATAGCTTGATATATATATGTATATAACATATAATATATATACACCCTTCTAGTCTTTTAATATAGGCCATAGCAAATACAATTGACCCTTGAACAACACAGGATTTGAACTGTGGAGGTCCACTTATATGTGGATTTTTAAAATAGATTCAGTACAGTACTATAAATGTGTTTTCTCTTCACTATGATTTTCTTAATTAAAAAAACATTTTCTTTTCTCTAGCTTATTGTAAGAATACAGTATGTAATACATATAACATACAAATATGTGTTAGTTGATTATTTTATTGTTAAAGCTTCTGGTCAACAGTAGGCTATTAGTAATTAAGTTTTGGGGAAATCAAAAGTTATAGGCAGATTTTCAACTGTGTGGAGGTCGGAGCCCCTAGCCCCCTGAGTTGTTCAAGGGTCAGCTGTAATTGGTAGTTTCTCAAACAAAGCATCCTCTCACTTGTCTTCTGGCCTTTGCCCAGGCTACTCCATGAGTGGATTGTCCCTGCGCTCCTATTCTCCATGCTCCCATTCTCTTCATCCACCTAACTCCTGTTCAATCTCTCTTCCCCTTTCACAACAGCACTCCAATATTTTTCTCCTGTATTTCTTGGTCCTCCAGCTCCCACCCCAAGCTAGGCTGAATTGTGCCATCTTTCTGTGTCCCCATGATACCTCGTGCATACCACTTGCAGTACTTTTCAAGGCCAGGTCTGAGTCTTAATTTTGTGTTTTCAGCATCTGGCACAGTGGTAAGCACTCAGTGACTAAAAGAATTCATTGCATCAGTAAGGTACAAACAGATACCTATTTTCTTTCTTCTCTAAAATGTCTTTTTCTCCACACAGACTGATTTTCTGCCACTTCACAGCTTCTTGTGGTAGGGACCTCTCTTTAGTATTTGAAACTAACCAGTATTTGACAGATTTGGAGTTTGTAAAAAATACCCTCGAAGATTCAGGAATGAAGCTTCTGTGTGAAGGATTAAAACAGCCAAACTGTATCTTACAGACATTGAGGTAACTGATAGCAGGAGAATTTGTTGTCTGTGTTCATATCATTTTTGGTCAATTTCTGTTTGCATGGGGGGAGAGCATGAACAAGATAATGAAGTCATTCTTCTCTTCTCTGAAGATTGTACCGATGCCTTATCTCTCCTGCTTCTTGTGGGGCACTGGCAGCTGTTCTCCGTACCAGTCAGTGGCTCACTGATCTGGAATTTAGTGAAACCAAATTGGAAGCTTCAGCTTTGAAATTGCTTTGTGAAGGCTTAAAAGATCCAAATTGCAAATTACAGAAGCTCAAGTAAGTTCTAACTATTAGTTTCCTTGCTGCAAGAAAAAAAAATTTAAATATGCAACTCAAGATGGATGTTGTGTGATCAAAACACATTTCAAAGAATCATGGAGAGGAAGAATAAAAGTGACAGTCCCTAAAGTTGATCCTATGCAAGAAGTTTAGGAAAAGAATTTTCATTGTAAGTGACAATAACATCAATGGCTATAATAATGACCCACACTTAACTGAACAATCACTTTGTGCTAAGCATTGTGCTGACTGCTTTGTATCTATGATTTCCCTTAATTGTACAACAGTTCTGAGAGGTTTCAGATTATTATCTCCATTTTAGCAGATGAGGAAATAGGGACCCAAGGTCATAAGACCAAGTAACATGGCAAAGGCACAGTTCAGAACCCACATGTATCTGACTTCAAAGTCCATGGTAATGTTAATAGCTTGTTAATAGCTAAAATAGCTTTTAATAAAAAAAAGTGTATCATATGTGTATTAGGGTTCTCCAGAGAAAAAGAACAAATAAGATGTATCTAAATATACAGTTGACCCTTGAATCACACAGGGGTTGGGGCGCCAACCCCACCCCCCACAGTCGGAAATCCACGTAAAACTTTTGACCCTTCAAAAGTTTAACTACTAATAGCCTGCTGTTGACTGCAAACCTTACTGATACCATGAACAGTTGACTGACACATACTCTGTATGTTGTATGTATTATATATGTATTCTTATAAGAAAGTATGCTGGAGAAAAGAAAATGTTACTGAGAAAATCCTGAGGAAGGGAAAATACATTTACAGTAGTGGACTATATTTATAAAAAAATTTGTGTTTAAGTGAACCCGTGCAGTTCAAACCTGTGTTGTTCAGGGGCCAATTGTATAGAGATTTATTTTAAGGAATTGGCTCATGCAGATTAGGATGGCTGTCAAGTTCAATATTTGCAAGATAGGCCAACAGGCTGGAGACACAGGGAAAAGCTCATGTTGCAGTTCAAGTCCGAAGGCATTCTTCTGGGAGAATTCTCTCCTCTTCCCCGGGGAGCTCAGTCTATTTCTATAAAACCTTTCAAATGGTCAGGCGAGGCCAACCCAAATTATGGAGGGTAAATTACTTTACTCAAAATCTACTGATTTAAATGTTAATCTCATCTAAAAAGTACCTTCCCAGATACATCTAGAATAATTTTTGACCAAATATCTGGATGTATGACCTAGCCAACATGACATAATTAACTATCACTAACATATCAATATATATGTGGGTTTATTTTTTTTAATTTTTTAATTTTTTAAATTTTTTAATTTTTTTTAAAAAGATTTTATTTATTTATTTGACAGAGAGAGATCAGAAGTAGGTAGAGAGGCAGGCAGAGAGAGAGGGGGAAGCAGGCTCCCCCCTGAGCAGAGAGCCCTATGCGGGGCTCGATCCCAGGACCCTGAGACCATGACCCGAGCTGAAGGCGGAGGCCTTAACCCACTGAACCACCCAGGCACCCCTATTTTTTTTTAAAGTAGACTTCACACCCAGTGTGGAGCCCAATGCGGGGTTTTAACTCATGACCCTGAGATCAAGACCTGAGCTGAGATCAAGAGTCGGATGCTTAACCGACTGAGCCACCCAGGCACCCCTATATGTGGGTTTTTTACACTTGATCTTAGCCAAAAGGCCAAGAAGCGATTATATGTGGGTTTTTTACAGCAAAAGCACTTTAACATTAAAGCTTTCTGGGGTGCCTGGGTGGCTCCGTGGGTTAAGCCTCCACCTTCGGCTCAGGTCATGATCTCAGGGTCCTGGGATCGAGCCCCGCATTGGGCTCTCTGCTCAGTGGGGAGCCTGCTTCCCCCTCTCTCTCTGCCTGCCTCTCTGCCTACTTGTGATCTCTTTCTCTCTGTGTCAAATAAATAAATAAAATCTTTAAAAAAAAATTTAACATTAAAGCTTTCTAAAATCTACTTTGAAACTCCTTTTTTCCACCAAAATGCCTCTTTTAAAAATTTCTAAATTGGGGAGATATAGACATGTGTACTTGTGAGCCTTCTTCAAGGCTAAGGTTGGAGCCTGGTAACTCAAGAGAAAATTGAGGACTCAAAGATTGTAGTAGATATCATAGAAATTCTTGAAAGTGATGGAAAAAAAGGTGATGGGTTTCAAGAAATTGTACTACTTAATGTGGAGAAATAAAGATTGAGAAGGCAGGAGGGTCAGTAAAAACCACTCTTCGTCCCGAAGAAGGAATATTACATAGATGATGATATTGGGCTGGGTCTCTAAGTATGGAAAATTAATAAATAATGGACTTTTAGATCTCTTCACTATAAAGCTTATTAAAGGTATTATACCGTTTCCCCCGTGGGATTTGAAAGAAACTATGAGATAGGATTCTAAATTCATGCAGGGAGTTAAAATGAGATTAGGTCATCTTGATATTTCCTCCCAACACTTTTTTGGAGGGGCAGTTAACACTTGTTGAGTTGCTGCTGGGGAGCACAGTGTTGTGGGAGCAAAGTACGATTCTCTCCCGTGGAGACTGAGACATTTTCAAGGTTGGCAGTCTTGTATGGGGGCCCTTATTTTCTCTGTTCATGAGGTACTGTGGGTAGGGGGTGAGTAGGACAACAAAGCAGCCAATTCTGTCTCTATTCATCTTTCTTTCTCTCCAGGTTGTGTGCTAGCTTTCTCCCTGAGAGCTCAGAGATTGTTTGCAAGTGTCTTGCTTCTGTTCTCATTTGCAATCCAAACCTCACTGAGCTGGACTTGAGTGGAAATCCCCTGGGGGACACAGGGGTGAAGTATCTTTGTGAAGGTCTCAGACATTCCAACTGTAAAGTGGAGAAGCTAGAGTAAGTTTCTTAGAAATGTCTGGCATCATCTTATGACCTTTGAACTTGTCGAATGCCTGTTACGTGCCAGGATCTATGCTTGGGCTTGGAGAAGTTATTTCACCTAATTCATTCCTTCCAATAACCATATAAAATGGATTTTTTATCCCCATTGTACAGATGAGGAAACTGAAGATCACAGGGAAACGTGACTTGTCTAAGGTCACCCCACTCAGAAGTGGTATAGTCAGGATGTGACTCCAAAGTCTGTCTACAAATCTGCTCTTTCCAGTATACAACCATCTTGCGTGTTTACAGGCATGACACTACTTAAATATTAAGAATATTTACAATGCACCCAACACTGGACTAAATGCGGGTAGAGTTATCAGAAGGACAAGTGACGAGGCTGCCCTTAAGGACACACAGATATGAACCAATTGGAGAACAACACAGTTCAATGTGTAATGAAGTGCCCAACACTGGAATCATTTAAAAATGCCAGCTGAGCCAGGGAAAGGTAGGAAGTCACTTTAGGCTGGAGACCTCAGGAGGTGGCTTTGTGAAGGAGGTGTGCCAGGAGCTGGAACTTGAAGGAAGGCTAGGAAGACATTCTCAGAAAGCTTAGAGACAGCAGTGGCTGATTTTTCTCCTTTTTCTCTTGGTAGCTTGAACACATGTTACCTAACAGATGCTAGCTGTATGGAGCTCTCTTCCTTCTTGCAAGTGAGTCAGACTTTAAAAGAGCTGTTTGTGTTTGCCAATGCCCTGGGGGTCACAGGAGTACAGCATCTCTGTGAAGGTGTGCGGCATGCAAAGGGTATTCTCGAGAATCTTGTGTAAGTGTCTGATTATCCTTTTTCTCACAGGCCTTGGCACTTGAGGTGCAGTAGGATCCATGGTTAACGGCCACCTTGGTATCCCCATTCCTCCAGGCTTTCCGAATGTTCCCTTTCGGCAGCTAGCTGTGAGTCCCTTGCCCAAGTCCTGAGCTCCACCCGGAGCCTGACAAGGCTGCTTCTAATTAATAACAAAATTGAAGATTTGGGACTGAAATTGCTGTGCAAAGGATTAAAACAGCCTGACTGTCAGTTAAAGGATCTGGCGTAAGTATCATGGACTATAGCCACAGGCAGAGTTTCCTGATGTTTCAGCAACTCTTAAAATTAAATGAGTATTTTTTGGCCTGGTGATTGAATCTCCAAGGAAGCAATAAATGAAGAACCAAATAATTTAGGGAAAATAAATGTTCCCCTCTCCATAATCTCTGCTTGGCTCTGGCCCAAGGGATTTTTTTTTTTTTTTACACGATACTCTGTGTTTCTAATGTGTTTTTCTAGTGGGCAAACAGAATTCCTAAAGTAACGCAGTGCAGATGAACTGATGCCAGCCTTCTCTACTTTACTTCCTGGCAGACTGTGGACCTGCCACCTGACTGGAGAGTGCTGTCAGGATTTGTGCAATGCACTCTACACCAATGAGTGCCTAAGAGACCTTGACCTCAGTGATAATGCCTTAGGGGACGAGGGTATGCAGGTCCTGTGTGAAGGGCTGAAACACTCCTCCTGCAAACTGCAGACCTTGTGGTAAGTGCACAGCGACTCTTTGCTCACTGGGCTCTTGTTCCCGGCTCTATATGAAATGGAGGTTCATTGCAGAACTTGGGGTAACACTGATTTCTTTCTTGAATCCCCAATTCCCCGTAGGTTAGCAGAATGTCATCTCACAGATGCATGCTGTGGAGCCCTTGCCTCTGTCCTCAACAGAAATGAGAACCTAACATTGCTGGACCTAAGTGGAAACGACCTTAAGGATTTTGGAGTGCAAATGCTGTGTGATGCACTGATTCAGCCAATATGTAAACTACAGACATTCTAGTAAGTTACTATGGTGGGGGGGGGGGTGGGAGGTAGGGGGTCAAGATAGACATGTTGGGTTTGATCATAGCCCATTGCAGCGAGAAAAGAAGAAAAGCCAAGGGCAAGCCATGCCTAGGCAAAATATCAAAGTAAGTGAAGTAACCAGTAGGCCTCCTCCTTGGACACAGGGACAGGGTTTGAGGCAGAAAACAGGCAGCCCTGGATCTCACTGCTATGAGAAGCAGCATGGCATAGGAAGAAGAGTACCAGATCTAGATTCTATTAGATCTGGCTTAAATACTAGGTTTAGCATCCACTAGCTACATGACCATGCTTACTTAACCTCCCTGAACTTTAGTATCCATGTCTGTAAAATGGAGCTAATAATAGTACCTGACTATCTGGTGTTAACAGGGGGATTGGATGAAGTGAAACGTTAATTATAAATGTACCTAGTACAACCTTCGCCACATAGGTGATACTCCATAAATGTTAGATTCTTTCCCTTTTCTCTTCTCATACTTGCCAGGGGCTCTTAAATATTTACATTTGAGAGTCTTTAAGACTCAAGGAAATGAAGCTGTAATGATGCAGTTATAGGAAGCGGAGGTCTTGACCCTTTCTGGTCAATGTCCATCTGCCAGCTCAGCAGGCTGGCATGACACACAAAGTTGCTCTTAATTAGGACACAGCTATGCTGTGTTGGCAGCTAACCAGTGACCAAATGATCATTCGTCTCTGGCATTCAGAATTGGAACACATAGCGGAAAATAAAGGGCGAGTGCAAAAATTCCACATGTCAAAGCCAATTTGACGGATTGAAGTGTAAATGAAAACAACATAAAGGCCTGATTACAAGTCTGGCTAAAACAGAAGCTGGTTCTCTACTAGCAAAGTGAAGTATGTTAGTTTCAAAGGCTTGAAAGTGTGGTGATTACTGCCCAGAAAGAGAGAATCATTCACGACATGATGAGCCTCAGAGATTTAGGGACCTCCATTCCGTGGTGTCTTTGTCAAAAGAGGTGACTGCAGTCTATGTTGTCAACAGGTTGGAATAAGCTTAATGATCAATCCTGATGTTTCTTCAAATATTGAGTAATTTAATGTGGTAGCACTCTGTAGTGTGTATGCTTCAGCAAAGGTCTTAAGTGACAGGAGAAATTATTTTGTGATGGCGTGCTGTTGTTTGCTTTTTATTGTAAATTATTACACTGTTTCCTGTATTTCTTGCTCTTTGCCTTTTAACTAATGTGCTTCCATTGTGTTTTCAGGGTAACCTTCAAACCCTTATAATTTGTCAGCCGACAAGTTGATAACAGTGTGCAATAATAGCTCAGAATACAAAATAAAGGGCACACATGCACACGCACTCACAGAATAGACACCATTCATTGACCTCAAATCAATTTTGATTGTTAGAGTATATGTAAGATAAACAACGCTATAATTAATAGAAATATATACTTACCCAAGCAAGGGGAAAGGAAATTATGGATGATTTAATGTTGTGGTGGGATTGAAAGGGGGTGTAATTCCAGGAGATCTTTCTAAAATGGGGGAGTCTCAGCTAGAAATTGCAAAGACTGGAGGAAGAAGGTTATTTTCTAAGAGCTGCTTGAGTGTGGGGCTGAATCTTATTCCTCATTGTATTCTCCCCTGACCCATAAAGTTCAGCTTTGCATATAGTAAATACATATAGAAGACCAGTTAGTAATTTAGAGCATCTGGAGGCAAGGAAAGGGGACAGTTAATGACATGTTCAATAAAGACTACGTGTCTAGACATTCAGAAGGTCAAGGAATAAAAGAGGCTGTGGCCTTAGAGTGGCAGAGCTTACCTTCATTCATTCCACACGTACTTGCTGAATATCTGCTATGTGCTAGGCAAGTGTGCCGGGTGCTAGGAGACAAGAGTGAATAAGACACAAGACATAATCTGTGCTCTTCAGGGGCCAGGGGGCTTAGTGGTAGAGACAGGCACATGAACTGAAGAATATAATAGGGTGATCATGTGGTCTTAAGGGAGTCTGGGCAGGAGACAGTTCACCCAGTCCAAGAGGGTCAGGGTAAGCTTCTTCGAGGGAGGACCACCTGAGTTAAGTCTCAGGACTACTGCCAGGAGAAATGGGGGTAAGGATGAAGAAGGGTAGCCCACCCTCAGGAGATAGCTTGAACAAGGTAGCCAGACAATAAACTGCATGGTTTATGGTACTCGATGGGGAAAGGGGTAGGAAGGAGTTTGCTCTTGGTGGAGCATAAAGTACAAAGCAGGATGTGTCAAGAAGTGAGACTGAGGGGATAGGCAAGGCCTTGTATGCCATCTGTGGTTAGTAAGACCTGTTAGCAGAATTCTGAGTGCAAACTCAGTTATTGCACTCTTTCTCTCACATACTCTGGTAGTAGTCCATTTCGAGGCCTCTCTTCACCTTTCCAAAACTGGTCCCCAAGATAGAGCCAGTTTTGCTTCCAAAGTTCGTTGGAGAATCAGTCCACTGCTGCTCTGTTTCTCACTGCCACAGGGGGCTGATTTAAGAACTGACCCTAACCAGTCCCACAGAAATTTGGTTACTAGACAGTGATGCGCTGGCTGGTCTGGATCCCTGCTAGCTCTACAGTACCATCATACTTGAGCTCTGAGGTTACAAATCTATTAATCCACACGCAAACATGCAGCCATTGTTCTCTAAAGTATTGCATGTGTCAGGGTGGTTGGGTCTAGAGGAGCTGCTGGAATCAGTCACAGGTGTGTGTATATATATAGGATACCTGCCCTTGCCCCACAAAGGTGTAGGTAGGCCCCTGAGTTGAATCAAGGTCCGCACTTAAACCTTTTTCTTTCTTCAAGATAATTTTATTTTATGGGCCTCAGTGCCTTTCCCAGGCACTGGACCTTGGATAAAGGCCCCTAACACACCCTGATGCATGTTCCTAATTCTAAATTTGGAAAGAACGGGTTGAGAGTAATTGGTCTCTTAATTCCCAGAAGACCTCTGGGCTTCCTAAGCATATTGACCCACCTCTTGCCCAACAGTGAGCTCTACACATCAAGAGGTAAAGCAGCTTTTGCTAAATCACTCAAAAAAATTCTCAAGGTCTTATTATACTTCCATGGCATTAAGTATCTACTTACCCTGCAATTCCGTAATTAGCAAGGTTACTCATTTCACTTTGCTAGATAAAGATTAGCTTCTGTGCACTAAAAACTAAAATCTTTATCTCACTACGCACTTGAAAGAGCTTGTACCTTCTTTTGTAGTCAGTGGGTTTTAATTGCGGACACACACGTGGAGTTTGAAGTGCCTGTTGGACACTGTGGGAAGTTTTCTAGTTGGTGGGCAGTTGGATATAGGAGTGTGCCCCAGAGATGATAGCTGAAGCCATGACAATGGATGAGATCCTCTAGGGAGAGTGAGAAGAGAAGAACCTCTGAGGAACATCTCTGGGGAATTAGCCCTGGGCAATACCAACTTTTAAGAAGTGGGTATGGAAAGGAAAACCCATGGAGTAAACCAGGAGAGAAACGGTGTCCTGGAAGTTATGAGAAAAGTGAGTTTCAAGGAAGAAGTGCTCAACAGTGTCAAATGCAGCAGAGAGGGCCAAAAGGATGAGTACTGAAACCTATATCCATTGGATTTAGTAATTAGGAAGCCATAGGTGACTCTGTCAAGGGCTGTTTCAGTGGTGTGGTGGGGCTGGAAACCAGACTGCTGTGACTTGAAGAGACTGGAGATGAGGAAGGAGAGAAGGAGCAGAGACTAGTATTTCAAGAAGTTTGTGAAAAAAGGGCACCTGGGTGGCTCAGTTGGTTAAGCGTCTGCCTTTGGCTCAGGTCATGATCTCAGGGTCCTGGGATCTGGCTCTCTGCTCCATGGGGAGTCTGTTCCCCCCTGCTCATGCTTGCTCGCTCTCATAAATAAATAAGTAAGTAAGTAAGTTTGTGAAAAGGAGAAGAGATGTGGGGCTGTAGCTGGGAGGACTTGTGGAACTGCAGGAAGGAGGGAGTTGTTTTTTCCTTCTTGGCTTTGTTGAGGATAGGCAAATTTGTAGGCTGAATGAAAGGAGCCGGTAGAGAGGAAGAGGTTACATATACAGGAGCAGGAGCCAATGGGCTAATGCAGCAGGGCCTTGGACAAAGGCAGAGCGGGACAAGAGTGAGAGTCCAAGAGGAAGTGAAGCATTTTCTCAAGGAGAGCAGCCAAGGCTGAGGGAGGAGGTAGATGGCTGAGCGGGTGAAGTAACCGAGTGGTGCTGGGAGCAAGTAGAATGGGAATCTTACCCTCGAGGATAGGAAAACTAGTGAAGGCATCTGTTGGCTTGACTTGACACAAGATTCTTTTCATTTTTCATAGCATTGACACGGATCATTCACATGAAGAAACATTCAGAAAGATGGAAGCTTTAAAAATGAGCAAGCCTGGAATCACCTGGTAGTTTCCAAGGAGAACCCCTGAATCAACTGCATATAGATACCCCCCCCCATCTGGCACCATCTTTAACAGTTGTGCAATATTCTTGTTCTAGTCCTGCTAACCTTTGCTGCAGACCCTAGTGTGAAGCAAGTGGCAGTGATAGCTATTTGTTACATAGAATCATCCACTAAGTAGGATGTGAAAGGCAGAAGCACTTTAGTTCAGATGTCTTCAGCAATAATACCTTACACTCATATATTTTGTGTTATAAAGTTTACTATGTTTCCACAGAAATCCTCAAAGATAGGAAGATGAGGCTCACACAGCTCATTAGTGAGGGAACTGGGACTGGAATCTAGCCAGGCTTTACAATACCCAAACCAGGCAGGGAAACAATAGAAAAAAAGATGTGAATGAGTCAGCTTGAAGAAACAAGATACTTGAAATGATTAAAGGGCAAGAGGGTACACGAACACATGTTCTGTCTTATGGTGCTGATTTTGAGTAAAACTATAATTCACAAGAGAGAGAGAGGAATGAATTGGATTGATAAGGAAAGGCTTCCTGGAGGTACATCTTGATGTGGGCCTTGAGAATGAGCAGGATTGAGACGGGGGAAATATACTGGCTCGTGGCTATAAGAATGCAGGCAACAGGGCTACATTTGTGAGCAGCTCACCAAAAGTGCCTAGGGAGAGACAAATGTTGGCAGTAGGGTTCCCTGAGCTGCAGCAGTTATCTGCATCCTAGGTTCTTCCTGAGGGTGCTCTCTAGTTCCCAGGCTCAGCTCCCTTTCTGAACGTTTAATACCTACCCATGTGTTTGTTCTTGTTCATGGACTCCTATGGCCAACTCCCTCCTCACCCCTGGCAGCGTAGCACATAGCCTAGCATGGCTCCTACACAACCCCATGTTTCTCCCTCCACCTAGCTTCCACAGAACACCAGATAAGACGAGTGGAGGGAGGGAATGCCAGGCAAAGAAAATAGCACAAAGTCCACGAAATAGGAGTGAATGTGGTGTGGGCTGGACAGAAAGGTAGGCTGATTTGATTAAGGTGTAGAGTTGTCTCTGGAAGCTACTTGACTAGCCCTGCGACCCTAAATAAGTCATGTGGACTCTTACAGTTTCTATTTTCTCATCTGTAAAATGGGAATAAATTGACATTAACCTTGCAGGGCAGTTGCTCCCAATACAGTGCCAACCCACACACAGTAGGTACTGGAATGGTGGCTATTTGTAGGAGTGTATGAATGTAATGTAACTCTGTGTAGTCTTTGAGCTCCCAGATTTTCCTGCTGTGTAGTCAGCATTGACTGTGCGTTTGAACGAAATGTGTGTGCCGGAGATAGTAAAGCTAGCAGGAGAAGCGACACATAGTGAGGAGTACTGGAAGCGAGAGGTCCAGCTGCTCCATGTCCTCATCCATCATCACGTGTTGTTCCTGGCTACCCCGGGAGATGATAACTGTAAGTCAGGAGCCCACATCTGGCCTGAGAAGAATGATCAAGACTTTGTTAAAGTTCTTTCCCTTTAGTTATTTAAGACTCATTTATTGAGAATTATTATGTGCCAGGTGTTGTGCTAAATGTTGGCTTTACAGAGATGAATATGCCTTTTCCTGTGCACATCCCCTACCATCTTCTCTAACTGCCCTGGTCAGTCTGGTAAACATCTGATAAAACTCAGTCATATTAAGAACTTAAAGATATAATATTGAATGAAAGACTGCAGAACTCTGTGTGCGTGTATGTTTGTGTGTGTCCTGTTTGTATCCAAAAGGATAAATATACATGTGTTTGTATATGTCCAGAATATGTGTGGAAGAATGTATGCAAGAAATTGCTAACTAGAGTTATCTCTGTCAAGAGGAATTTGATGAGCAGGAGCAGTGAGAGAAAAGGAAAGAAATTTCCATTTTTATCTATAGCCCTCTGTTCTACTTGATGTTTTTACCCAATGTGTGTGTATTAATTTTATAATTAATAAACTTGATGTTAAAAATAAAACTGATTTATACTGAGGAGTTATTTTTCTTCTTTTCAAACGTGACAATTTAGAAGAAAATACAGGGCAGGCATTTATGAGCGTGACAGAAGCCTAAAGGAAAAGAATAAAAGATTTGGCATCAAAATTTTAAAAATCTCTTTATGAGAAAAATACATAAATAAAATGAAAAGACTAGTGATTAGCTAGAAGAACATATTTGGCACACGTATAAATAACAAATCTATGAAAAACAAAACATGAAAGACTTCTACTTCCAGCAATGATGAAGTAACAGTGAATGGATTCATCTTCCCACATTAACAACTCAAAAAATGAGCAAAATATATGAAATGGCAGTTTTCAGACATTGGATAACAGGCAGAGTTGGTAAAAATAAAAAATATCAAGATGGTAGTTTTAAACAGAACCATATCAATAATCATATTAAAGTTAATGGTCTCACAGCAACACAATTAAAAGGCTGAGATTGGTAGAACACAAAATTAAAAAAAAAAAACAACATATGCTGCCAATAGGAAACCCATTTTAAATGTAAAAACACAAATAGGTTAAACATAAAAGATAGGGAAAAGATACACCATGTTAACACTGATTTTTAAAATGCTGGAGTGACTATATTATTCTCAGATAAAGCAGATTGCCAGCAAAGAATATTACCAGAAATACAGAGGGCTATTTTATAACAATAACATGGTTAATTCATGAGGACATAACAAACCCAAAAATATATGAACCTAAATAACACATTGAAAATACATGAAGCAAAAACTGACTGAGCAAGGAAAAATAGACAAATCCACAATTTTAGAGACTTCGATATCTTTCTCACTAATTGACAAACCAAGGAGACAGAAAATAAGCAAAAATACGTAGATGATTTGAACAACACAAGTAATAAATTTGACCTAATTGACACCTACACAACACTCAGCCCAACAACAACAGAAAACATATTCTTTACAAAGGCACATTGAATATTTACCAAGATAGACCACATCTCTACTGTATAACAAGTCTCAATAAAGTTAAAGGATTCAAGTCATATAAAGTATGTTCTCTGACCACAATGGTGTTAAATTAAAAATTGGTAAAAGAAAGAGATACGGAAAATTCTCTGAATATTTGGAAAATAACACACTTCTAAATAATCTATGGCTCGAGAGTAAGTCTCAAAGAAAATTAGAAAGTATTTTAAACTGAATGATATGAAAATATGAGACATACAAATTTGTGGGATATAGCTAGAACAGTGCTTGGAGGGACATTTATAACACCAAACAACTATATTAGAGAAGAAAGATCTTAAATCAATGACTTCAGCTTCCACAATAAGAAACTAAAAAAAGAACAATTTCAATTCAAAACAAGCAGAAGAAAGGAAATAATAAATATAAGAATAGAATACATATATACTATATGATTCCATTTTTTATAAAGTTCTAGAAAATTCAAAGTATTGTAATAGCAGATTAGTGGTTACCTAGCAACAGAGTTGGGTAGAGGAAGGGATGCATTATAAAGGGGCACAAAAATATTTGGAGGTGATGGATATGCTCATTATCTGGTTTGTGGTTGTGATTTCAGTCAAAATTCATCAAATTGTTCCTTTTAAATATGTCTAGCTTATTTTATGTGAATTATACCTTAATAGAGCTGTAAACACACATGTGTATGTGCACACACACACACACACACACACACACAAGCATGTCTGAAAGATTTATTTAAGAAGATCAGTTGTCTAACCCCCTTATTCTACAGATAAGAAACCTGGGATCCAAAGAGGGCAAGATCACACAGCTAATTCGTAAGACTGGGATTAGAATTTAAGGGTCCTCAATCCTAGTCTTGCTCTTCTTAGTATATCAAAGGCAGAGCTCAGATTAAAGGACTAAATTAAATGGTGGGTTTTCAGTCGTTTGTGGCATACCCCTGGGAAAGAGACATGGACATGGTGAAAAGGAATGACTTTCCCAGGATTCTTTCAATGATGTGCTGGAACTGGCTCATACTGATTCATGAATATTGGTGGTTACATTTTCAAGAAGTTTGAAAGTCAGTTATTAAAGGCATTATTAAAAATTAAATGATATAAACTTGCAATTAAATAAATTTGTATTAAAATAATGATCATAAATACTCTAAACTCACCACTTCCTAATTATTTTACTACATTTTACTATCTGTGCTCTTGAGGTTATTCATGTCTATTGTATCTTGTGATGGAAATGTTATTTTTTTTATTAACATATAACCTATTATTTGCTTTAGGGGTACAGGTCTGTGAATTCTCAGTCTTACACAACTCGCAGCACTCACCATAGCACATAGCACCCAATGTCCATAACCCAGCTACCCTATCCCTCCCCCCTTAGCCCCCCAGCAACCCTCAGTTTGTTTCCTGAGATTAAGAGTCTCTTATGGTTTGTCTCCCTCCCTGGTCCCATCTTGTTTCGTTTTTTCCCTCCCTACCCCCCACAACCCCACACCCTGCCTCTCAAATTCCTCATATCAGAGAGATCATATGATAATTGTTTTTCTCTGACTGACTTATTTCACTTGGTACAATACCCTCTAGTTTCATCCACGTGGTTGCAAATGGCAAGATTTTGGGTTTTTTTGATGGCTGCATAGCATTCCATTGTATGTATATACCACTTCTTCTTTATCTGTTCATCTGTTGATGGACATCTAGGTTCTTTCCATAGTTTGGCTGTTGTGGACATTGCTGCTATAAATATTTGGGTGCACGTGCCCCTTTGGATCACTACATTTGTATCTTTAGGGTAAATACCCAGTAGTGCAATTGCCGGGTCGTAGGGTAGCTCTATTTCCAACTTTTTGAGGAACCTTCCTACTGTTTTCCAGAGTGGCTGCACCAGCTTGCATTCCCACCAACAGTGTAGGAGGGTTCCCCTTTCTCCGCATCCTCGCCAACATGTCATTTCCTGACTTAATTTTAGCCATTCTGACTGGTATGAGGTGGAATCTCACTGTGGTTTTGATTTGTATTTCCCTGATGCCGAATGATGTTGAGCACTTTTTCATGTGTCTGTTGGC
>CM052901.1:34567144-34601434 GCA_028534135.1 Potos flavus | reverse complement strand
TTTGGTGTTTGCAAATTCTTTTTGTTTTTGTTTGTCCTGGAAGCTTTTTATCTCTCCTTCTATTTTCAATGACAGCATAGCTGGATATAGTATTCTTGGCTGCATATTTTTCTCGTTTAGTGCTCTGAATATATCATGCCAGTCCTTTTTGGCCTGCCAGGTCTCTGTGGATAGGTCTGCTGCCAATCTAATATTTCTGCCTTTGTATGTTACAGACCTCTTGTCCTGAGCTGCTTTCAGGATTTTCTCTTTGTCTCTGAGATTTGTAAGTTTTACTATTAGATGACAGGGTGTTGACCTATTTTTATTGATTTTGAGGGGGGCTCTCTGTGCCTCCTGGGTTTTGATGCTTGCTCCCTTTGCCAAATTAGAGAAATTCTCTGCTGTAATTTACTCCAATATACCTTCTGCCCCTTTCCCTTTCTTCTTCTTCTGGGATCCCAATTATTCTAACATTGTTTTGTCTTATGTTATCATTTATCTCTTGAATTCTCCCCTCGTGGTCCAGTAGTTGTTTGTCTCTCTTTTTCTCAGCTTCTTTATTCTCTGTCATTTGGTTTTCTATATCACTAATTCTCTCTTCTGCCTCATTTATCCTAGCAGTAAGAGACTCCATTTTTTTATTGCACCTCATTAATAGCTTTTTTGATTTCAACTTGTTTAGATTTTAGTTCTTTTATTTCTACAGAAAGGAATTTTATTTCTCCAGAAAGGGATTCTCTAGTATCTTCCATGCTTTTTTCCGAGCCCAGCTAGCACCTTGGTAATCATCATTCTGAACTCTAGTTCTGACATATTACTAATGTCCATATTGATTAGATCCCTAGCCACCAGTACTGCCTCTTGTTCTTTTTTTTGTGGTGAGTTTTTCCACCTTGTCATTTTGTCCAGATAAGAATAGATGAATGAGAGAACAAAATACTAAAAGGGTAGCAACGACCCCATAAAAATATACACTAACCAAATCAGAAGACACCTGAAACCGGGGGTGGGGGAAGAAGAAAGGAGAAAAAAAAAAAAAAATATATATATATGGTTAGACTGGTGACTAAAACAGAGCCACACACTTGATTTTGGGTATATTTCAGTCTGTTAGAAGAAACTGCCTCCCAAATTTTAAAGAAAAAAACTTATGTATATGCAAAAATAAGGGTAAACATGATGAAGGGATGGAATATGACTGTAAAGATGAAAATTTAAAAAGATTCTAAAAAAGGAATTGATAAGAAGTTGTTTGAAAAAAGAAAAAAAAAGAGAGGAAAGAATGTGATCAGGCTAGAGACTAGAACAAAGCCATACACTAGACTTAGGGTATAGTTTGATCGATTAGAAGAAACTGTATCCCAAAATTTTAAAGAAAGAATAACCTATATGTATACAAAAAATAAAGTTAAAGACAATGAAGGGACAGAATATGACTATAACAATGAAAATTTAAAAAGATTTTTAAAAAGGTATTGATAAGATAAATTAGTTAAAAAACATTAAAATAGGAAAGAGGAAAAGTTAAAAAAACAGAATAAGAAAAAATATAATTAAAAAAATTTAACTTTGAAAGACTAAAGAATCATGGAAAAAAGCCATGAATTCCATATGCTGTATTCCCCTATTTCTGAGGTTTTGCAGTTCTCATTAATCAGTGAACTTGGTCTTGGCTGGATGTTCTTGCTGATCTTCTGGGGGAGGGGCCTGTTGCAGTGATTCTTAAATGTCTTTGCCTGAGGCGGAATTGCACAGTCCTTGCCAGGGGTCGGGCCAAGCAATCTGCTCGGGTTTGCTCTCCAGAGATTTTGTTCCCTGTATGCTTTCCATAAAGCTTTGGAGGAGAATGAAAATGGCGGCCTCCCAACCTCCCGCCCCGGTAGGAGCCGAGAGCTCAGGGCCCCACTCCTCAGTGAGCCTTCAGAGAAAAGCAGTCAATCCCTCCCGTCTCCCTGGTCTCCGGCCGCACTCCGTGCTCACACGGCCTGTGACCGAGCATTTCTGTCTCTGGTGTATGGCCTCGTTTGGAGTCTCCAAACCCAGCAGATTCCTGCAGTGTGCTCCCGCGCCGCTCCTCCCGGAGAAGGAAGGTGAGACTCCCTGGATCTGCCACTTGTCGAGTCCCTGCACAGTGGCCCGACTGTGCCTCGAATCAAGGTTTAAGGTAATCCTGAGCTGAGAACACACTCCTCGGCTCTGTCTCTGCAGTTGGCTTCCCTGCTCTGATACCTGGGGGCTCTGCCACACTCAGACACTCCTGGTCTTTCTGTGACCCCATGGGTCCTGAGACCACACTGTCCCCATGAGGGCTCCACCCCCCGCTTAGCCTCTGGAGCGACGTCCCTCAGTGGAGCAGACTTCTAAAAGTTCTGATTTTGTGCTCTGCTGCTCTACCGCTTGCCAGGAGCCGGCCCCTCCCCCTGCGGCCTCTCTTTCCAAATGTTGCCTTGGATTCATTTCTCCACACGTCCTACTTTCTGGAAAGTGGTCGATTTTCTGTTCCTAGAATTGCGGCTCTTCTCTTCGATCTCCTGTTGAGTTTGTAGGTGTTCAGAATGGTTTGATATCTAGCTGAACTCCTTGGACCTGATGATATTTAGGTCCCCTACTCCGTCACAATCTTGCTCCTCAGAAGCTTGTGCCGGAAATGTTAAATTATGGTATTCTACGCTGCATCTCTTCTCTATTACATGTTCAATAACATTACCTTGGTAACTTGAAACTGGCTATGGTGGGAATGTTTATACCACAGAAATCAGCAACTGCTACATATAGAGATCCCCCCCACTCCTACCAGAGATCAGGTTGTTAAACATTTAACCAGCACATATCTGCCTTGAAGCATTATTTGCCCTAGGATTCATTTAAGGCTGACCCAGGAGGCAAACCATCAGTGCCTAAAGTCGTGCTAGGTAAACTGTGGGCAGGCAATAAATGTTTAAGGGTAATCAGCCATCCCAGTTTGTCTATACTTTTGATTCCTGAACATCCCAGGGAACTCCTCAGTCCTAGGCAAGCCAGGATGGTTGATCAATCTAGTGTTTGCGCATTTTAAAAAAGATTTTATTTATTTGACAGAGAGAGAGAGAGATCACAAGTAGACAGAGCAGCAGGCAGAGAGAAGGGGGGGAAGCAGGCTCCCTACTGAGCAGAGAGCCTGATGTGGGGCTCAATCCCAGGACCCTGAGATCATGACCTGAGCTGAAGTCAGAGGCTTTAACCCACTGAGCCACCCAGGTGCCCCTATTTGTACATTTTTTTAAAAAAGGAACCGCACGTGTAAATCAATTGAAAACTATCTCTTTTCATGGGTAAATAGCCCAAATAGATCTCCTTCTGTGACATAACTAGTGGCACAGTGCATAAAGGCCCACACATTACACAATCTCAATAGTAGCCAGGAGGAATGACAAATCTTATATACAGTAGGTGATCGAGAAATGCCCATTGGTGGTAGGTGACTGGAGAGAGGCAGGCCTACAATTGGAATGGAGGCCCAAAGGCAGTGGAAGCTCTAGAGTTTTGTCTACCAGCTGGTGCCAACTGCAGGTGACAACAGACTCTGGATCTGAGGGAGGCAGGGGTTGGGGAAGCCTCAAATGGGTATCGAAAAAGACTGTGACAATGGGTGTGAATGCTAAAGGGGATGGATGCAACTTTGAAGTGTTTGTTGTGCTTGTTAGCACTTTGAGGACATCAAAGGAATTTACTGGGAAGGATGTGCCCATTCCACTTGGTTTTCCTTTTCTTCTGTTCAAGGCTCACTCCATCCAAGGGCTGAGTAGACAGTTGTCCTATGCAGCAAGGGAAAGTTTTCTCTGACCAAAGTTCTGCCCCGTCCTTCCCCCTCCACCCAGACCTGCAATTTTCACCAAAGTCAGTCTCTCTCATGAGGAAACAAGATATTAGTAGCAGCCTGTTAACATTTGACTTCAGATTAGTAAATTAGTTTCTGATTGGTTCCCAAGAGTCTAGAACATACAGAGAAAGCAAGCTTTGGTGGTGAGAAAAGGTGAGGGGAAGGTTCAGGAGCATTGGCAAACAGCATGCCAGCCCCGGTCTGGGCATATCAGTAAGAGCCTAAATTGGAGGTAATGACCCGGGCAAGGAAGGGCAACATCACAAACAAATGTCACACACTTCCCAGTTTTATTTATGGTCGATTCAGTTTCTTTTGCCCACTTGTCTCATTCTTGCTTTTCCAACTCCGGGAAATCTTCCTTGAAAAAGTCCCATTCCCTGCGTGAATATGTCACACTCCTCACCAAGCCATTCCATAATCACCCTCAGAAGAGGTCGGGGAGGTATGGTTCCTATTCCAAAAGAAACAGATAATAATAGTAATAATAGTAGTAGTAGAAATTATTACTGTTCAAGCACTTAGTTGTGACAGGCATTGTGTTTTACTGTATTTTCTTTGTTCTTTTCCTTCATTATGGAAGTAAAGTTGACACACAATGTTATGTTAGTTTCAGGGGTACAGCACAGTGACTCCACAACTCTCCATCTTATGTTGTGCTTACAAATGTAGCTACCACCTGCCATCATACGACACCAGTACAATACCACTGACAAGACTCCCTGTGCTGTATCTTTCATCGCAATGACTTATTCATTTCATACCTGGAAGACTGTACCTCCCACTCCCCTTAACCCATTTTCTCCATCCTTCCCATCCCCCTGCCCTCTGGCAAACAGTTTGTTCTCTGTATTATGGGTCTGTTTCTGCTTTTTTGTTTGTTTTTTAGATTCCACATATAAGTGAAATCATATGGTATGTGTCTTTCTCTGTATGACTTATTTCACCTAGCATAATACCTTCTAGTTTCACCTATGTTGTTTGCAAATGGCAAGATCTCATTCTTTTTTATGGCTTAGTGATATTCAATTGTGTGTGTGTGTGTGTATTATCATATCTTCTTTATCCACTTATCTATGGACAGACATTTAGGTTGCTTCCATATCTTGGCTATTGTAAATAATGCTGAAATAAATATAGGGCTGCATGTATCTTTTTTTAATTAGTGTTTTTGTTTTCTTTGGATAAATATCCAGTAGTAGCATTACTTGATTGTGTGGTATTTCTATTTCTAAGATTTTGAGGAACCTTGATACTGTTTTCAAAAGTGGCTGTACCAATTTACATTCTCCTGGTAGAGCACAAGGGTTCCTTTTTCTCCACATCCTCGTCAACACTTGTTATTTCTTATCTTTTCGATTATAGCCATTCTGACAGGTGTAAGGTGGTACCACATTGTGGGTTTTTTTTTTTTTAAAGATTTTATTTACTTATTTGAGAGAGAGAGAGAGTGCATGAGCAAGTGGGGGGAGGGACAGAGGGAGAGGGACGAGCAGACTCCCTGCTGAGTGTAGAGCCCAACAAAGGCCAGATGCCGGGAACCTGAGATCATGACCTGAGCGGAAGTCAGGTGCTTAACAGACTGAGCCACCAGGTGCCCCTCTCATTGTGGTTTTGATTTGCATTTCCCAGATGATAATGGTGGTGTCGAGCATATATTCATGTGTCTGTTGGCAATCTGCACGTCTTCTTTGGAAAAAGGTCTATTCAGGTTCTCTGCCCATTTGTTCATCAGATTGTTTTTTGTGTGTTCAGTTGTATAAGTTCTTTGTATATTTTGGATATTAACTCCTTATCAGATATATCATTTGCAAATATCTTCTCCTATTCAGTAGGTTGCCTTTTCATTTTACTGATGCTTTCCTTCACTGTGCAAAGCTTTTTATTTTGGTGTAGTCCCAATAGTTTATTTTTGCTTCTTTTTCCCTTGCTTGAGGAGATATATCTAGAAAAATGTTGCTAAGGCTGAAGTCAAACAGATTACTGTCTAGTTTTCTTCTATGACTTTTATGATTTCATATCTCAGCATTTAGGTCCATAATCCATTTTGAGTTTATTTTTGTGTGTGGTGTGAGAAAGTGGTCCTGTTTCATTCTTTTGAATATAGCTGCCAATTTTCCCAAGACCATTTATTGAAGATACTGTCTTTTTTTCCATTGTATATTCTTGCTTCCTTTGTCATAGATTAGTTGACCATCTAGGCATGAGTTTATTTCTGGGCTCTCTATTTTGTTCCACTGATTCACTTGTCTATTTTTGTGCCAGTACCATACTGTTTTGATTACTACAGCTTCGTAGTATAGTTTGATATCTGGGATTGCGATACTTCCAGCTTTGTTCTTCTTCCTCGAGATTGCTTTGGATATTCAGAGTCTTTTGTGGTTTCATAGAAATTTTAATAGTATTTGTTTTAGTTCTGTGAAAAATATTATTGGTATTTTAATAAGGATTGCCTTGAATCTGCAGATTACTTCAGGTAGTGTGGACATTTTTTTTTAAAGATTTTATTTATTTATTTGACAGAGAGAGAGATCACAAGTAGGCAGAGAGGCAGGCAGAGAGAGAGGGGGAAGCAGGCTCCCTGCTGAGCAGAGAGCCCGATGCGGGGCTCGATCCCAGGACCCTGAGATCATGACCTGAGCCAAAGGCAGAAGCTTTAACCCACTGAGCCACCCACGCGCCCCAGTGCGGACATTTTAACAATATTAATTCTTTTAATCCACGAGCATGGTATGGTTTTCCATTTGTTTGTGCTGTCTCAACATTCTTTCATCAGTGTTTATAGAATACAGAGTACATGTCTTTAACCTCCTTGTTAAGTTTATTCCTGGGTGTTTTAATATTTTTGGTACAGCTGTAGATTGAATTGTTTTCTTAATTTCTTTTCCCACTACTTTGTTATTAGTATAGAAATGCAACAGATTTCTCTATATTAATTTTGTATCCTGCAACTTCACTGAATTTGCTACTTTAAATGGTTTTCTGGTGGAATATTTAGGGTTTTCTATGTATTATATTTTCTTGTTTAATTCTATGAAGTAGATATTTATTTTCTTCATGTTATATATGAGATGCTGGGTTGTCAAGTAATTTGTGAAAGGTCCCATAGGTAGTAAATGGCAGAGCCAAAATTCAAACCTGTTTGACCCAAAAACTCGTGTTAACAACCATACTTCTTCATGTAGACTCAGCCCAAAGTTGGAGAAAGAAGGAAATAGACATAAAAGAATAATTATTTCATTCAACAAATGCATATGCACTTCCTATTATGTGCTGGACCTATAGGGTATAAAAAAAATGAGTATGCACAGTCCTTGCACTTAACATGATTACAATTGAACAGAGGGGATATATCCTCTGTTCTAATAGATCTAACAGAAGGCAGAGTTGGATCATGACCATACATAATAATGATAATAGCTACCAATTATTGAGAGCGTACAATGTGCCAGGCAGTATGCAAATACGTTCATCACATATATATTCCTCATGACAACTCTGGGACTATTACTGCATTTATAGTTTGGGAAACAAGGCTTGTAGAGGCTTCATTAACTTCATGGCTCAGAATAGTGTGTTACTGGCCTCTTCAGAGGCAGAAGGAGGGAACTAGATGGAACATTGATGTATGCCTCCTTTTCAAGTGAACTAAAGGGATCGGCACCCAACTCAGAGCCTACAAACAAGAGCCACCAGATGCTTCAAGAACACATGTTCCTCAGCCAGCACCTAGTCTGAAGCAGCCCGACCCTATACTTTCATTGCATTTGGAGCTGTGAGAACAGTGGAAGCCACCAGGTTCCCATTACTGGCCATCATCATAGATGCACCCTCCTTTTCTTGTTTAAAATTATGTATTCATCATATCACATGCACTTTGTGATATACTCAACTAATGAATTATTGAACAATATATCAAAAGCTAATGAGGCACTGTACCTTGGCTAATTGAATTTAAACTAAAAAAATTAAAAACCAGAAATAAATAAATAAAATGGATCATCTATCTAATTTATCAGGCTAAATAAATAAATAAATAAATAAAATTATTCATATGACTGTACCAAGTGCCACTGAACTGTACACTTTCAAATGATTAAAATGGCACATTTTACATTATGTTTCTTTTACCACAATAAAAGAACATCTATTACACGAAATGTCGACCTTTTTTTTTTTTTTTTTTTGTAGGGTGACTTCTTTTTTTTAATTGGGTTCAGTTAGCCACCATATAGTACATCATTCGTTTTTGATGTCGTGTTTAACGATTTGTTATGCGGTGTTTCATATATATCACGTGGTTACAGAAAGTCACTTTCCTTCAAAAAAGGTTCAAAAGCTAAATACTCTGTTATGGAGTTCATAATCAGGGCAACAGAGCCTTTTCCCAAGAGACCAGCTCTGCCACCACCTCAGCAGTTTGGAGGGCAGGCAGCCTTGCTGTAGTCGTCTCTCATGTTCTCATATTACTTTGTGCTACTTCTCCCCAGCTTTTCTTCCCATGGCACCCTTCTCTCACAAAGATGTCCACTGTGTCCACCAGATCCTTTGTTAGGTGAGAAACAAGCTCTCCTACATGTTCCCCCTCTGCCTCGCCAAATGCTACTTGCTCCTTGTCCTAGTTGACTCTGGAATTTTGCCAAGGACATTCATCTCTAGGGACCAAAAGAGGGACTTGCATCCTCCTGCTTTTCTAAGGAAGCTTCCAGACCATTGTTCGTCTACCCTCCTGGAAATACAATGTCAAGTCACCTGCCAGCGAAGTCAATCACTTACTGTACCTCGTTTCTGTTGCCTGGATACTGGTCATGCCCTTAAAGTAATCCTTTTAGCCTCTAACACATAGCTTTTCTTTTCTTTCTTTTTTTAAAAATATTTTATTTATTTGAGGGAGAGAAAGCATGAGCAGGATGGGGGACAGAGGGGAGGGAGATGCAGCCTCCCCCCTGAGCAGGGAGCCTGTGTGGGGCTTGATTCCAGGACCCTGGGATCATGACGAGCCCAACGTAGACACTTAATTGACTGAGCCACCCAGGCACTCCCTAACACATAACCTTTCTTGCCAACATTCATGTCATCGTCCTGAGGGTGTCACTGTTCACCTGGCTTATGCATCCAAAACTTTGGCCTAGCAGTTCTTGACTTCTTAAAACCTAATGATTTATTAATGCTTCCATTTTAGTTACCCTCTTTCATGACTACCCTCTAGACCTGTGCAGCCCAAACAGTAAACACTATGCACAGGTGGCTATTTACATTTTAGTGAACTAAGATTAAATAAAAAGTTCAATTCAGCTCCTCAGCTGCAATAGCCACATTTCAAGGGCTCAATAGCCACACTTGGCTAGTGGCTGCTGTATTAGATACTGCAGATAGAGAAAATTTTTATCATTGGAGAAAGTTCTATTAGATAGCATAGCTCATAATGTCATTCTCACCCACAACAGCTCTACCCCAAAAATATTTAAAAATGTGTTGTGTATTTACAATTTGCTAGGCACTGTTCAAGGGGCTGAGGATACAGTGGTGAACATAACAAGCATTGTTTATTAAGGTTTACTCTACAGCTCCAGTAATGAAGATAGTGTGGCATTTGAAGAGGGAAAGACACATAGGTCATTAAAACAGAATAGAAAACTTAAAAATAAACCCACACAAATATGCTCAACTATTTTGTTTTTACAAAGCTGTTCAATACGGGAATGATAGCCTTTTCAACAAACAGAAAATTTGATAAGCAATTCGATATTCATAGGCACACACAAAAAAGAACATATGAACCTCAGCCTAAACTTCACACCTTATACAAAAATTAAGATGTAAATATAAAGTGTAAAATGACAAAACTTTAGAAAATGTATAGGAGAAAATCTTCTGGACCTAGGGCTACATAAGACTTAAAAATTAATTAAAACCTTTTCGTGCTACAAAATATTCTGTTAAGAGGATGAAAAGACAAGCTAGAAACCAGGAGAAAATGTTTACAAACCATGTATCTAACAAAGGACTCATATCTAAAATATATAAAGAACTCTCAGAACTCAACAGAAAAAAAAACCATACAATTTAATTAGAAAATGAGCAAAAGACATGAACAGACATTTTACTGAAGAGGGTATACAGATGTCAAATAAGCACATGAAACAATTTTAAACATTATTAGGCATTATAGAAATGCAAATAAAACCACCATAAAATGCCACCACACACCTACCAGAATGGGAAAAATAAAAACAGTAATAACACTAACTGCTGATAATGATGCAGAGAAACAATCACTCATACATTGCTGGTGGAAATATAAAATGGTATAGCCACTGTGGAAAACAGGTTGTCAGTTTCTTATAAAACTAATACAACTACTATATGACCCAGTAATTGTACTCCTGGGCATTTATCCCAGAGAAATGGGAATTTACGTTCCCACAAAAACCTATACATAAGTCTTCATTGGGATTTTGCTCCTAATAATTCCAAACTGGAAACAACTCAAATGTTCTTCAACAGATGACTAGAGAATAGGTAAATAGGTTTTAAAAATATGGTACATCCATACTCTGGAATACTACTCAGCAATAAAAAGAAATATTGATTGATACATGTGATGACCTGGATGAATCTTCAGATAATTATTGTGAGTGAAAAAAGCAAATCTCAAAAGATTATATACTTTATGATTCTGTTTATATAACATTCTTAAAATGACAAAATTTAGAAATGGAGGACATATTAGTGGCTAAGGGCAGGGATGAGGGAGAGCAAGGATCTGAGAGCATTTAGAAGTGGCTGTGACTATAAAAAGCACCATAACAGATCCTCACAGTAATGGAACTGTTCTGCATTTTGACTATCATTGTCAATGTTCTGGTTAGGATATTATAATATAGCTTTGCAGGATGTTACTGCTGGAAAAAGCTGGATGAAGGGTGAGATCTCAGTCTTATTTTTTACAACTGCAGATGAATTTGCAATCATAATAAGTTCAACTTTTAAAAAGCCAAGGAAAGTGAACATTTCAAGAAGGAGGGAGTGATTATGTGGTCAAATGCTGCCAAGAAGTTTAGAAAGGTAAGAAATGAAAAACGCCCATCAGTTTTGACAATATGGAGGTTACTGTGACCTGCTCAGGAGCTGTTTTGCTATAAGTAAAGGGGCTGGAAAGCAGACAGAAATGGGATGAGGCATAAATAGGAGGCAAGGAAACAATGACAGTAAGAAGAGACAACTCTTTCAAGAAGTTTGGCTGTGAAAGGAATGGTGGCAGCTTGAGTGAAGTGTGGAGTTAAGCAGTTTTTTGTTCGTTTTCTTTTATTTATTTTTTAATGGAAGTGATTGAACATGTTTAAACCTGTTGTGAAGGATCCAATGGAGAGGGGAAAATTGAACAAACAAGAAAGAGAAAGGATCATTAATAACACAAGGCTCTGGAAAGATAGCAGACAATGGGATCAAAAGTATACATAGAGGGATTGCCATTGGAGAGAAGTAGTATCACCTTTTTCTAAAGTAACAAGAGAATAAGATGAGGATGGAAGCAGATAGTTTTCTCTGTGATGCTGGAAGAACTGCTGAGAGCAGGGGTGGATGTGAAGGGAGGAGGGATATATATATATATATATATATATATATATATATGAGAACTGGGGTTTAAGAGATGGAAAAGGATTGAAATACTTTTTCTGGAGAATGAGTTGACCAAAGAAATTCACCAGGATTGTTTGGCAGTGAAGTGGGTGCACCTAGGATTGATGATCTTTAATTTCTTGTAAATCAGTATAACCTGTTGTGTAAACTTCTCTAACTGTGCTCAGGTGAAGATAGAAAACAGAATTGGATTTAGTAGGGTAGGGGTTTTACAAAACAAGTTTAAGGCGAGGAAGCTTAGTACTGCCAAGAACGTTACTGAAATGATGAACCATGGCATCTAAGCTAGGTAATGAAGGAAGTAAAAAAGAGCCCTGATAGATTGGGAGGAAATAGATGGATCCATGGACTTTAGGAGCTGAGGCGTGATGATAGTGCTAATTGAAAAAAACTGGGAATAGGAGGTTGTTGCTGAAGATGGGAATGCTTGAACCCATGACTTTGGGAATGAAGCCATTTCAGGTAATAACAAGATCTAGGGTGTAGCTATGGGTTTGTGTGATTAAGGGGAAAGAGAAGGTCTTTTGAGATGAAGAGATCAAGGAACTGAGATGTCAGTTGGGTTAGTTTTGGAGACGTTGAAATCACTCAGGGTACGGCTAGGGCTTAAATTGGGAAGAAAAGCTATGGATCAGGGACCAAAGTCATCAGTACATAAAAAGAAGTGGCCCTAAGGTAATTTGATGAGTGGTGAAGAGGGAAAGAAGGCATATAATTAAATGGCCTCAAATGGCCTTTTTGTAGTTTAGGGGTTTGTTTCAGAAGCTTAGGGAAGTAATGGTCTGAAAGCAGAAATGGGGAGCAAGCAGAACCCCAGTTTCACCCTTCATCTTGCTTTGAGGACAGAAAAGATTAATCCTACTCTAGAGGGCTGCAGTGGTGGCCATGAGATCTTATGTAACAGATTCAGTGAAGAGTCTGAGGATATATGATGGTTTACTGGATATGGTGAGGCAGTTTGTGGGTACAGAGGAAAAATTCTGGGGGTGGAGGAATGGAGTACTGAACCAGGGACAAGGAAGTCCATGGCATTATGGGGATGGTGGTGGAATAGATGCTGGGGGAGGAAGAATAGGGATAACCAGGGTGAAGGCCTAATGGATTTAGTCTGAGCAGATCTTGGAGAATAGAAATCAAGCCTAATGGCTAGAGTTCCCTCAGCCTAACATCTATAGTCTCTGTCTCTTTGGACTAATATGGTGGCAAAGCCAGAGGTTATATTTTCTGCATTGGCATGGCGTAGAGTGTCACTGGTCTCAGATGAGGTGGCTTTAGGTCTCAATCCTTGTGTCCTGGAGTTGTGATATCCATGGTGGCTAGAGTTCCACTTTTCTGACCAGCACCTTCTATCTCTCTAGTCTTTATGTTTTTATCGTCACTAAAATTACTTTTTTTTTCATTTTTTAAAAAAAATTATTTTATTTTTTCAGTGTTCCAAGATTCATTGTTTATGCACCACACCTAGTGCTCCATGTAATACATGCCCTCCTTAATACCCACCACCAGGCTCACACATCCCCCCACCCCTCTCCCTTCCAAAACCCTCAGTTTGTTTTTCAGAGTCCACAGTCTCTCATGGTCGTCTCCCCCTACGATTTCCCCCAATTCACTTTTCCTTTCCTTCTCCTAATGTCCTCCATGTTATTCCTTATGCTCCACAAGTAAGTGAAACCATACGATAATTGATTTTCTCTCCTTGATTTATTTCTCTCAGCATAATCTCCTCTAGACCCGTCCGTGTTGATACAAAAGTTTCGTATTCATCCTTTCTGATGGAGGCATAATATCCCATTGTATATATGGACCACATCTTCTTTATCCATTCGTCTGTTGAAGGGCATCTTGGCTCTTTCCACAGTTTGGCAATTGTGGCCATTGCTGCTATGAACATTGGGGTACTTACGGCCCTTCTTTTCACTGCATCTGTATCTTCAGGGTAAATACCCAGTAGTGCAATTGCAGTTCCAAAGTCTTGCATTCCCACCAACAGTGTAAGAGTGTTCCCCTTTCTCCACATCCTCTCCAACACTTGTTGTTAAAATTGTTGTTAAAATTACTCTTCTAACTCACTTAACTCTTTAGTCCTTTGGCCCTTTCATTATTTCCCATGCAAACTATCAGCACTGTCTTCTTCATTTCCACCCCAGACAACTATCTTACTAATATTTTCAACCTCCCTTGCCACTGGTCCACCCATTGTACTTTTATAATAGCAGAACCCTGAACCTGGGTCAAACCAAAATGTCTGCCCCCTATGCATGGAGATGGACTTCAGTCTCAGATGGGATTTCCACACTGGTATGGATCTTTTCTGGGCCCTTCATCAGCATTCTCTCCCATTCACCTGAGAAGCCAGCTCAGGTCTTCATCAGTTTTCCTAAGTCCCCTTCCTCCTGTCTCCCAGCAGATAATCTGGACTTCCACTTTACCGTAAATACAGAGGCCAGAAGTAACATCAACTTCCTTCCATCCAAACTGATACAACTCTCCTAGACTTATAGGCATCTGTCTAAGGTTAAGCATGACATCTATGTTCTGTATCCTCCTTCCTTCTTAGGAAGTTGTTGAAAACCCTCCCTTCCTGTCCCCCAGCTCTATCTTCAACCTCTCCTTCACTATTAGCTTCTGTTTGTCACACACACACACACACACACACACACACACACACACACACACACACACCTGCTGGGTATACCCTGCTGGGTATAAATAGATCAGTTATCATTCATCTTAAAAAAACAAATTCTCATGTCAAAAAATTATGTCTCTGATATTTTATTCAAAATTAAGTCTACTGTGACTGAATTAATTACAGTGCAGTGGAAAATTAATTTTGTGCAGTGGAAACTGCACAAAAGCTTGTGTGTGGGGCGGGGGGTGGGAGGGAAGAGAAAGGAAGATAATACAAGGAAAAGGAATGGAAGGGAAGGAGAAGAGAAGACAAGACAAGACAAGAAAACAAGAGAAGACAAGCAAAGAGGAGAGAAGGATGCTGACAGTGTAAGATATAATGTTTCAACACAGCCTGTAGGAATATCAAGCAGCTACTGGAATGATGCTTGCACAGCACATTCGTTATCATGGCAAAGTGTTTATAATGTATTTTAATTGAAAAACAAGTTACAGAACAATATGAATGCTTTGATAACATTTTTGTAAAAATGTACGTGTGTGTGTGTTGTATAAGGCAGTGATGGGTCGGAAAGATAAATGCCAAAATGTTACCCATGATTATTTCTGGTTTGTGGGATACCCTTGATTCACCAGTATTTTCTGAATCTTCTACATTAAACATGTAAATTTTGTAATAAGGAAAAAAACCACCTCCCTAGACACTAGATAATTCCCTCTCCGTAGCTACACCTTATCTCTCTTTTTTCCTTCAAATCTAAACTTTTTGAATAGTCTCCACTCACTGTTTCCATTTCTTCCATCTCCAGTCCCTCGATTGTTTGCAATATGGCCTGAGTTCCCACCACCTACTGAAACCATCCTCACCAAGGTCACTCATGACGTCTTTTTTGCTAATCTACTGGATATTTTCTGTACTTAGCTGACCTACCCAAGTTGTTGGCCTGATTGATACTATGTTATGGACTGCTCTGTGCTTCCCTGCACTCCTTCATTTCTTGGGTCCTGGGATCACACTGTTCCCAGGTTTCCTGGCAGCAAGAGTGTGAACTGAAAAGGCAGCCAAATCTGGGTTTAAATCCTGGCTCTGTCACTGACTAGCAGCATAAACTTGGACTTAATGTCCATTGGGCTCAGTTTCCTTCTTGGGGGATGATAATGCCTACTTCATAAAGTTTTGTTCAGAATTAAATGAGCCGATGCTGATGAAACACTTAGTAGTCACTGGTACATGGCAAGTAGTAGTAAGTGATAGTAGTAGCATTAGTAGAATTATTATTCTTCTGACTTTTCTGAATTTTCTTCTTAGGTTCCCCTTTAAATGTCAGCGCTCTCTAGGGTTCTGTCCTGGGTTTTGTTCTCTTCTGATGCTAAACTCTGTCCTTGGGTGATCTCATCCATGCTCATGGCTTCAACTACCACCATATGTTGATAAACTGTCAAATCTGTACGCTCATCCAGACCTTTCTCCCGAGTTCAAGACTCTACTAACCATCTGCCTGAGGTTCACCACTTGAATGTCCCCTACCAGAATTTCAGAGATAAGAGGATTGTGTAGATCAGTGGTTATCGACCAAGAACTGTTTTGTTGGGAGTCATTTTTAGTGGTCATGGCTGGTGGCCTTGTGGAGGGCGTGTGTCTCATCGAAATCAAGTAGGTAGAGGCCAGGGAATGCAGCTAAATATCCTACAATACACAGGACAGGCTCTCCCAACAAAGAATTTTCTGGCCCCAAATGTCAGTAGTGTTAAGGTTGAGATTCCCTGGCATAAATAACCTCTAAAGGCTCAGCTCTGACATTTTGTAGGGCACATGCAAGTGATGATGAACAGGGACTAGAGAAAGAGGTGGCATGATTAAGATTACAAGGGGTTTCAGTGACAGAGCGATCGTTGATCCCATCCTCCCATCTCATTGCTTGCTTGCCTTCCACCCCTCTTGCTGCTTTTCTTCTGCTTCCTTTGTAAAATCTTCTTCTTGTATCTATTCCTTAGATCTGTCACTTCAGTCTTCTGTCCTCACCTCTTCCCCTCTCAACATCTCTCCCTAGTTCCATGATCTCAACTAGTTCCGTGGCTTCAACTGCAAACCTATGAGCTGCTGACTTCCAGGTCTATGTTTCCAGACCAGACTTTGATCTCTCAAGGTTCAGATTCATAGAGCCACATAACTATCTACATACTATTATTCAGAATACCTTCTGAACATAATTTCTCTTCCCATATCCAAGGCTTGAGGATTTTGAGTACATGCTATGTTATTCCCCATGCCCTCTGCTTTACTTACATCGCTGTGTACTGTCTCATGTTCCAGACCAATTTTTCACTTTTTTCTGTCTATCAAAATTTATCCATCTAGTATTCTAGTCGGTGGAATCCTGGCAGGTGGCAAGCACTAGTCTTATATATTCATTCATACATATACTTGTCAAATGACTTAGTATGTTTGAGACACAGCACTGTTTTTGAGGGATTCATATAAGGCTATTTAATTTATGTATTCATATTTTTTATTAAAGATTTTATTTATTTATTTGAGAGAGAGGGAGAAAGAGCAACAGTGGGGGGCAGGGAAGGGCAGAGGAAGAGGGAGAAGCAGACTCTCTGCTGAGCAGGGAGCCTGACATGGGGCTCTATCCCAGGACCCTGAGATCATGACCTGAGCTGAAGGCAGACGCTTAACCGACTGAGGCACCCAGGCGCCCCTATATAAGGCTACTTTAGAAGACATAACTGATTAAGCTTTATCCTGGTTCTGTCGTTAACTGGCTATGTGACGTTGGGTAATTTAGTTTCATTTTCTGGACCTCAGTTTCCTTATCTACAAGTTGATAGGGTTAGATGAGAACAGATTCAATAATATGCCTGATTATAACAATTACCAGAACTACTTGTTAAAAATAAGAATTCCCAGGCACGTCTCCAAAGTAGGATTCAGTATAGGTTGTTATGTCATAGATTTAATCAAGTAAAATCCCCTGTGTCAACCTTACCTGCAACAGTCAAACTCAAGTGCAAAAGTCCATCTGCAAAACTCGGGATTGTCCTTCCAGTCCAGCTCTGTCCCATCCCAGAGAATCCAACACACTTCTGCACTCCCAGCATTATTGTCTCCCCATATCCCCCCACCACTCCGTAGCTGCAGGAAAGGTCACATCTGTTGGGGTTAAGAGTGGGTAAAACCAGGGAAAACTTCATGGTGGAGGCTGCTGGGGCTAGGCCTTGAGGGATAGTGCAGAATTTCACTAGAGGTGAAGGGAAAGAATTTTGCAGAAAGAAGCCATGGTGTGAATTTATTTATTCAAATGATGTTTAACTGGTAACTACTATGTGTCAGGCTCTAAAAATAAGGTTTGGGTTAGAAGGACATGGGCTTTGGAGTCAGAGGGACCTGGGTTCCAAAGACCTGTTTGTTGTACTCTCATCCACCCTACCTCCCTCACTGCCTACAGCAGCCCTCTGCTCTCCTCAGGCCAAAAAGGCAGCTTCCACTCCTGCTCTCACTGTGCAAAAGCAGTTGTTTAATGGGCAGCCATGTTGCTTTACAGTCTGTCCAATCACTGCGCCCCAACATCAGAGGCCTGTTTTGCTGACTTTGGAATTTGTCTGTAGCAACTTCGCCTGAAGTATGCAAACTCAGGTGCAAAACTTTGAGTCTCTCATCCCTAATCTCTGATCAGGAAACATCTCTCAGGGCCTATTTGCACAGGTTGCTACCGCAAACCCCCATCCCCGAGACTCTGCACATGTGTAGTGGTCTGTGGCAGCCATGTTGTCTCCTTTTTCTGCTGGGGTGCCTGTGGTCACGTGGTTACCAGGGGCTGCATGTGCTTGTGAGGTTTTCTGCTCTATCCCATCAGTATTAGTGTGAAAAGGTTTGTAGTTATGGTAACCCTACAGTTTGTTGTCCCAAGGTGGGCTGTAAAAGTGGCACTATTAATCATTACGCCGTGACAAGAGTGACCATATATTAAGACTTGCCGCACAGGGCAGTAAGTCACAATAAGTCATTCTATTTATACCCTTATAAGGAGTCTCAACTCCAAGGTACGCAATTAGGGGTGAAAATCTCCATATGAAAGGAGGGGATCTGGTCCAGAAAAGCAGTTTGAACCTCTTGGTGATACGTCTGAGTATATTGCATTAGTGTTCTCCATGACTAGGTTATAATTTGCAGGAAAGTGGAGTCAAAAATCAGGATGTAATGCCCAATGTCCCTGGTCTGCCTGTGATATATTCAAAGGGTGACAATTGATGTTTACCAGAAAGGGCTCCTTTGGGCCAATGAGTCTACCTTAGGCCAAGGTAGTTGTAAGTATTAAGAAAGTTTAGGAAGTTTAATTTTAAAACCCAAATAGATCAAGTAGTTATTCTAACAACAACAACAGGTGAAACTGGAGCTCCAACACCAGGGACATCCTACTTAGGCTGGCCCATGAGCTGGAGGCCCAGGCATGGGAGGTAGTGTAGGATGGCCAGTGATTTGAGTGTTTCAGTGAGGTAGAACACTTGCCACTGCAGGTCTTGGCCCCGAGTCAGTAGCGACCCCATCCATTCCCACTCCTGTGATCTGATGGCTGCAGCAGCTTCTGTAGGTCTTGGCCATGCCTATAGCTGACAGACTCCCAGCCCACCAAAGGACATGGCACCCTTGGGCTACAAGCTTGGTCAAGAGGAGGAGTGGTGGTAGCTCAGATGTGAAAAGGGCTGTGAGGAGCTGTGAGGGCCCAAGAAGTCCGGTCCACATGGACCACCTCAACTTTAGATCACGGACCCACAGAGTTCTGGGATTTTGTGTGACTGCTCTTTCCCAGTTGCATGAGATACTGCCTGGCACTGGCGACAACAGATAAAGGCCTTGCTAGACCAGGAGTTAGTATGGAATCCTGATGGAAGACACAAGGAGAAGTCAGAAGCCAATGAGTGGTCTTCATTCTACAAAATCCTGATAATGGAAGCAAGAAAAGGTAAAATCACCTACCACATTTGGTCAAAAGGAAGTGTTTGATACTGGGAAGATTTTTCTGTCCCTTTTTAGAAGTCCTGTGTATATAAAGGCTGCTCTTAAAAGAAAACTTATTTGGTTACATCTACATTGGCTTCAAGATGTGAGAACTCTTACAAATGCCCCAGTTTTTCTCTTTCTAAAGATTAAATTAAAAATTTTTGAGATAAATCTCACTATTTTAACCATTAAAAAAACAAATATATATATATATACATATATATATATATGTATATATATATAGCATGAGTGGGAGGGGCAGAGGGAGAGAGAATCTCCAGCAGACTCCCTGCTGAGCACAGAGCCAGATGCTGGGCTCAATTTCATGACCCTGAGATCACGACCTGACCTGAAACCAAGAGTCAGACACTTAATCAACTGCGCCACCCAGGTGCGCCTGAACATAGGCTTTTCAATGCTCTTAAGTGTATACCTTCGAGTGGAATTGCTGGGTCATACAGTAACACTATGTTTAACTTTTTCAAGAACTGCCAAAGTTTTTTCCACAGTGGCTGTACCATTTTACATTCCCAACAGCAATGTATGAAGGTTCTAATTTCTCCACATTCTCACTGACAATACACTGGTATTTTCCATTTCTTTGATTATAACCACTCTAATGGATGTATCTCATTGTGGTCTTGATTCACATTTCCCAAATAACTAATGATCTTTGCATGTGTTTACTGGTCATTTGTATGTCTTCTTCAGACATATGCCTTTTCAAATTTTTTGTCCATTTTTAAATTAGATTGTTCGCCTTTTTATTGTTGAGTGGCAAGTGTTCTAATATATTTTGTATACTAGACCGTTACCGACTATATGATTTGTAAATATTTTCTCGAATCCAGTAAGTTGTCTTTCACTTCCTTGATGGTGTCCTTTGACATAGAAAATTTTTTTTCTCTGTTTTTTTTAAATCCACATTCCAGTTAGTTAACATACAATGTAATATTAGTTTCAGGCATACAGTATAGTGATTCCACACTTCCATACAACACCTGGTGCTCATCATGACAATTGTACTCCTTAATTCCCATCACCTATTTCGCCCCATTCCCCCACCTACCTCTCCTCTGGTAACCATCAGTTTGTTTTCTGTAGTAAGAAGTCTGTTCCTTGATTTCTCTCTCTTTCTCTCTCTCTTTCTTCCCTGTGTTCATTTGTCTTGTTTCTTAAATTTGACATATGAATGAAATCATATGGTATTTTTCTTTCTCTCACTGACTTATTTCACTTAGCATAGTACTCTCTAGTTCCATCTATGTCATTGCAGACGGCAAGATTTCATTCTTTTTGATGGCTAAGTAATATTCCATTGTATCTATATACCACTTCTTCCTTCTCCATTCATCAGTTGATGGACACTTGAGTTGTTTCCATAATTTGGCTAGTGTAGATAATGCTGTTATAAACATTGGGGTATATGTATCCCTTGGAATTAGTCTTTTTGTATTCTTTGAGCAAATACCTAGTAGGGCAATTGCTGGATGGTAGGGTAATTTTATTTTTAAATTTTTAAGAAAACTGCATACTGTTTTCCAGAGTGGCTGGGCCAGCTTGCATTCCCAAAAATGGTGCAAGAATGTTCCCCTTTCTCCACATCCCCACCAACACCTGTTGTTTCTTCTGTTGTTGATTTAGCCATTCTAACAGGTGTGAGGCGATGTCTCCTTAAACTTCTGCTTTGTGTTTCCCTGATGAAGAGTGATGTTGAGCATCTTTTCATGTGTCTGTTGGCCATCTGTATATCTTCTTTGGAAAAATGTCTACTGATATCTTCTGCCCATTTTTAATTGGATTGTTCATTTTTTGGGTGTTGAGTTTTGTAAGTTCTGTTTTTTAAGATTTTATTTGTCAGAGAGAGAGAGAGAGAGAACAAGCAGGCAGAGTGACAGGCAGAGGCAGAGAGAGAAGCAGGCTCCCTGCTGAGCAAGGAGCCCAATGCGGGACTCGATCCCAGGACCCTGGGATCATGACCTGAGTTGAAGGCAGCCACTTAACTGACTGAGTCACCCAGGTGTCCCTTGTAAGTTCTTTATATATATTGGATACTAACCCATTATCAGATATGTCATTTGAAAATGTCTTCTCCCATTCTGTAGAGTACCTTTTGGTTTTGTTGATTATTTCCTTTGCTGTGCAGAAGCTTTTTATTTTGATGTAGTCCCAATAGTTTATTTTTGTTTTTGTTTCTCTTGTCTCAGGAGACATATCTAGAAAGAAGTTGCTATGGCCAATGTCAAAGAGGTTACTGCCTGTGTTCTCCTCTAGGATTTTTGTGGTTTCGGGTCTCATATTTATGCCTTTAATCCATTTTGAATTTATTTTGTGTATGGTGTAAGAAAGTGGTCCAGTTTTGGGGTGCCTGGGTGGCTCAGTTGGTTGAATGTCTGACTCTTGATTTTGGCTCAGGTCATGATCTCAGGGTTGTGAGATCAAGCCCTGTGTCAGTCTCCACACTTATTGCAGAGTCTGCTTGAAATCTTTTTTCTCCCTCTGCCCTTCCCCCTACTCACACTCACTTGCTCTTTCTGTCTCTAAAATAAATAAAAACAAATGTCTTTTTTTGTTTTTAAAAAGAAAGTGGTTCAGCTTCATTCTTTTGCATGTTGCTCTCCAATTTTCCCAACACCATTTGTTGAAGAGGCTGTCTTTTTCCACTGGATATTCTTTCCCACTTTGTCAAAGATTAATTGACCATATAGCTGTGGGTTCATTTCACTGATGGAGTCCAGTTTATTTTTTGTTTGGTTGCTTGTCCTTTCGGTATCTTATTTATAAAATGACTGCCTAATTCAAAGCATGGAGGTATATTGCCTATGTTTTCTTCTAAGAGTTTTTAGTGTTACTTCTTACATTTAGGTCTTTGATTCACTTTGAACTAATTTTTGCATATTATGTGAGGTAGGGGTCCAAATTATCATTTTTTTAAATGTGAATATTCATCTATTCCAGTACCATTTGTTGAAAACCTGTTCTTTTTCCATTGAATGGTCTTTGCATCCTTGTTAAAAATCAGCTGCCCATACATGTATGAATTTATTTCTAGACTCTAAACTTTGTCCATCAATCTACAGGTCTGTCCTTATGACAGTATCCCACTGTTTTCATTCCTCTAGGTTTGTAGAAAGTTTTGAAGTTGGGAAGTGTTAGTCCTCAGCTTTCTTCCTCCTTTTCAAGATTGTTTTTGTTATTCTGGGTTCCTTGCATTTCGGTATGAATTTTAGCACCAGATTATCAATTTCTCCAGAAAGTTATTTGGAATTTTGATAAGGACTACAATGAGTCTGTAGATTAATCCAGTGAGTATTGCCATCTTGAGAGTATTAAGACTTCCAATTCATTAACACGGGATGCCTTTTAGAACTAGAGAGAAGATCATCAAGGAAACAGAAGGCCTGAACAATACTATAAGACCTAACAGACACCTAGAGAGCACTCCACCCAACAACAATGGAATAAATATTCTTTTCAAATGCACATTAAACATTCTCCAGGATAGGGGTACCTGAGTGGCTCAATTGGTTAAGCGGCTGCCTTTGGCTCAGGTCATGATCTCAGGGTCCTGGGATCTAGCCCCGTATCGGGCTCTCTACTCAGTGGGGAGTTTGCTTCTCTCTTTCCCTTTGTCCCCCCCTGCTCCTGTTCTTTCTGTCTCTCTCTCTCTTTCGAAATAAATAAATAAAATCTTAAAAAAAAATTCTCCAGGATAGACCACATATCAGGCAACAAGTTTCAATAAATTTTAAAAGATTGAAATCATACCAAATATGTTCTATTGCCATAATGGAATGAAACTAATAATCAATAACAGAATGAAGAATTCTCCAATAACATGGAGAATTCACAATTAAGTGGAAACTAAGCAACACAATAGCTAATGACTCAAAGAAATCACAAAGTAAAATTGAAAGTACTCTGAGATGAATGAACACACGAAAGGTGAAAACACATGGGATGCAGGAAAAGCAGTGCTCAAAAGGAAGTTTACAGCATTAAGATACCTACATTAAAAAAGAAGAAATATTTAAAATCAGTAACCTAATTTTCCACCTTAAGAAAATAGAAACTAACACCAAAGGAAGCAGAAGAAAAGTAATAATAAAGATTAGGGCATAAATGAATCAGAGAAAAGGAAATCATAGAGAAATCAAGTAAACAAAAAGTTCATTCTTTGAAAAGAACAGCAAAATTAACAAACTTTTATCTACACTGACCAAGGAAAAGAAAAGACTCAAATTACTAAAATTCGGAATCAAACTCAAGCCATTATTACTGACCTTACAGAAATTAAAAAAAAAAAAAAAGATTATGAGAGAATACTATTAACAAATGCTCACCCAAAAAATTAGATAGCTTATGTAGTTTATAGTATTTTTCAGGGTTTACAGTATTCTTCAGTTCTTCTATTTTCTTGATAATCTTCTCTTAATTTGTCCTATCCATTACTGATAGTGGGGTATTTAAATTTTCAACTATTATTGTAGAACTATTTCTCATTTCAGTTCTGTCAATTTTTGCCTCATATATTTTAGAACTCTATTGTTAGGGGAAGTTATGTTTATAATGCTTATATATTTTCAAAAGTTTTACATTTTTATTGTTACATATCCTTCTTTGTTTCTTACAACAATTTTTGTCTTAAATAAGACTTGTTTGATATTAGTATAGCCACTCTAGCTCCCTTTTGGTTATTATCTGCATGAATATTTTTTCCCATCTTTTATATTCAACCTATTTGCGTTTGGTTATAAATGAGTCTCTTATAGACAGCACATACCTGGAACATGTTTTTTTCTTTCCATGCTGTTATTCTCTGCCTTTTGAGAGTTCAATCCGCTTACATTCAACATAATTACCAATAAGGAAGAATTTCCTTCTGCCATTTTGCCATTTATATTCTTTGTTCCTCAATTTCTTCATTACTGAATTATTTTGTGTTCATTAGCTATTTTCTAGTGTAACATTTTAATTCCCTAGTCATTTCTTTTAATATATATTTTGAGATATTTTCTTGGTGGTTGCCCTGGGGATCACAATTAACATCGCCAAACTGTGGAAAGAGCCAAGATGCCCTTCAACAGATGAATGGATCAAGAAGATATGGTCCATATATACAATGGAATATTATGCCTCCATCAGAAAGGATGAATACCCAACTTTTATGTTAACATGGACTGGACTGGAAGAGATTATGTTGAGTGAAATAAGTCAAGCGGAGAAAGTCAATTATCATATGGTCTCACGTGTGGAGCATAAGGAAAAACATGGAGGACATTGTGAGAGGGAGGGGAGGGATGAATTGGAGGAAATCAGAGGGGTGAAGAACCATGAGAGACTGTGAACTCAGAACAAGGGACTGAGAGTTTTGGAGGGGAGGGGGTGGGGGGATGGGCGAGCCTGGTGGTGGGTATTGAGGAGGGCACGTATTGCATGGAGCGCTGGGTGTGGTACATAAACAATGAATCTTGTAACACTGAAAAAATAAAATAAAAGTATTTGGGAAAAAAAATAAAACAAAACAAAACAAAAAAAAACATTCTAATCTATAATAATCAAGGACCAGGAAAACTTCTAGCTATCTAGAGTGAAGGCAGACAATAGTAAGTACATATTTAAATCCCTGTGATCCCTCCCTCCCCCTAAGGGAGTGGCACAAAGTTCAGTTGTAAATGTTTAAAGGATCCCCAAGTCTATGGTTCCTGCCCATGTCTTTGGAGTTCTTCAAGAGTTATGAATCTGGCCGATGAAACATTCACTGACAACTTCAGCTACTATCTGATTAAAATTTCTTCAACAATGTTTTCCCAGAGTAGTTTTCAAGTTCGTTTACTATGATGGTTCATAGCCTGCAAATTTCTCATCAAGCTTTATTTCAGAAAGACTGAAGAGACCAAAGGACAGTCTTGGTATCTCTGTAGCCTATTTGATAATAGGTACATTGAGATTTCTCTCACTATCTTATCTTTTTTTTCCCACAGTCTGATGCTTTAACTGCATTTTGCTCAACGTTTCATAGAGGTCATCTGGAATAATCAGGTAATTTTTAATTTGCTGAACCAATTAAACTTGGTGAGAGTACTTGGGTGAGAGTACTCTGTTTAGCATTCTGACTGGCCGAGGCATTTCCTTTTGCTCCATCGGTTTGTTCCTTAGTATGTTTCAACTTCAATTATAGCCACTTCCATGGAGAGGAGCGAGGCATCTAGTGAAGCTTGAACATGCTCTTGAACATGCTCACTGTTTTTTCTAACAGTTGCTGGTCTGTTAGAAAACCCTCTTGTTTTTATAGCATGCCAAAATAACAAACCACACCAAAGGTATATCTTTTTTGTGTGTGTGTATATGTTAGTCTCTTGATTTCTTGCTATTTGGTACGCTGTAAGTTTACTAGTTATGCTAACTTGACTTCAGGAAGGAAATTTATTCAACAAGCTGTTGGAAAGTAGTGACAGCATACCTAATTTGAGAATATACTTAGTTAATCTCAAGAAATGACTTGTCTACAAAGAATTCTTAGTCTGGGTTTTGTAGAGATGTTTCAAGGAAATAAGGGATAGACAGGTAGGGGCGCTGGGTGGCTCAGTTGGTTAAGTGCCTTTGGCTCAGGTCATGATCACTGGGTCCTGGGATCAAGCCCTGTGTCAGGTTCCCTACACATTGGGGGGTCTGCTTCTCCCTCTCCCTCTTCCATTCCCCCCCACTTGTATTCTTTCTCTTTCTCTCTCAAATAAATAGAGAGAAAGAAAGACAGGTAAAGTTCTTAGGTTAAATTTAAACAATCACGAGGTTCTCTCCTCTCTGGAAGAGGAAATAAGTTATGACACCAAAATGTATAAGTGATCAATAAACACATGAAGACACAACAACATTAGTCATCAGGGAAATTCAAATCAAAACCACATTGAGATACTACTTCACATCCACAAGGATAGCTTTAATCAAAGAAGATAAGTGTGAGGATGTGAACATAGAAACCCTATACTTCGCTGGTAGGAATGTAAAATGGCATAGTCACTGTGGAATAGTTTGGTAGTTTCTCAAAAGGTTAAATATAGAGTTATATGATCTAGCAATTCCAGTCCTAGGGATATACCCAGGAGAATTAAAAATGTATGTCCACAAAAAAACTTCTGCATGAATGTTTATAGTAACATTATTCATATTAGTCAAAAAGTGGAAACAACCTAAATGTCCATCAACTGATGAATGGTTAAACAAAACATGGTATATGCATACAATGGAATATTCTTTAGCAAGAAAAATTAATGAAGTACTGATGCATACTACAACATGAATGACCCTTAAAGCATAATAGGTGAAAAAAGCCAAACACAAAAGCCCACATATGGTTTGATTCTAATGACATGAGAAGTCCAGTATATACAAATCCATAGATATGGAAGGTAGAATAATGGTTGCCTATGGTTAGGAGAAAGAGGGACTAAAAAGTGACTGCTAATGGGTATGGCTTTGCTTTGAGGGATGATGAAAATCTTTGAGAATTAGTGGTGATGCTTGCAACAACTTTGTGAATATACTAAAAACCACTGAATTGTACATTGAAAAAGGATAAATTTTATGGTATGTGAATTGTATCTCATTTTTAAAAAAGCTTTTGTTTATTTATTTGAGACAGAGAGGGAGAATGAGTAAGAGGGAGAGGGAGAGAGAATCTGAAACAGACTCTGCACTGAGCATAGAGCCCATTGTGGGGCCCAATCCCATGGCTGCCAGATCATGACCTGAGCTGAAACCAAGAGTCAGACCCTTAACTGACTGAGCCACTGAGGCACCCCAATTTTATCTCAATTTTTAAAAAGAGTATGACTCCTATAGATGGTAATATATGCTAGGGAGGGAAGCAGCAGTTAATAGGAAGTGAATCTGAAAGCAGAGAAATGGCGAGTGCTTTGGTGAAAAGAATTGAATTGCATGAGGTACCATCAGGTAGATCATTTGACCCCAAGATCAAATGTAGCTGCAGCTACTGCCCTTAGACTAGAGAGATATGTTTAATTACTGGGTAGAGAGAAAGGTAGAGATATGTTTAACTGGGTAGAGATATGTTTAAGTACTGAATAGAGAGAATGAATCTCTGATTTTCATTATATTTCTAAGATAAAACTCCAAGAACTTAACGATTTCTTTTATGTATAAACAGGAAAAAAATAATATAATCTGAGGGTGACTCAGAATGGTAAGACTGTGGATAGTAACTTTGAGTTGATCAAAGGCTAACTCTGTAGTGGCCTCTGAAGGCAGAGATCAGGGATGCCAAATTTTAGACATGCCATAGTAGGTGGAAGTTAACTCCAAAAAGTTGGGAATCCACCGCCTGCAATATCCTCTAAATCTGCTAAGTTGTGTTTTGATAACAGGATGAGGGCAGTTTTGAATGGCTATATTTCTATCTACTCAGAGGGATTTGTCTTCCTAGGGTGCATCAGGGCTTAGACAGTGAATCTGAGTCTAACAAAATTGTATTTATTTTTACAAATTGTATGTCCTTTTATAGCACACATTTCTAAGAGATAAAGAGAGCCCTCCTGAGAAGAGATTAGATCGGGTGGATATAAGAGCAACTCACTTGCATGTTGGATTAAGGTAGAGGGACAGAGAAATTGTAAGTCTTGGAGATTATGATTGAGAACCTGAGATAAGTACGAAGGGGCTTCAGTGAGGTCTTGTGGCATCAGAGTCCAGGTGTATTGCTGTTTTTCCCACATTAAGGTGAAAAGGTGTTGGAAATCAGGATGTAAGGGAACATTAAAGAAGAATAAACAGACCTCTACTGCTCTGAAGTGTGTTGAATTTGAAGGATAGAAACCAGGATAATGTTTGGGTTGGGGACTGTAGGGAAATGTGGGCAATACTATATGATTTATAACCCTTATGTCTTGTTCAAAGTGGTACCTATGTCCTTTAGTCTGTCTTTTACTAGATGGTTAGGAGTTTTTCAGGCACTAGTACAAAGAATGATTAAGCCTTTAACGATAAAATCTGCCACAATGGTCACACTCCCTCTAGTGCTTTAGGTTTTAGGGGATACTGGCCAATTCTTCCAGAGACATTGTGGGGTCAATATTGACTTGTAAAGGTTCTATCTATGCCCTTTATTTTTCCCATGACTGTAGATGAGGGAGCCCAGAGGATATTGGATACTGAAGAAATTAAATTAGAAAACAGAAGTAATTTTAAGGGGACTCAGGAATAGGCTTAGGTGGTACTCAAGTAGTTGAGGGAAGCTACCATAAGATGGCATACTGGGTTATCAGACTCTAAGAGATCAAGAAAAAGGCCTTTGGGTACACACCTAATAGCAGTTCCCCATTGTGCCCAAAGGTCCATTCTCAATAGGGTGGGGAGGGTGGAAGGACTGCAGCAAAAGGCGTTTTTTTGTGTTTTTTTTTAAAGATTTTGTTTATTTATTTGACAGAGAGGGAGAGATCACAAGTAGGCAGAGAGGCAGGCAGAGAGAGAGGGAAGCGGGCTCCCTGCTGAGCAGAGAGCCCGATGCAGGATTCGATCCCAGGACCCTGAGATCATGACCTGAGCCGAAGGCAGAGGCTTAACCCACTGAGCCACCCAGGTGCCCCAGCAAAAGGCGTATTGAGAAGTTAAGCATCCCTAAGAAATAAGCAAATGGTTAGAAGAGAGGGAGAAAATGTGTTCAATGGGTAAGGCCCACCTGAGATTTTTTATTAACCTGGCAGAGTGTAGTGGGAAACTAAAAGCAATTAAAGGCATGGAGTATGGCTCCAGTGTCTACTAAAACTGAGACTGAATGATCATTTATGGATCTATAAAGTTATTTCTCTTTGCTGATCCAAAGGCAATTAGAAAAAGTGGAGGATGCCTTTCTTTGGGGAGGGAAATCACTTTGTTTCTTTTTAAAAATTTTTAATTTTGATTTTATTTTAATTACACTATAGTTAAATAACACTGTTTTATTAGATTCACTATAGTGATTCAACAATTCCATATATTACTCAGTGCTCATCAAGATAAGTGTACTGTTAATCACCTTCACGTATTTCTCCCATGCCCCTACCTACCTCCCCTCTGCTGACCATCAGTTTGTTCTCTATAGTTAAGAGTCTGTTTTTTGGTTTGTCTCTTTTCCCCCCTTCATTCATTTGTATTGTTTCTTAAATTCCACATATGAGTGGAAATCATATGGTATTTGTCTTTTTCTGACTGACTTATGTCACTTAGCATTGAACTCTCTAAATCGATCCACGTTGTTGCAAATGGCAAGATTTCATTATTTTTGTGGTTCAATACATACATACATAATACATACATACCACTTCTTTATCCATCCATCGATGGACACTTGAGCCGCTTCCATAATTCATCTATTTAAATAATGCTACAATAAATGTAGGAGTGGATATATCCTTTCGAATTAGTGTTTACATATTCTTTGGGTAAATACTTTTTTTTCCCCCAAATACTTTTATTTTTTCAGTGTTCCAAGATTCATTGTTCATGTACCACACCCAGTGCTCCATGCAATACGTGCCCTCCTCAATACCCACCACCAGGCTCGCCCAACCCCCCACCCCACCCCTCCAAAACCCTCAGTCTGTTGCTCTGAGTCCACAGTCTCTCATGGTTCTTCACCCCTCTGATTTCCTCCAATTCATCCCTCCCTTCCCTCTCACAATGTCCTCCATGTTTTTCCTTATGCTCCACACGTAAGTGAGACCATATGATAATTGACTCTCTCCGCTTGACTTATTTCACTCTGCATAATCTCTTCCAATTCTTTGGGTAAATACTGAGTAGTGTGATTACTGGATATATGATAATTCTATTTTTAATTTTTTGAAGAACCACCATACTGTTTTCCACACTGGCTGCAGTTTGCATTCCTACCAACAGTGCACAAGGGTTCCTTCTTTCTACATCCTCGCCAACATTTGTTGTTTACTGAGTTTTTGATGTTAGCCATTCTGACAGGTGTGAGGTGATATCTCATTGTGGTTTTGATTTGCATTTCCCTGATGGTGATGTTGAGCATCTTTTCATGTGTCGATTGGCCACCTTTGTGTCTTTTGAGAAATGTCTATTCATGTCTTCTGCCCATTTTTTAATTAGATTACTTTTGGGGGGGGGTGAGTTGCGTCAGTTCTTTCTTTTTTTAAAAGATTTTTTTAAGAAAATTTATTTGTCAGAGAGTGAGAGAAAGCACAGGCAGGAGGAGAAGCAGGCTCCCCACTGAGCAGGGAGCCTGATACAGGACTCAGTCCCAGGACCCTGGGATCATGACTGAGCCAAAGACAGATGCTTAACTGACTGAGCCACTCAGGCGTCCCAATTTGTATCAGTTCTTTATATGTTTTTAATATTAACCCTTTATCAGATATGTCATTTGCAAATATCTTCTTCCATTCAGTAGGCTGCCTTTTAGTTTTATTGACTGTTTCCCTTGCTATGCAGAAGCTTTTTATTTTGATATACTCCCAATAGTTTATTTTTGTTTTTGTTTCTCTTGCCTTAGGAGACATATTTAGAAAAATGTTGTTACGGCTGATGTCAGAGAAAATACTGCTTGTGCTCTCTTCTAGAATTTTTATGGTTTCAGGTCTCACATTTAAGTCCCTAATCCATTTTTAAAATTTTAACTCCAGTATAGGTAACATACAGTGTTGTATTAGTTTCAGGTGTACAATATAGTGATTCAACAATTCCATATATCACCCAGTGCTCACCACGACAAGATTCCTTATTCATTTTGAGTTTATTTTTGTGTATGGTGTAAGAGAAAGTCCAGTGTCACTCTTTTGCATGTAGCATCCATTTTTTTTTCCAATTACTTTTATTTTATTTTTTCAGTGTTCCAAGATTCATTGTTCATGTACCATACCCAGTGCTCCATGCAATATGCGTCCAGTTTTCCCAACACCATTTGTTGAATGGACTATCTTTTTCACATTGCATATTCTTGCCTCCTTTGTTGAAGATTAATTGACCATAAAACTGTGGGTTTATTTCTGGGTTCTCTATTCTGTTACATTGATCTATGTGTCTATTTTTGTGCCAGTACCATAGTGTTTTGATTACTAGAGCTTTGTAGTATAACTTTAAATCTGCAATTGTGATATGTCCAGCTTTGTTTTTCTTTTTCAGGATTGTTTTGGCTACTCAGGGTCTTTCGTAGTTCCATACAGATTTTAGGATTGCTTGTTCTAGTTCTGTGAAAAATGCTGTTGGTATTTTAATGGGGATTGCATTAAATTTGTAGATTGCTTTGGGTCGTATGGACATTTTAATAATATTTGTTCTTCTAATCTATGAACATGGAATGTCTTTCTAATTGTGTCATCAATTTTTTAAATCAGTGTTTTATAGTTTTCAGAGTATAGATGTTTCAATTCTTTGGTTAAGTTTATTTCTAGGTGTTTTATTATTTTTGGTGCAATTGTAAGTGGGATTATTTTCTTAATTTTTCTTTCTGCTGCTTCATTATTAGTGTTTAGAAATGCAACAGATTTATGTACATTGATTTTTGTATGCTGCAACCTTACCGAATTCATTTATCAGTTCTAGTAATTTTTTGGTGGAGTCTTTAGGATTTTCTATATAATAGAAAATAGTGAAAGTTTTACATCTTCCTTACCAATTTGAATGTCTTTTATTCCTTTTGGTTGTCTAATTGCTATGGCTAGGACTTCCAGTACTATGCTGAATAAAAATGGTGAGACTGGATATTCTTGTCTTGTTCCTATTTTTAGGGGAAAAGCTCCCAGTTTTTTCCCATTGAGTATGATGTTAGCTGTGGGTTTTTCATATATGGCCTTTATTATGTTGAGGTATATTCCCTCTAAACCTACTTTGTTGAGAGTTTTTATCATGACTTGATGTTGTACTTTGTCAAGTGCTTTTTCTGCATCTACTGAAATGATCATATGGTTTTTATCCTTTCTCTTACTGATGTAATGTATCACATTGATTTGCAAACATTGAACCACTCTTGCATCCCAAGAATAAATCCCACTTAATCGTTGTGAATAATTTTTTAAAATGTATTGTTAGGGGCACCTGGGTGACTCAGTGGGTTAAAGCCTCTGCCTTCGGCTCAGGTTATGATCTCAGGGTCCTGGGATCGAGCCCCACATCAGGTTCTTCGCTGAGTGGGGAGCCTGCTTCCCCCTCTCTCTCTGCCTGCCTCTCTGCCTGCTTGTGATCTCTCTCTGTCAAATAAATAAATAAAATCTTTAAAAAAATAAAAAAATGTATTGTTAGATTCAGTTTGGTAATATTTTGCTGAGAATTTTTGCAGCTATGTTCATCAGAGATATTGGTCTCTAGTTCTTTTTTTTATAGTACCTTTATCTGGTTTTGGTATCAGGGTAATGCTGTCCTCATAGAACGAATTTGAAAGTTTTCCTTCCTCTTCTTAAATGTTTGGTAGAAATCACTTGTGAAGCCATCTGATCCTGGGCTTTGTTTATTGGAAATTTTTTGATTATGGATTCAATCTCATTCCTAGTAATAGGTCTGTTCAAATTTTCTATCTCTTCCTCATTCAGTTTGGGAAGTTATATGTTTCTAGGAATTTATCCATTTCTTCTAGATTTTCCAACTTGTTGGCATATAATTTTTCACAATATTCTCTTATAATCCTTTGTATTCCTGTGGTGTCAGTTGTTATTTCTCCTTTTTCATTTCTGCTTTTGTTTGAATCCTCTCTCTCCCTCTTTTGTCTCTCTCTCTCTCTCTGTTTTGATGAATCTGGCTGAAGGTTTATTAACTTTTTTGATCTTTTCATAGAACCAGCTCCTGGTTTCATTGATCTATTCTATTCTATTGTTGTTGTTGTTTTTTTTTTTTTTAGTTTCTTTTTCATTTATTTCTGCTCTAATCTTTATTATTTCCTTCCTTCTACTGGTTTTGGATTTTCTTTGTTTTTTTCTAGCTTTAAGTGCAAGTTGTTTTTTTTTTCTTTAAGTGCAAGTTTAGGTTGTTTATTTGAGATTTTTCTTGCTTCTTGAAGTAGGTATGTATTGGTCTAAACTTCCTGTTTATAACAGCTTTTCCTGCATCTCAAAGATTTGGGACCATTGTGTTTTCATTTTCATCTGTATCCATGTATATTTTGATTCCCTCTTTGATTTCTTTCATTATTGTATTACTATCAATTAGTTCCTTTATGTTTGGTATTAACTGCTTTATGTATTTGGGTGGTCCCATGTTGGGTGCATAGATATTTATAATTGTTATATCTTCTTGTTGGATTGTTCCCTTTTTGGTTACATAGTGTCCTTCTTTGTGTCTTGTTACAGTCTTTGTTTTAAAGTCATTTTTTCTGATATAAGTATTGCGACCCCAGCTTTCTTTTCACAACCATTTGCACGATAAATGCTTCTTCATCCTTTCACTTTCAATCTGCATGATTCTTTAGCTCTGAAATAAATCTCTTGTAGGTAGCATATAGATGGGTCTTTTTTAATCCATTCCATCACCCTATGTCTTTTTAATTTTTAATTTTTTTACAGAGGGGAAAAAGGGGGACAGGCAGAGGGAGTGAAGGAATCTTAAGCAGGCTCTATGCCCAGCTTGGAACCCCACGTGGATCTTGATCTCACAACCCTGAGATCATGACCTAAGCCAAAATCAAGAGTCGGATGCTTAACCGACTGAGCCATCCAGGCACCCCACCCTATGTCTTTTGATTTGAGCATTTAGTCCATTTACAGTCAAAGTAATTATTGATAGGTATGTATTTATTGTCATTTTCTTACTTGTTTTATGGTTTTTATATTTCTTCTCTGTTCCTTTCTTCCCTTGCTCTCTTTTTAGAACTAGGCTTTCTTTAGTGATATACTTAGATTCCTTTCTTTTTATTTTTTGCATATTATTTATTTTTGATTTGTGGTTACCATTCAGTTTATATATAATATCTTCTGCATATAATAGTCTATATTAAGTTGATGGTCGCTTAAGTTTTTTTTTATTAACATATAATGTGTTATTTGCCCCAGGGTCACTTAAGTTTCTTTTTATTAACATATAATGTATTATTTGCCGCAGGGTACATGTCTCTGAATCATCAGGCTTACACATTTCACAGCACTTACCACAGCACATACCCTCCTCAATGTCCATAACCCAGCCACCCTATCCCTACTCCCCCTACCCCCCTAGCCACCCTCAG
>CM052901.1:34536655-34566644 GCA_028534135.1 Potos flavus | reverse complement strand
TATCTTTAGGGTAAATACCCAGTAGTGCAATTGCTGGGTCATAGGGTAGCTCTATTTTCGACTTTTTGAGGAACCTCCATACTGTTTTCCAGAGTGGCTGCACCAGCTTGCATTCCCACCAACAGTGTAGGAGGGTTCCCTTTCTGATGGTCGCTTAAGTTTGAACCCATTCTTTACCCTTCTTCTTTTCATGTTTCAGGTACATAGTGTCATCCTTTATATTCTTTTATTTTGTGAGTGTCTTGACTGAGAGATTTTAGAGATATACTTACTTTTACTGCTTTTGTGCTTCTTACTTTTCTTACTTTTACTTATGGTCTTTCCTTTATACTCAGAGCCCCCTTTAACATTTCTTGTAGTGCTGTTTTAGTGGTCATCAATTCATTTAACTTTTGTTTGTCTGGGAACTCTATCTCTTCTAATCTGAATGATAGCCTTGCTGGATAAGTATTCTTAGTTGCAGATTTTTTTTTCTCTTTCAGCACTTTGAATATATATCATGCCACTCTCTTCTGGCCTGCAAATGTCTGCTAAAAAATTCACTGATGGCCTTTGTATATTACTGTTTTCTTTTATCTTGTGCTTTTAAAATTCTCTCTTTATCACTACTTTCTGCCATTTTAATTACTGTGTCTTGTGGACCTCCTTGGGTTGATTTTGTTGGGGGGCATGGATTTCTATGCCTCCTGGACATGGATTTCTGTTTCTTTTCCCAGATTAGGAAAGTTGACAGCTATTATTTCTTCAAATAAATCTTCTGCCTCCTTTTGTCTCTCTTCACCTTCTGGGATCCCTATAATGTGAATTTTATTATACTTCATGGTGTTGGTGAGTCCCCTAATTCTATTCTCATTTTGCATAATTTTTTTCTCTCGCCTGCTCAGCTTGATTACTTTCCATTACTTTGTCCTCTAGATCACTGATTCATTCTTTTGCTCCCCTTAGTTTGCTATTTATTCCATTTAGCATATTTTTAATTTCATGTATTCTTCATCTCCAATCAGTTCTTTTTTTTTTTTTCCAATCAGTTCTTTTTTAAACTCTTTGTTAAGAGTCTCACTGATGTCCTCAACCTTTTTCTCAAGCTCAGTGAGTATCTTTATGATCATTACTTTAAGTTCTCTATCAAGCATATTACTTATCTCAATTTTGCCTAGGTCTCTTGCTGGGATTTTGTCCTGTTCTTTCATCTGGGACATATTACTCTGTCCCCTCATTTTGTCTACCTCTCTGTGTCTGTTTCTGTGTGCTACATCTCTTGCTCTTGAAAGTAGTGGCCTTTTGAGGATGAGGTCCTGTAGTGCCCTGTTGTGTAATGTCCCCTGTTCACCAGAATCTGGAGCTTCAAGGGTATCTCCTATGTGTGTTGCATGTGCCCTGCTGTTGTGGCTGAGCAGTCTTTTCCTTCAGTTCAGTTGTCTGCAGTGCCTCTCTTTTTCTGTTGTGGGCAGTGTTTGGTTCCTGTGGTATTGGTGGGCCAGACTTGGGCCTCCTTGGGGTTGAATTAAGTCAGACCGGGCATTTTCCAGAGATGCAGTAGCACCAAACTACAGGGTGCTTTCCCTGTTTTGTTCCCTGAGAAGTTTTCGTTGGTGGATGGGGCCCACAGTCAGACCAGCTGTCTGCCCCCAGCCCCACTGCTGGGGCTGTAGTCTGACCGATGTGTGTGATATCCTTCCCTATTCCCAGGGCAGGAGTCGCTTTGAAGTGGTGTTGACCCCTGTTGGGGCTGCTTTCACACTGCCAAGCTTGTGGTACCACTTTGGATGGGCTCTGGCCAAGAGCATATTGGAAGGGGCAGCTCTGCAAAGTGTGAGGGGAGGGTAGGTACTGCATTAGCAGGGTTTGAATGCTGGACCTCTGCACGAGGGCACCGCCACCACCACCTGAACTGAGGCCAGTCAGGTTATAGGGGGGGTGGTTTCCGCAAAGCATGAGGTGTGGGGATGGGAGATGGGGTGTTAGCAAGGTTTGTGCCAATCCTCTGGAGGAGGACACCTGCAGCACCAGGACTGCAACAGGCCTGGCTGGAGAGGGTGGATCCACCAAGCAAGGAGGTGCTGGGTACGTGGTGTTAGCAAGTTAGGTAGCAAGTGTTGACATCACACCGGTTCCTGCAGATGGTTGTGTGTTTATGCTTGGCTGCAGGGGAGGGAAATGGAGCCCGCCAGCTCCTTTGCTCCTGGAGAAGTCTTGCAATGATCTCTGTCCCTCTAGGATACACTCTGAACTTAATTACTCTCCCTCCTGTATGACCCAATTGTTTTCACACTGCTGCTTCTTTGGGGTATCTCCATGGGCTGTTTTTGTGCTGTCTCTTTAAGGGTGGGGACTCAGTTTCCCCTCATACTCCCAGCTCTTCCAGAGCTGAGCCCACTGATTTTTAAAATTCTAGGTTTTAAGTCCTACTGGTTGTAAGAACTCATGCAATTCGGTCCCTCTGGTTTTCAAAGCCAAGTGTCATGGGGACTTGTCTTCCCAGTGCAGGCTCCCAGGTGTGATCATCTCTTTCTCTCCTCTGTCAGTGCCCATGGCTCCCTTCCTCCTACAGACAGTCCAGTGTGTCTGCTTAGTTCTCTCAAGCTTTCCTACCCTCCTTGATGTGGTCTCTTTTCTACATTTAGTTGTGGAGCTTGTTCTGCCAGTCTTCAGGTTGTTTTCTGGGTTATTCATACTGGTGTGAATGCTATCTCATTGTATCCATGGGATGAAGTGAGCTTAGGGTCCTCCTACTCCGCCATCTTCCCAGTATCTCTCTCCAGAATCACTGTATTTATGACTGAGAAATCTCTGTAGGGTTGCCAGATGAAATACAGGATGTCCAGTTCAATTTAGATATCAGATGCAATGCATCATTTTTAGTGTGTGTCCCAGATATTTCGTGAGACATATTCATGCTAATACATTACTCGTCATTCATCTGAAATTCAAAATTTCCTATATTTTCATTTTCTAAATCTGGCAACCTAGTTGTGTTTTGTTTATTGGACAAAGCAAGACAGTTGCAAGCCCCCTGTCATTTTCTCTGCAATATCTGCAAGTATCCATGTCTCTCTGTGTTGTATTTGTGGAGGGCTTTTTATTTCCCTTAAGCTGTTTAAGTTACAATGACATAAATTTGTGGTGTGTGGTTTTTTTCCTTTGCTCATTATGCTCCCCACAAAATGCTGAACTAAACAGTGCTGGACTCAAAGTGTTGTAACTCATGAATGGGTGTGGTCTGCCAGTCTATTTTATGCTTCTGAATAACATCTGATATTTCAGGCTTAAGGCCACTAACAAAAGATGCGCAGATTGCTGTTGGGGTGTTAGCATTGATGCCCAACTCTGAGTATTCCTTAAATGTGGTTGTAATGGGTCCCTAAAATCAGAGACAGATTCATCACACCCTTGTTGACAGGTTTGGGTTGTTCCTCAGTCAATGAAAGAGGGGGAAACCTTCAGGGATTGCCTAGAAGATCTTTTCCCTCTGTCTCTGCTCAGGCAGATCCTGTCCCATTTCTCAAAACCTAGCTCAGATACCACCTCCTCCATGCAGCCTTCTATCTCTATGGTTTTTGCATGTTTGGAGGGTTCTGAAGGTAGAGATTTAAAAGAGGGAGGTGAAAAAGGGAAAGAGGAGGAGAAAGAAGGCAGAAGAAAGGACAGAGAGTGGGAGAGGTAAAAATCCAGGAGGGAGTTGGGTTATCAGGGGCAGACACAGAGTTAGAAAGAAGGAGTTCTTTAGGGAGGGAGAAGGCTGATGTTGTTTTAAGACTCAATAGATTGGAATCTTTCTGATCTTTTTCTTTTCCCAGCATCACCTTACCAGTTAAAGAAAGCTGCTCATTGTTAGTTAGCCATTTTCTTTCCTTTTTGTTCAAAGGCACGAGTCTTGATGTGTTCCCAGAATCCCAAATGGACCCCTGCAATTAGAAATTGCCTTCCTCAAATTCAGTCCACTTAGACCATAATAAAATATCCAATACAGAAGAAGAGAGAAAGGCATTCTACCTTAGGATCCCATTCTCTGCTCCCAGAGAACATAGAGGGCCAGAGAATTCTCAAAGACAAAAAGAAATAGAGGCAGTGACTTCAGTCCAACAATAGGTTAACCCTTTCAAAGAATCAAAGCCTGTGATTTTCATGCTACAACAAAGAACTGGAACGCATGAATGGGAACAGGACTTACCATTTGACCCAATAGGGGACTCCAAGAAGGGAGAAAGAGATTCCTTGACTTGCTGTGTTCTTGTCTGAAATCTTAGTAGGTTTGGGTACTTATCCAGACCCAATTGGAGTCATAGCATCAGACTGTTACAGATAAAAATAGTTAAAGTGCCTCAAATAGAGGTTACAGGCTTTATTCAGTTGTGGCCCATCTGGGAGTACCGTGACGTCAGTAACTCCCTGAGCTGAAATAGATTGGAGTTTTCATCAGGTGAGGAGAAGAGAAGCGTAGAAGACTGTAGTCTTGCCCCAGAATGCCGTTTTCTTTATCCGTAGGTGCCACACAACTTGCAGTTGAAATGGTTGGAGATTGTTCCAGTTTATGACAACTCTTTCAGGATTGTTGGTGCAATCTCATTTTGGCCGCTCTCAGAACGGTTCCGAAAGCAATCTTTGTTGACCTGTGGGTTGTCTGTTAACCGTCTAATGCCGGTTGAGGTACAGGGGACAGAGATCTAGAAAAGAAAGAAAACAAGAAGAGGAAATAAAAAGAAAGGAGACAACGTTTTTTTAAATAAATAAATATTTTTTTATTTTTTATTTTTTTAATTTATTATATTTTTTCTCACCATAGCACATACGCAAGGAAAAACTGGAGTTCATTTTAATTTGGTTTACAGTTCTCTCAGCTTCCACCAGTTATATATACTCTTCACTCGGGTACACAAATTCCCAAGTTCAAACTTCAAATTGTTCCCTCGTCCTATAGCTTAGCTCTAACCATCCCAGTGCTCCCCTTAGTACTCCCCTGCACCTCAGTTTTGTTGCCTTCATGTCCTCCACCCCACAGCCATGAGAAATGTCACATCTATTGGGTGGAGAGTCTGAAATCATGGATGATTTCATGGAGAAGGCTGTATCTCAGCTAGGCCTTGAGTGATGGGACAAGATCTCCCTGGGTAGAGACAGAGGGGAAGACCTTCCAGTAGAAGATGATGATACGGGTTTGTTCATTCTTCAAATAGAGTATTATGGAGGGCTTTCTTTGTGCCAGGTGTTAATCATGTTCTGGGTAAGAGTGTGGGTTTTGAGGAGAAAGACTCAACCCCCAACACTTGCTATTTCCTGGTTGTACTAGGGGGCTGTACTAGGCTGGATGGAGACTGACAAATTGGAGAGCAAAAGCCCTGTTTAACAAGGACAACTCCTGCTCAGATGCTGGTAGTCATAGCCATGTGGGCTAGTTGGGTATGATATTCTGATATTTCAAGAAAACTAGGATTCTGGATTTTTATGTGAAATATTTTTCTTTTTAAAATACTGGCCATTGGGGCGCCTGGGTGGCTCAGTCGGTTAAGCGGCTGCCTTCGGCTCAGGTCATGATCCCAGGGTCCTGGGATCGAGTCCCACATCGGGCTCCCTGCTGCATGAGGAGCCTGCTTCTCCCTCTTCCTCTGCCTGCTGCTCTGCCTACTTGTGTTCTCTGTCTCTCTGTCAAATAAATAAATAAAATCTTTAAAAAAAAAATACTGGCCATTAAATTTAAAAACACGAATTTGTAGGTCAAACTAGACACATCCGTAGGCTGGTTCTCTTCATGGTTGACAAGTTTGCTCCCTCTGACTTAGAGGACTAACTCTGTACTTACTAGAGCAAGTACACCTCCCCCCCAGCTAGCACCTCTGCTCCATCTCCAGCCTTGTTTTTCCCTACATCTCTCCTTCCCTGCCACTCTGTGGCCCAACACAGTAAAACCGTTGCCCAGATGAACGTCTGTGTTGGTGCACAGGTTGTTGAAGTGCCTTTCTCCACATCCCCACCTCAATTTTCTTCTCCTGACTAACATCTCCTATTCTTCGAGAGCCATCTCCTTTGAGAAGCCTTTGCTCACTCCTTCCTTGCGCTTCCCCAAAGCTTGGATAACTATTAGCTGCACTCTATTGTCATTCTTTGTCCACTTGTCTGTCCTTTCCACAAGGCTGAGTACATTATACTGAGTATATTATGCACGAGACAGGGCATGTGGTAAATATGTGCTTGGTAAATGAATAAGAGGAATGCATATATGTCTGCAATGTCATTTGCTATATGTAAACACGCACAGTGAAAAATATAGAAGTCCCCTTCTCTATCCACTCACCTGTTTATCCAGCAAATATTTATTGAGCTCTTGTTGTATGGCAGGGACTGTTCTAGGTGATGGAGATACAAGAATGAACATGCCAGACAAAGTCTCTGCCTTCACATATCTCATATTTTAGTGTGGGAAGACACTAAACAAAAACATGTCATATAATGCAAGATAGTAATAAAATGCTAGAAGAAGAAAATAAAAGGAGAGTAAGGGCTTAGAGGCTGGTGGATATACTTTCCAATAGGGTAGCTGGAGAAGGGATCTCTGGGAAGGTGACATTTGAGCAAAGATTTGGGGGAAGGGTGGGAGCAAACCATACAGATAGATGGAGAAGAGCATGAAGGAAGGAACAATAAGTGCAAAGGCCCTGGGGTGGGAGCATGATCAGCGTATTTGAGGTATAACAAGGAGGCCAGAGTGGCTACAGAGGAGTGAGCAAGGGGAATAGCGGTGGGAGGTGAGGTCACAGAGGCAATGGAGCGCTAGACCATGTTATGATCACTCCTCTCAACCACCTATTGAATATAAACCTTGGTGAATAATGGGGTAAGTAATGTCAGTCTTGCTGGGATGTGTGGTGACAGTACTGGGGAGATGTGCATAGATCCAAACAGCTTTCCCCACAGACATGTGCTTCTTGTAGTGCCCTCTCTACCCAGAGTCTTTACCACAGGGCTTTCAGATGCAGGACCCACCTGAGACCAGGCACTGTTTGCCTTGGGAGGGTCACGAACCTGTGAAGATTGGCCAAAGTTATTTCCTGCTAGCTGGGGCTGGGACCAGGCTGCGCACCTCCGCCCAGTTGGAAAGGGCTCCAGAGTTGTTATTCATCAAATATGCTGCCGTGTAGAGCAAGTCCTGAGTTTCCCACTTCTACACCTTTTCCTCTCCTAGGAAGTCATACCAGAAGAGTCAGGAGACCTATGTTCTACTTCCTGCTTGACCTCCACAATGGGTGGTGAGAGCCAGGGCAGGTTTGGTGTGCTGTGAAAGGGAGGACTGAGACTTGATATTCTAGTGCTGTATGCCACATCTGGGTCTCGACTCTTTCTGCATGCTGGGCCACCTGATTTCTAGCCTTGGAAGTGGGCCTTCTATAGACCTCTTCTCGTAGCTGCACCCAGGTATGAGCCTAGCTGTCCTGCCTATTCAAAAGCCGTGGTAAGTGGTGAGATTTGACTGGAGCCCCAAGGTCTCTTTTCCCAAACATCTCCCATAGCTTCTCCTCTCCTGCATGCCCTGACATTCCCGCCATTAGTCATTCCTCACAAGTACAGGCGGGAGGCTGTCTCCGGAGGGGACTCCTGGGAGCCTGCAGGCCTGTACATCCAACCTGCCCGAGTGGGACTCAGTCATCTTCTTGGCGTGCAGAAAGAAAGGACATCTCCTCTGAGGGAGAGACGCAAGGCTCCAGGACTGTCAGAAAACCATTGGGAAAGGCTCAGGCCAGGCTCCCTGCTGAGTGACTCCGAGCAGCAACCTGAGCAGGAAGAACAAGAGACCACAGGAAGCTCACTACCTGGGAATGCTGTGATGGATGGTGGCTCTGAAGAAAAACTTAGTTGCCCTTGTAGCTTAGTTTGGGGCTAGGTCAAATTGCTGGGTCAATTCTGCTTGAGCTGTAGTGTTTTCAGACCTTGAGGCACACTTTAACCCCCTAAATGAGCATAAGGAGGATAACACAATTTGTCAAGGCCCGGTAACTCAGAGGAAGCTTGCATATTCCTGCTTTGCTGATTTCAGCCCTGTGCTTTCCCCAGAGTTGCTATTGCAAAGGATTGTGGGAGCCCTAAGTCCTCCTTCCCATCAGAATTGCCAAACTATGGGGCGCCTGGGTGGCTCAGTTGGTTAAACATCTGCCTTCGGCTCAGGTCATCACCTCAGGGTGCTGGGATCGAGCCCCGCATTGTTGGGTTCTTTGCTCAGCAGAGAGTCTGCTTCTCTCCTTCCCTCTGCGCCTCCCCTCCCATGCACCCACGTGTGTGCACTCTCTGTCAAATTCTAAAAAAAAAAAGAAGTGTCGAACTAGACAAGAAGGCTTGAAGCAGTAGAGGAGGCTATGAGGAGGGGGGTGCTGCTGCGGCCCAGGGGCCGAACACCTGGGGCCAGGGAGGGACCCCAGCTGAGGGAGAACAGATACTTCCCTTAGACTCTAAGGGTTAGAGCGTGCTATGAGCTCAGCCAGGCCTGGGTTCCTGGCCCAGATGGTTTCCTTTATGAGCTCTCTTTGTAAATATAGGGGCATATTAGGAACCCCGATGTCCGTTCACTTTAAACCGGGGATCGCAAGATCACATGAAGTGAGCCAGGTATAAGCAGTTGGTGGTGGGGACTGGGAGAGCCCCATTTGAAGACAGCAGCCACTCGTCAGCTGTCCTCAGTTGCCGTGCTGAAATCTGCCTGGATGGCCCTACCTACCAGTTGTTTTTAAGAGAAAGCTCTTAACACAATGATTTTAGAAATTTCCCACATGTTTCAATGTTGATAAGGAGTTGCGTTTGTATGGGGCTCCTGGCTGGCTCCGTCAGTTGCGCTTCTGACTCTTGGTTTCGGCTCAGGTCGTGATCTCCTGGGTCTGGGATCGAGTGCTGGGTCAGGCTCTGCGCTCAGCCAGGAGTCTGCTTGGGGATTCTCTCCCTCTGCCCCTCCCCCTGTTCTCTCTCTCTCTCAAATAAATGAATAAATCTTTAAAAAAAAAAGAATTACATTTGTATTAATACAGCAGGCATGTCTAATACCACTTACTATATGCAGGCATTGTTCTAAGCACTTTGCAAATAATAACGTGTCCAATTCTTATAATAATAACAACCTCACGAGGTAGGTCTTCCTCCACCTCATTTATTGATGAGAAAAAAGAGGCCCAAAGGAATTAAGTAACTCGCTCACAGTCCCTCAGCTGGTAAGTGGCAGAGCTGGGCCTAAAGCCAAGCTGCGTGACTCTGTAGTCTATGCTCTTTGTTGCTCTGTTATGCTGCCTCATTAAAACCAGCAAATGAGCAAACAAAACCCAGCAAACACAAAACACCGTGCAGGACAAAAACCAAGCAGGTGAGAAGATGCAAAAACAAGCCCTTCATTTGCTGCCTCTGCTTTAAACCAAACCCAACGGAATTTGGCTCCTCTGCCATTTTCTTCTGCTTTTGTCGTCTGTCTTCTTTGTAAGCTTCCTCAGGCCTGACCCCCATCTTAACACCTCTCTTTTTTAGATACTCCCAACCCTGATTTCTTTTCAGCCCCCTCATAAAGCAACATGGCCTCTTTGCCTTGTCAGTTTTGTTCTCTGACATGCGGCCTGTCATGTTTCATGGTTCATTCTCGATCTTTGCCTTCAAAAATCCTACTCAAATCCTCCCAGAATCCCTGTCTCCTGCCAGGTGGAAGTGGATCCCATGAACTTATTTTGCAATGAAGATTTGGAGGAATCACAGCCATCCCTTGCAGTGGCCCACATTTCTCTTTCTGTACTTGTATTCATGTAGTTTCTGTGTTGCATAATACCGTCTTCGATAGTCACATACTTCTTGGAATTCATCCCTGTTTTGTGTGTATTTGTCTTGTCTTTCCAGCAAGAGCGTAAGCCAGGCACGCAGGGGCTGTGCTGACTATGTATTCTACCGTCCTTTTTCAGTGCCAAGAAGTCGCATCACATAATTGGCTAAGGCGTGGGCTTTGGAGCACTCTCCCTTGGACCCAAGCCTTGGCTTTGCCACTTACAAACTGTGTGACCAATGATGATTCATTTGACCTCTCTGAACCTCTTTCGTAAGATTATCATCAGACATGATGCATGTGAAATGCCTAACCCAGGGCTTGACTCTCATCTAGTAAGCCTTAGCATTTGACAACTCTTATTACGATGTCACAGGTACCATTAATCAGCTCGGGCAGCTGTGAAAGTGCTCAATCTCTGGACTCCAAAAGGAGTTTTTAGGATTAACGTCACTCAGGCATTGTTAGGAAGTGTTGAAAAGGATTGGCTAAAAAACAAACAAACAAACAAACAAACAAACAAAAAACCTAGATGTACCTCAACAGATGAATGGATGAAGAAAATGTGGTGTATACATTATGATGGAATATTGTGCAGCCATCAAAAAACCCGAAATCTTGCCATTTGCAATGACGTGGATGGAACTAGAGGGTATTATGCTAAGCGAAATAAGTCAATCAGAGAAAGACAATTATCATATGATCTCACTGATATGAAGAATTTGAGAAACAAGACAGGGGATCATAGGGGAACGGAGGGAAAAATGAAACAAGACGAAATCAGAGAGAGAGACAAACCTTAAGAGACTCTTAATGTCAGAATTAACTGGGGGTTGCTGGAGGGGAGGTGGGTAGGGGGATAAGGTGGCTGGATGATGGACATTGGAGAGGGTATGTGCTATGGTGCTATGGTGAATGCTGTGAACTGATGAATCACAGACCTGTACCCTTGAAACAAGTAATACATTATATGTTAATAATAAAAATAATAAATTTAAAAAAAGAATTAAAAAAAAACAAAACAAAACCCAGGACCCTACGATTGTACAATTAGAGTGTAATTTTTTTTTTTTTTTTTTTTGGTTCAAGTCAAGCTTGATCTCTTCCAATTGGAAGGAATTAGAAGATCTAGGACCTCTTTGGGTTGAATAGGTGGGAACATGTGTGGGCAGATGTATGCACGCTTGTGCCTACACGGACATGTGAATTTTTCAAAGCAGAGCCTATGACATATGTTTGTATAGCGCGTCAACACAAATTGCCTAGGAGTAGGCTTCCCCAAACACTTTAATGTACACAGCAGGTTGAGTCACACTATCAGTTAACATAGAGTTCCTGGTACTAACCCTTTCCAGACTCCCTATTATCGCTAGGTAAGCAATCCTAGGCTACTCAACACAAGCTGACTCATACTTACTGTTAGAACATGACTTGCCAGAGGAGAACTTTCTGTAGGATTCTTCCCTCCAGGACAAGAAAACAAAGATTTCCCAAATTTAAGAGGAGAGAACCTCCATGGCCCAACAACCTACAGCATATACTCCTGTTTCACAGACTTATTAAGGGCCATTTCTGGCAGTTCTCTGGAGGACACCCAGTAAGGCATCCAGAGAGCACATTTAAGGACTGTGTGTTCACACCAGGTTAACCGTTGAGAGAAATTCCAGTCCTTACACCCGGGGATGGAAGGGAGAGAGGAAACTCTTTCACTGCCTAACACCATCACAGGATTCCTTTGAGAGTCCATGGTCTGGGACTTCCAGCTTCTTGGTTTGGAGAATTGTAAAATTATGTGCCACTTCTTTTTACTGTTTGCAAGGCAAGTAGGTGTCAACCTGCAATAGGAAATGTGTTGTCGTTGATGCTAATGATGTGATCCTAGGTTTGTTTTTCAACAAATATACCAGATCGTGCACATCCAAATGAGCGCTACTCTTTCAAATAGTCCCTCTGACATATCATACACTTGAAAAAGTGAATTCACCAAACATAAATTCTCTGTGAGCCTCAGTTTTAGCAATAAGAGGGTTACCAGGAACTGACGCTTTGACCAATAACAGCCTTATCTGCGAGGAGGAAGATTGGCGGCCATTTCCCAACAGGGAACTGGTAAAGCAAGGTTAAAATGACTGCTCACTAGCTGTGTGTAATAAAGGATGGGGAGGGGGAGTAGGAGCCAATAGGTACCGCTCAGTGAAGAGAACAGAAAACTACCAACCACATGTGAAATAGGATGCGGGTTATACAGCAGGAATAGTTGAGATCCGTTGAGAGAGGTGAAAATGAGTCCTGAGTCTACGTGTTGCTATAAATGAGATTTGTGTAAATTGCTTCATTTCCCTGTGCTTCTGTTTCTTCACCTATAACACTGGGATAATACTTACCTCATAAGGCTGTGAAGAGGGTTAAGTAGGATATTGCATATAAAGCACTTAGCATGATGCCTGGCCAATAACAAGCGTGTGTGTGTGTGTGTGTGTGTGTGTGTGCATAAAATCACCTAAACGTGGTCCTTATCCTCTTTAGGAGCTTGCATTCTTAGAAGTATGAAGAGGACCAGCGCATGAAGAGTTGTGCTATCCCCTAGGTGCTGTGCAAAAGGTATTGATTCATGCTCTTAAGGTGAGATCACATCATGTGGGAATCAGGAGACAGCCTCTGAAGGAGTTAACAGCTGTGATGAGGCTCACAGGATGAGTAGATTCTTGACAATTCAGTTTGGTGAGGTGGTAGATCTGGGAGGAGGGAATAGCCTTGTAGAGCACAGGGATGGGAAAGTGAGGCTCATGTTCAGGGAACAGAGAGTATTCAGTTTTGTTTGGAGACCACTTATAAGACTTTGGCTAGCCCTGACATTCTTTGGTGTTACAAATCTCAGAAAACAGGCAGCAAACATAGGTTGGGCACCTATTGAATGCTAGATAAAAATTCTTATGTCTAGGCAAAAAGGTGATGGGAGTCATGGAAGATTTTTTAGTATGCGAATGACCTGATTAGATTGGACTTTAGGAAAACTTAGCTGGCAGGATTGTTTAGGGTGGATTGGAGAGGGAGGAAGACTGGAGGCCAGGAGATGGGCTAGGAGGCTGCCACAACCATCTAAATGAGAGCTAACGGGGATTGAACTAGAGGATGGCAGGATTCATTCTCACCTCTCTCAGTTGACCTCAACTATTCCTGTCATATAACCCCATTTTATTTCACATGTAGTTGGGCAGTTTTCTGTTCTCTTCATGGGGTGGTACCTATTGGCTCCTGTTCCCCCTCCCTATGCTTTATTGCACACATCTAGTGAGCAGCCATTTTTATTTGTTTAGTTTAGAGAGAGAGAGAGAGCATACAAGTGGGAGGGACAGGGAGAGAGAGAGAAAATCTCAAGCATACCCTGCACTAAGCGCAGAGCCCGACATGGGGCTTGATCTCACAACCCTGAGATCACAACCCTGAGATCACAATCTGAGCCAAAACAAAGAATCGGACGCTTAACCAACTGCACCACCCAAGTGCCCCTAGTGAGCAGCCATTTTAATGTTGCTTTACCAGTTCCCTGCTGGGAAATGGCTGCCAGGCATCCTCCTCAAAGATAAGGCTGCTGTTGGTCAAAGCCTCAGGAGTTAGAAAAGAGAAGATGGGCTGAAGAGAAGTTCTGAATAGGATCTGGTACTCCTGAAATGGCAGAGTGAGTAAAGTAGGAGTCAAAAAGTTAAAGGGGGAGGTGCAGCAACAGTGGTTGGGACGTGACACAGGTTTGGTGACCAGAGGATGACATGTGTGACGTCACCTTTGAGGTGCCAGTGGGGCACAGAAGTGGAGTTGCCTGGCAGAGAGTCAGAAAAAGCAGTGAAGACTCAATAGTGCTGTGATTGCACAAGGAATGTTTGAAACACTTTCTTTGGAACCATTCCAACAGAAATGAATTAGAGTCTTCAGACTCTAAGCACTGAATAGATTATGCCCTTCTATATGTAATTCAGAATTTTAAAAGTCCCTACAAAACTACAAAATATGTAGAAGGAAGTCCAATAAATTCTGATTTTCTTATGATGACTACTTCAGGGATCAAAAAATATATATGAGAAACTTTACTCCCAAATCTGTCTCTCTGTCTCTATCTCATGCTGGTGCCATAAATAAGAATGGCCTTGGTCTGTCTTTTGAAAACCCAAGACTGCCTTCTGTCTGAGCTGGTTCCCAAGCCCCACAAGGACAGCAGTCTTATTACTTTATAATTATATCCTGTTTCTTTTTAAAATATTTTATTTATTTATTTGACAGAGAGAGAGAGAGAGAGAGCACAAGCATGGGGAACATCAGGCAGAGGGAGAAGGAGAAGCAGGCTCCCCACTGAGTAGGGAGCCCGATGTGGGACTTGATTCCAGGACCCTAGGCTCATGACCTGAGCCAAAGGCAGATGGTTAACCACCTGAGCCACCCAGGTACCCCTATGCCCCATTTCTTAGGCACAAAACAGCATTTTGGTGAACTTGATCACCTACCTTTTTTATTAAAATTAGTCTCAAATGACCTAGTTATTTCCAAAGACAAAATTCCCTCAAAGGGCAATGATCTGCTCCTATTTAGGACACTAGGACATTTAAAAAAAAACATTTCTACCTATCTCACACAATACACAAAAAACAAATCTGAATGGGTTAAATTCAGAATCCCAAATCCATTCATTTAACAAATATTGAGTAACTACTATGTGCAAGGCGCTGTTGTACGCCCTTGGAATAAATAGTAAATGAAATAGTCAGAAAATCCCTGACCTCTTGAAACTTACATTCTAGGGGCCCCTGGGTGGCTCAGCCTGTTAAGCATCTGCTTTCTGCTCAGGTCATGATCCCAGGGTCCTGAGATTGAGCCCTGTGTCAGGCTCCCTGCTCAGTGGGGAGTCTGCTTCTCCCTCTCCCTCTGCCCCTCCCCCTGCTTCTGCTCTTGCTTTCTCTCTGTCTCTCTCTCTCAAATAAATAAATAAAATCTTAAAAAAAAAAGAGAGAAATTTATATTCTAGCTGGGTGGAAAAACTAACCACAAGTAAACTGCATAGTATGTTAGAAGGTAATGAGTGCTACGTAATAAGGAAAAGGCAGCGGGGGATTGGGAGGGCTGGAGTGGAGGAATCTGCAGTTTTAAATTGTGTAATCAGGGGAGGCATTGTTGAAAACTGATACTCGAGCGAAGACGTGAAGAAGATGTGAGTTGGTCCTGCTGACACCTGGATTTAAAGGGTCACAGACAGAGGAGACCACGGGTGTAAATGCCCGAAAAAGTGGAAGTGTGCCAGGTTTATTCAGGGGTCAGTAAGAATAGTGTGGCTGGGGCAGGGTGAGAGGGAAGGAGTGGGAGGAGATGAGGTAGGTTAGACAGGTGGTGGAAGGGATGTATAGGGTCTTCTAAGCTACTTTAATTTTTTTTTTAAGATTTATTTATTTATTTGAGCGGGGAGAGGCAGACAGAGCGGAAGAAAGAGACTCTCTAGCACACCCTATGTTGAGTGTGGAGCCTGACGGGGGGCTGGATCCCAGGACGCTGAGATCATGACCTGAGCAGAAACCAAGAGTCAAACACTCAGATGACTGAGTCACCCAGGTGCCCCACAGGCTACCTTAAAGCTTTTGCTGTGAGAGAAACTGAGAACAATTGGGCGATCTTGAGCAAAAACGAGATGCGATCTGACTTACATGTACAAGGATCATTGTGGCAGCTGTGATGTGAATAGATTGTCATGGGACAAGGCAGAAATAGGGAGACCAGTTAGGAGGCCATGGCAGTGAGCCGGGCAATTGATGGTGGCGGCTCAGACCAGGGCGGTAGCCGCGAAGGTGGGGAAAGTCATCGGAGTCTGGGTCTATTCTGAACATGGACCCAAAAGAATTAGCTGACAATTTGATGTGGTTCACGGGAGGAGGAGAAGAATCAAAGATGACACCAAGGGTTTTGGCCTGAGCAACTGGAAGGACAGAGTTGCCATAACTGAAAGGCAGAACAAAATTAAAGAAGCATTAAGAGAAAGTATAATATTATATATTAGTATATATTATATAATAATATAATAACGTTTCTATAGTCGTGGATCAGGGATGGCTTTCTTAAGGAAGACATGAAACTCAGAAGCTATGGAGAAAAAAATTGCTAGACTAGCTACAACAAAATGCAAACCTTCTTTATGGTGAAAGATGTAAAATTTTTTCAAAAGTGAGACTGGAAGAAAATATTTATAATATATATACCAAACTTAATTCCTTTTTAATTAACTCTTGATTATCAATCCATTAATTAATCCTTAATTATGGGGTATGAAATTAAGATTCCTAATGATACCGAAAGACAGATAATTCAATGAAAAGTGTTCTAAGGCCATAAATAGCCAATTAACAGGGAAGGGAATACCAATTAAGCCAGCAAGCCTATGAAGAAAGGCTCAGCCTCATTAGAGAACTAAAAATTAAAACAGCAAAGCGACACCAGTTCTCACCCATGGTACTAGTAAAAATAAACGGCATACTTTTCACTGTTGGTAAGGCTATGGAGAGATAGGCACTCTCATACACTCTGTCCATTTGTAAAGGATTTCCAGTGGACAACACTGCGGAATCTCCCAAAATTTACAACGTTCGTTTCCTTTGATCCAGCAGTTCCATTTCTAGGTACCTAATCTATAGCAATAATCACGCAAGAGGGTGGAGATGTAGGCAAAGGGATGTCCATTTCACCATTGTTAATAATGGTGAGAAACTGAAGGTGATGCAAGACTCGACCAATAAGAGAATGGTTAAAGGAGTTGTGGTACATCTGCACAGTGAAATACCATGCAGCCTTCAAACAGATAAGGTAGCTTTATACATGACCCAAAGAGACAATTAAAAATGCTTTTTCGGGGCGCCTGGGTGGCTCAGTGGGTTAAAGCCTCTGCGTTCGGCTCAGGTCATGATCTCGGGGTCCTGGGATCGAGCCCCGCATCGGGCTCTCTGCTCAGCGGGGTGCCTGCTTTCCCCTCTCTCTCTGCCCGCCTCTCTGCCTACTTGTAATCTCTCTCTCTGTGTCAAATAAATAAATAAACTTTTTAAAAAAATGCTTTTACAAGGGGAAAACAAACTATAGAATGATATGCGTAGTATGATTACCTTTATGATTCAAAAAACCACCCTCGTGTGTGTGTGTGTGTGTGTGTGTGTGTGTGTGTGAGAGAGAGAGAGAGAGAGAGAGAGAGAGAGAGAGAGAGAGAGAATTGGCAGAAGCTCTGAGAAAAGCGTGAAACTCCCATCGCTTGTGTGCATGGCGTGGGATTATACCCGTGGGTGAGAGAATGAAGGCTTTCTTTTTATTCCCTGCATACTTCTTCTTTGTTCTTTGAAACCCCATTACAATCAAAATGTGTTATTTTTGTAATCTTTAAGTTAACAAAAATGAGAAATAAGTCAGAGGCTGCAGATTTCTGAAAGTTCCCAAAGAATCCTGGAAGGAGTAGCCTTGGGAAAGACACAACGTTTCTGAGCCTCTGTTTTTTTATACAGAGAACGGAGATAATTCCTCCCCTCTTTATTGTAGTCAGTTGCGAAGATAAAATGGAAAAGCAGCTTAAAAATTATAAAGCCGTGTAAAAATACGAAGGATATTTAGCAATACTTCATGCCCTAGTTAATGACCCACCTCTTTGTCAATAACATCAAAATTCAATACCAAGAAGAGAAATTAGATGATCTCTTTGAGTTTGTTTTGACAGAATTCTTCCTGTCCCGATTGGGTCCTACATAAGCAATAATGTAGGCATTTTACTTAAATGTTCTAGAGAGTTCTGTGTTTGTCTGAGATATTCTGGTGTAGACAGGTTTTGGCAATAGCCTTAAGCCTTAAGTCATACTCTCCACCCCACCCATTTCAGGGCCAGCTAGCTTGGACAGTAGCGGGTTAATTAGAAAGCATTTACTTAGCCCCTGCTTTGTGCTTAGCATTCCACCATGAGCAGGTGGCCAGACATCCAAGTTCGCCTGGGACTGTTATGACTTACACCATCTGTCCCATGTAATGCTAATAGCAGCCTAGTCACTCTCAAAAGTGTTCTAGGTTTAATGACGAATTATATGCTCACCTATGGGGCATGGAAGGAGACACAGGAAGCCCTTGACTTACAAACACCAGACTTAGAAACTTCTTTCCCTGTCCCAGCTCTTCACCACTGGAAAAGCCAGTATTACTTTCATGGATCTTTTGGAGACTTAATGGATTCAGAGGTCAAGGCAGGGCCGAGGCCGAGAAGAGCTGATGTGGACCTCCAGAGGGCTGCCCTCCAAACTGTCCTCTTCTGCAACACCTCCTCTCTCAGACCATTTCTCTTTATTGCATTGCCTGATACTCCTGGTGGGAGATTCATTTGCGGTGGGGGAGGCAAGCATTCTACTTTCAATAGTGTAAATCAAGTGGGGAATGTTCATGGCAATTTTTTTTTTCCTTTCCCAACATGGAACTGATTGTCTGCTTGTACAGAGGAGGAGTGTTTCTGGGAGGCATAAGCTTAGAAAGGAAAAGGTAGTCTTGGAGTATGAGTTATTCTGGTGAGTAAGACCCTCCCTTAAGGGCAAGCTAGAAACTCAAGGGTCCTAGGGGCCATGAGAGTTGGGGCCAGAAAGAAAGGTGGGTGTCAAAAGCATACAGTTGTTATGGGGGGGGAATGTTGCTTTGTGCTCAACACATGACTTAGGAAGGGAAAGGAATGTTCTTTTTCAGCCACCTGCTGCTCCTTTTCCTCTTCCCCTGCTCTGTATGGCCTGGCACCCAGAATTCACACCAGTGGTAGACTATGTGTCTCATAAGTCTGGGAATGAGACTTCCACTTAAAGCATCCTGCTTTGGAGGGAACGTGTGCTCTTGGATTCAATCAAAGGGCTTACCAAGACATTTGGGTATATAGCCCTTCCTAACTTGGGGGCTGCCTTATAAGACTTTGTCTCTGCCCTGGAGGAGCTTACAGCTATTGGATTTGGGGGAGACCCCGTAAATAAGTAGAAAACTACTGGAGAGCAATCAAGTGCCAACCGTAGGGTATTAGTTCTAAGTACAATGCAAATCTATCCAAAGTGGAGCCCAGAGAGGGGTGGTAAACGTTAAAAAAAAAAACAACTTCTCATATAAGACAGCACGACTGATCTGTCCTAAGAATATGCTTGGATAGCAAAGGGATAAAGGAGAACATTCCAAGCAGTGCTAGAATTCACCTGGAGCCAAGGTCTGGCACCAGCCATGAGCATGGACAGGAAAGGCTGTGGGAAAGAATCAGGAAGTAGTGGAAAATTGGCTGGCTAAGGTGAGCGGGGCTCAAATATTTCCTGTAAATTAAAGTTCATAAAAGAGGGGTGCTGGCTGGCTAGGTTGGAAGAGCATGCGACTCTTGATCTCAGGGTCATGAATTTGAGTCCCGCTGTCGGGTGTAGAGATTACTTAAATCAATGAAAACTCCAAAAAAAAAAAAAATTCATAAAACACATCACTGCAGCTTGCCCATGTTTCATGTGACCGAACACTCTGAGGCAGGAAATTGCGACAGCATTTTCGGTGGGTGAAGTTCAGATGAGGGGAGGGTCAGGTCTTGGAAGCCTGGGAATCCAGATTAAGGACTCTGGTCCTGTTGGAAGGAGTCCATAGTGGTGTTAACTGAAGATGCTTGGTCAGGGTTGGAACATCAGATCTAAGATCCTGGGGTGGAAGTGGCAAATTGGTGAAAGGATAGATCTGAATGCCATCGCACAGGTGAAAACAGCAGGGCTTAGAGATCGCCTAGGAAGAGCCGGAGGAGGACACGACAGAACTCTCATTAGTGAAGGCTTCTCACCCAGGCAACCTGCCATTCCCTCCTAGGGAACCCCTTTTCCAATGAAATCCCATTGCATCTACTCATTAACCTAATTCTGCAAAAATTCAGACTCATTCAAAGAAAGTCTTAAAGTTTATTCACTCACCTGATGGTGCAGCGTTCGGTTGGGGAAATGCTATGGGGTTTCTAACCAGGAAGACCAAAGCATGCTATTTGTTCTATTGCCAAAGTGGTGAGAACCTCCAGGGCTTCGAGAAAGTGTGACGTGTCCAGAGTTTGTTCACACAGAAATGCATGCTTTTTGCTTCCTAACTCCTGTGTCCTTCCTGTGAACCCTGTCTCCTGAGAAAATCTTAGAGCACCAATTTACTGACCTAATTTACGAAAGGAGGTTAGTGAATCCATACTTCCATACTGGAAGTCTTCGATGGAAATATTTGAAATTAATTAGCCTTGTCGGCTTTTATTTGTATAGGCTCACTTCCCACCATATATCCCCCCCCAAGTTTAACTTTTTAATAAGATTGATTTTAAACACTAAAACGCAGAGAATCTGTGTACAAAGAGCCCGAAGAATTTAAATGCATGGGTTTATTATTAACACAGTAGCAAATATATCAAGGAAACACGCCCCATGAAAAGTGTTTCAAAGAAACACAAATCTGCTGAGAAAGGACTGTACCCAATAAGTAAGGCTGTTTGCTCCGTGATGCCTGCAGATAAGCCTGGCAAAGCTCGGCGTGATTGAAGGAGGCAGTTTGAGACTCAGCCTAGCCCAGGCAAGGACCGGCCCTCTGCTGCGCTGAACGAACCTTGACACAATGGTGTTCGCATTTTGGAAGGTCTTTCTGATCCTAAGCTGCCTTGCAGGTAAGGAAAGGATCTCCAAACTATCCAAGATGATTGGGGATAGAGTTTTCTTTTAAGCCAAAATCGCGAATTTTTCCATGAACGTTCTCTTCTTGCACTTCAAAGGAATTATGATTACTTTGCTGAGTAAAGTAATTTTCAGAGCTCTAGTTTAGCAAATATAGGCCGTGTTGTAAATGTAATTTTATGGAGCTTCTGAATTAAAATTTTCTCAGAAAAATCACAGTAGTTTTCTTTCTCTCTCTCTCTCTTTTTTAAATTTGGAAGGTGAACAGATTAATTTGCTCAGAAGCTGAAGTTTTGCACGGAGGATAGTTTTTTTTCTCGTTTATTTTAGTATTTCTTTTAAGGGAACTCGCTGTGATCCACTTGCTTTGTTACGACAAGCAGAGCCTGGCTTGGAGGGCCTGCTATGCTTTACTCTGTAACATTTCTTTAGCAGTTGTTAGTTTTCCAAACTGAAGACCAAGACCGTATTTTGGAAAATATGTGAGTGATTTATTGTTGTGCATGATATGGCTGCTTTTAGGGATTGGAGCAAAACATAATCATTTTTAGAGTCAAGGTCCTGATGTGGGTAAGACCCAGAAGAGACCACTAATTCAGAAAATCCCTTGGCTTGTTTTTTCAAATACCAGATCCATTCGAATCTGTTTTTATGATGTGAACTCTATGGTAGGTACAATAATATTGTTTATAGTCATTCCGATATTGTTAAGCCATCAGTAATATTAGGTAGACATTAGAAGGAGGGTCACTGAGCATATTTAATGGCAGAAGAAAATGTCCAAGATAAAATATTAAGTGAAAAAGAAGACACACACATTTGACTAGAATAAATTGCGAGAAGGTTATATAGCAAAGTGCTCATGGTGATTGCCTCTGGGTGATGGGATTCTAGATGATTTTTTTTTAATTTTTGTTTTATTCCCCAGCTTTTCCCTATTTTCTGGAGTTTCTACAAAGAATATCATACTATTTTCATAATTTAAAAAGTATGAATTTTCAAAATGACATAGTATTCAGTAATGGTTCTCTAAATGTTTATTTCTACATGTTTAAACATACATGTTCTGTGGAGTCACCAGAAGGCAATATTGTATTTATCCCATGATCTAACTAGGACTTAGAACTGGAACAAGCCACCTTTCTCAGTTTCTATCCTGGTGGGAACACGTCACAATTTTTCCTCTCCACCCCCAAAGGAATATTCGTTTTAAGCTTTAACTTTAGACAGTGCAAGTCTTTGTTCCCTCTCAAAGAGCTTCCAGTCGTTAGCTAATTGGCTTGGCCCTGGGCCTTCTGCACCAGGCCCTTAAAATCACACATGTAGCCAATACCCATTTCCTTACGTGAGGCCTTACGCAGGCCTACACTAGATGCAAGTTTTGGAATAGTTACAAGAATGGTTTTTACTATAACTAATTTTTACTGATTGCAAATGTAGTGTATGGGCACTGTGGACAGGTCGAATATATGAAAACATATAAATAAAATAAAAATCACCAGCACTCTTACCACTCAGAGATTTTGGGTGAATTTCTTACATATAATTTTTTCCTTCACAAATACATATATATATATATATATATATATATATATATATATATATATATCATGACAAAATTGGGTCTCTACCTTGTATACAGTTTTCTATTGTTTTAAAAATTACTGAGACGATGTCAAGATCTTATTTGATTGTGACTTTTAGAACAAGGCCCAATTGGAGTGACCACTAAATACTTCAGAGCCTTTGTTCTTCAATGACTGTAAAGCTGATTTTGTTGGCATATAGTGTATACTGTGTTTCTATATCTATACAGTCTAGCTGGTCCATAGCAAAATATGGTAGTGTCAGTTTAGCAGGTAGAATGGAAATATGCTATATTATTGTTTGCTATGCTTATGTACATATGGAAGTCAGAGGAAGGAAGATTTCAGTAATCTGTACTTGGCATTGGTAGTGTCCCTCAGTTGATCCAGATACATCTGTGAAACAACGATAATGTTTTTATCAATGCGTAATTTGATGTGCAACCTGGACTTGTCTTCCGGTCAGGAAGAACGTCATGTTTTTTGGTGTCAAGCACGGTGCCTGGCACGTTGTAGGCTCATAGTAAATGTTTGTTGAAAGAAGGAACTACCTTCTGAAATGCTGCCATTTGGAGCAACATGGATGGACCTTGAGGGAGTTATGCTAAGTGAAATAAGTGAGACAGAGAAAGACAAATACTCAAATACTGCAGGATATCCCTTAGAAGTGGAATCTACAAAAGTCAAACTCATAGAAACAGAGTAGAATGATGGTGAGCAGGGGCTGGGGGGAGAAGGGTGTTAGACAAAGGGTACAAATTTCCAGTTAGAAGATGAACAAGTTTTGAGGATCTCATGTACAGCATGGTGACTCTAGTTAATAATACCGTATATATACTTGAAAGTTGCTAAGAGAGTAGATCTTAAATGTTCTCACCACAAAAAAGAGATGGTAATTATGTGATGTGATGGAAGTGTTAGTTAACACTATGGCGGTAGTCATTTTGCAATACGTAAGTGTATCAAATCAACACATTGTACACCTTACACTCACACTTGGTTTTTTGTCAATTATGTGTCTGTAAAGCTGGAAAAACAGAAGAATGAATTACCTTCCCAAACCCCAAACATTCAGAAATAATTTTCACATGCATATTTAAAATCAATTTTCTGTACAATTAAGCAAGACAGATTTTAATCAGAATCTTTCTGTATAATGACATATGTCAATTATACTGCAATAAGAGTTGATATGATCCAAAAAATCTTTCTGATGACTACTTAGGAAGTCTTAGGTCACATTCCGTTTCAGGAAAATCATTTCCATCAAAAACATCTTTGGCCAAAAGTTCACGCATATCATTTGGATACTTGTAATATATATTAGTCACCTGTTAAAAAGATATTTTAATGTTATTTTCATTTTCTGGAGGTATGTGTTATGCATTTCAAAGCAGTAATATACTTGAACTTTAGTCTTATGGTCAAATCCAAAAGTGATCCTTTGTTTATATTATAAGTCGAAAATGAAGCAGTTACATGTGAAGTTGCTGGAAATTAAATCACTCCAAATGCATCATGTTAAATATGATTATTTGAGAAATACTTTTGCTGTGGTGTATTAAGAGAATAATTCCCTCATAAGCACGGTGCCTGCCATATTGTAGGCATTAAGTACACGAGTGAACAATCATTACCAAAACATGAAAAAAAATCCTTTAAAAACGTTAATTTAAGTGTATATACTTTGAATTCGTTTCTTTTAATCATCAGCCCTAATTTTTAAAAAAAAATCATGCATATTTCAACCACATATATGTTGTTTTGTTTTGCTTTCTCATCTAGCCAGGATAATGAGGGAGAGTGCAGTTGTGAGTTTTGTTTAAATCAGGCACTAATCTATAGGTTGCTATTCATTCTCTGTCTTGTTAACACAGAGATTTTTCTGACTTTTTCAATTTTAAAATAATTTCCCAATTTAAAGTAAGTTAATCCAAAGGGAGGGAAATTTTCTTTCTTTCTTTTTTTTTAACCTGCCACTCACAGAATCACCTTCAGTTTTTTTTTTTTTTTAATTAACATATAATGTATTATTTGTTTCAGGGGTACAGGTCTGTGAATCATCAGTCTTAACACAACTCACAGCACTCACCATAGCACATACCCTCCCCAATGCCCATAACCCAGCCACCCTATCCCTACTCCCCCACCCCCCAGCAACCCTCAGTTAGAATCACTTTCAGTTTAAGGTTACATTTGTGCTGTTCACTCTCCGCACGTGACTCTCAATTTAAATTAATTCAAATGAAATGAAATGAGAAAGTCAGTTCCTCAGTCACACTAGCAAAATTCTATGTGCTCAACAACCACGTGTGGGTAATGACTTACTGAATCAGACCTTAGTGCAGAGATAGAATATTTACACCATCACAGGAAATCCTCTTGGATGGGCTAGAGGCTGATCTCCATGGTTTAAGCAATGTGCACTAATGGAATCAGGTGATATTTTTTAAAAGTTCATCTGGAAATACGTAGCTTTGGGTTCTGAAGCATGTTGCTCTATCAGGGAGGGACAACTTCTGAAAACCGTCTTTTCTTCAGAATTTAAGGATGGATTGTGGTGCTGTGGGTATGAGGAATCTGGGCAATAAAATGGTCTGGAGATACTGCCTTGCCGACTGTTACCTATTTATAGGACAATGTGTACTAGTCTTAAAAAACACCATCTCACAGTAGATTTGGAGGTTGCCATCCTTATTCCAAGGTGATATTGTCGCGCTTCTACAGATCTCAAATGATGTATGTATTTGTATGTCTTCTATTTTTAAAAATGTTGCAAATGTTTTAATCACATTCATAGTTCCCAAAGCCTTGATTTTCCTTTGCCCTCATTCTGGTCTATGCTCTAAATGGCTTCCTGCTGCATTGACAGGGCGAGCAGAGATTGTGTCTGTCTTGCTCATTACTGTTTCCCCGTGTTTAGCACTGTGTGTGGCACCACACAGGTGTCCAACAGGTATCTGCTGATAGGCAGCACTGCCTCTTCCGAGGCTTGCCTTGTGTGAGAGCTGTGCTTACTTTGCCTTCCGGTGTTTAATCAGAGAGCAACCTTTAAAGGGTATTTTGGGGGCGGGGGCAGGGTGCTTACTTTGTCATAGGTTCCCACCATTAGCCAATTCCATAGCAGACAATGGGACCTAAACTAGAAGACAAAAATGATGACCAAATACTACCTTCGAAATCTCTGTTTTTAGGGGAAAGTTTTCTGGGAACTTTAATGGCCACCAAATCCCCATTCTGTCCTTTTTATTTTGGACACTTTAAAGACATTCGGAAGTCATCATTTAAGCATAGCCAAAGATGTGTCTAACTTCCAGGAAAAATGAGATGGGGCCTTTGAGGGCAGGAGAGAGCCACTTGGCCTTCCCCAATAAAGTTTTCATTGGAAAGAGTGGCTGTTTTCTGTAGGTCAGTTCTGTTTTTTGGAAAGGCATATGGGACCTGGGAAAGCCTGGAGAGAACATTGGGAAGAGGGAAACTGTGCCGAGTCAGAAGGTGCTGCATGGGGGTCTATCCTAAATCACTTTTCTCAATTGATCACGGTATCGGTTGTCCTATAAACTGCCAACCTCTGGAGAGAAGCAGCTGGACCAGGTGGCCTGGCTGTGACAGAGAACTTGGCTCTCGAATATAGAAAACCAGGGGTCTCAGTACATGGTGTGCTTTTTCTTCTAATTTTTCAAATTGTTTGTCAATTCCCTGATTTATGTTCGCCTGTCGTTAAGTAAGAAAAATGTTAAAGAAGTCTTGGGGTGTGCAGAATTGGGAAGGCGGCCAGGATGAGTCTTTTCTGTAGTATTTCCTCTGATCTTCCCATGATCTCTGTCCTCATTCTCCTTGTCTGTAACCCTGCAAGCAGCCAGAACTCCCACTCGGGCTCCTCTGCAGCATAGAGAGCATCTCTTAAACTTGTCCTTTTCTTCAATACCTATCTGACGGTCTTATGTTCCATCTTGGAGAACTTCCATACTCTGACTTTGCAATGGGTAATAACCAGTTAATAAGATGAGCCAATGCCTCAGTAGTGTTAGTTTGGGTAACTCAGTAGTGTTACTCAAAGTATTGTCCCCTATCACAGCCTTTTTGAAAGATATATTGTTTGAGAATTTCAAGCATAGTGGTAGGTTGAGTTTTGGAGTAGGGGGCTCTTTGGTGTTCCTCCAAATCATAGGGGCAGCTCACCCTTTTGGAAGGCCAACAGTTCTCAACTTTGGTGGTCTCAGGACCTTTTCACACTCTTAAATCTTGAGGAAAATTTCTAGTCTGGATAAAAGGGCATAGATCTGCTTGTCCTTGCTTCTTTCTGCTAAGCACAAGTATAAACCTTCCCTGGAAACAATGCAAGAGACAACAAAGGGAGAACTCTGAAAGATGGTAAAAAGAAGTAAAGTGGTTTGGGGCCCCAGGAATAACACAGTGGCAAGGTGTCTTATTTCTTTCCAACCCAAAGAAGAAGGGTAGCCAGTTCTGGCATTTCCAGATCCCAACCTAGCAACAGGGGGCAGCCTAGGGAAGCTTATTCTTCCACTAGATCTAATGAGAGTCCCTCTGACATCAAGTGAACCCAGCACCACTGGGTGAGTCATCAGAAGCCACACTAACAAGAGTAGACAAAGGAAGCATTCTTTTTCCCCACTGGGCCTGAGACTCCTCACTTTCCTCTAGAGATACTGAGGTGGGAGGGTAGAACAGACAAGAGGAATGAAGTCACAGCAAATGCTCAGTTCTGGAAGGCTCATGGGTCTGAGACTCTCCCCCCCACCCCACCCCCCAGAGACACAGGAGTAGCCAGGGCTACCGGTAGGAGTGTCCCACCATATTGATCCCCCACTGAGAGACCCCCAGCAACCTGACCTGAGGAAACCCCTCCACCCCCTCAGGCAAGAGAATCAGAGACAAACAAAAGCCCTAGTGATAGCAGATAAACCAAAGAGACCAGAACAACATTGCAGAGACTCTGAAAATTAAACTAGCATTACAGGGGCACCTGGGTGGCTCAGTCAGTTAAACGCCTGCCTTTGGCTCAGGTCAAGATCCCAGGGTCCTGGGATGGAGCCCCATATCGGGCTTCCTGCCAAGTGGGAAGCCTGCTTCTCCTTCTTCCTCTGCCTGCTCTCCCTGCTTGTGCTCTCTCTCTCTCTCTCTCTTTGTCAAATAAATGAATGAAATCTTAAAAAAAAACAAAACAAAAACAAAAAAAACAACTAGCATTTGAACACCAGCCCACAAAAGTAGGCTGATCCCTGTGGGTAGGACATGAAACCAAAGAAAAGAGACTGTCTGCTAAAATGACAGATTTAAATGGGAGTTTCCTAACATGATAGGCAAAATGTTTGCAGGTTTGGACAAATGTATAATGACATATGTCTGCCATTATATTATCATATAGAATATATTCACTGCCCTAAAAATCCTCTCTGCTCCACCTATTCATGCCTTCCTCCCCACTAATCCCTCGATTGCAATGATTTTTATACTGTCTCTATAGTTTTGCCTTTTCCAGAATATCAGAATTGAAATCATATAATACATAGACTTTCCAGATTGGCTTTTTTCACCTAGTAATATGCATTTAATGTCCCTCCATATCTTTCCATGGCTTAATAGCTCTTCTTTTTAGCACTGAATAATATTCCATTGTTTGTATATACCACGGTTTATATATTTTTAAATTTATTTTTAAATGGATTTTAAAAAATATTTATATTTAGAGGGAGGGAGAGAGAGAGAGAGAGCAAGAGAGCGCATGGGGGGAGGGGCAGAGGGAGTGAGAAAGAGAGAGAGAGAATCCTGATTCCCCACTCAGTGGGGATCCCTATGTGGGGTTCGATCCCAGCACCCTGAGATCATGACCTGAGCTGAAATCAAGAGTCAGCCACTCAACCGACTGAACCACCCAGGCACCCCTATATACCACAGTTTATTAATCCATTCACCTACTGAAGGACGTCTTGGTTGCTTCCAAGTTTGGGCTGTTATACATAAGGCTGCTATAAACATTCATGTGCAGATTTTTGTGTGGATTTAAATTTTCAACTTTTTTGGGTAACTACCAAGGAGCATAATTGCTGGATAGTATGGTAAGAGTGTGTTTAGTTTTGTAAATAAACACCAAACTGCTTTCCAAAATGCCTGTACCATCTTGCATTCCCACCATTAATGAATGAGAGTTCCTGTTGTTCCACATCCTCACCAGCATTTGGTATTGTCAGTGTTCTGTATTTTGGCCATTCTAATGTGTGTGCAGTAGTATCTCATTGTTTTAATTTGCATCCCCCTGATGACATAGGATGCGAAGCATCTTTCCAGATGCTTATTTGCCATCTGTATATCATCTTTGGTGAGATGTCTGTTGAGGTGTTTAATCCATTTTAATGTGGTTGGTTTTTTTCTTATTAACAAGTTTTAAGGGTTCTTTGTATAGTTTGGATAGCAGACCATTTTCAAATATGTCTTTTGCAAATAGTCTCTGTTAGTCTGCGGCTTTAGTCTTCTCATTCTCTTGACAGTATCTTCTGCAGAGCAGAATATTTTAGTTTTAATAAAGTCCAGCTTATCAATTATTTCTTTAATGGATGTGCCTTTGGTGTTATATCTAAAAATTCATTATTATACCGAGATCATCTAGATTTTCTCCTATATTATATTCTAGGAGTTTTGTATTTTGCATTTTCATTTAGATCTGTGATCTATTTTGAGATAATTTTTGTGAAGTGTGTAAGGTCTGTGGCTAGATTCATTTTTTTTTGTACATGGCATCCAGTTGTTCCAGCACCCATTTGTTGAAAAGATTATCTTTGTTCCATTGTATTGCCTTTGCTCCTTCCTTTGTCAAAGATCAGTTGACTGTTTTATGTGGGTCTCTTTCAGGGCTCTCTATTGTGTTCCATTGATCTATTTGTCTATTTTTTTCACCAATACTATACAGTCTTGATTACTATATAGCTTTATAAAAAGTCTTGAAGTAGTGTCAGTCCTCCAGATTTGTTCTTCTTCAATATTGTGTTGGCTATTCTGGGTCTTTTACTTCCCCATACAAACTTCAGAATAACTTTGTCAATATCCACAAAATAACTTCCTTGGATTTTGATTGTAATAGCATTGACTCGATAGATCAAGTTGGGAAAAACTGACGTCTTGAAAATATTGAGTCTTCCTATTCTATTGAGACATAGATTACCTCTCCATTTATTTTTTCATTTTTTTATTTCTTTCATCAGAGTTTTCTAGTTTTCCTCATATGGGTTTTGTACAGATTTTGTTAGATTTATACTCAGATATTTCATTTTAGGGGGTGCTAGTGTAAATGGTATTGTGTTTTTAATTTCAAATTCCTAATGTTCATGGCCAGTATATAGGAAAGCAATTAACTTTTGTGCCTTAATCTTATATCCTGAAAACTAGCTTTAATCGCTATTAGTTCCATAGGTTTTCTTTGTTCTTGTTGATTCTTTTGGAATTTTCTACATAAGCAATCACGTCATCTGTTATTTCCTTCACAATCTGTATACTTTTTGTTTCCTTTTTGTATCTTATTGCATTAGGTAGAACTTCCAGATGAGGTTGAAAAGAAGTGATGAGAGATAACATCCTTGTCTTGCTCCTGATCTTAGTAGGAAAGCTTCTAATTTCTCACCATTAAGGAAGATGTTAGCTGCATTTTTTTTGTAGATGTACTTGACCAGGTGGAGGAAGTTCCTCTATATTCCTAGTTGAGAGTTTTTATCACAAATGGATGTCAGAAGAACCATGAGAGACTGTGAACTCAGAACAAGGGACTGAGAGTTTTGGAGGGGAGGGGGTGGGGGGATGGGCGAGCCTGGTGGTGGGTATTGAGGAGGGCACGTATTGCATGGAGCACTGGGTGTGGTACATAAACAATGAATCTTGTAACACTGAAAAAATAAAATAAAAGTATTTGGGGATAAAAAAAATAAAAA
>CM052901.1:34524615-34536155 GCA_028534135.1 Potos flavus | reverse complement strand
GAACCATGAGAGACTGTGAACTCAGAACAAGGGACTGAGAGTTTTGGAGGGGAGGGGGTGGGGGGATGGGCGAGCCTGGTGGTGGGTATTGAGGAGGGCACGTATTGCATGGAGCACTGGGTGTGGTACATAAACAATGAATCTTGTAACACTGAAAAAATAAAATAAAAGTATTTGGGGATAAAAAAAATAAAAAAATAAAAAAAATAAAAAAAAACAAAAACAAAAAAAAACAAATGGATGTCAGACTTTGGCAAATGCTTTTTCTGCATATACTGATATGATCATGTGATTTTTAAAAACCTGTTCATGTGGCAGATTGTATTAGTTCTTTTTCAAATTTTGAGCCAGCCTTGCATACCTGAGATAAATCCCACTTGGCCATGGTGTGGAATTCTTTTTATGCATGGTTGGATTTGATTTACTAGTATTTTGTTGAGGATTTTTGCATCTGTATTCATTAGAGATATTGGTCTATAGTTTTCTTGTAATGTCTTTGTCTGGTTTTAGTATTAGGGTGATGTTGACATCATAAGATGAGTTAGTAAATATTTCTTCTGTTTTATCTTCTGAGAGAGAGTGTAGAAAACTGATAAAATTTCTTCCTTAAATGTTTGGTAGAATTCACCAGTGAACCCATCTGGGTCTGGTGTTTTCTGTTTTGGGAAGTTATTAATTATTGATTCAATTTATATAGTAGATACAGAGTAGATATAGGCCTGCCAAAATTGTCTACTTCTTTTGTGAGTTTCAGTAGGCTGTGTTTTTCAAGAAATTGGTCCATTTTGTCTAGGCTATCAAATTTGTAGGCATAGAGTTGTTCCTAGTATTCTTTTATCATCCTTTTACTGTCCATGGTATCTATAGTCATGCCCCCTTTCATTTCTGATATTAGCAATTTGTGTTCATTGTACGTTTTTTCTTAGCCAAGTTAGAGTCTTTTCAATTTTACCATCTTTTCCAATAACCAGTTTTGGTTTCATTGGTTTTCTGTATCGATGCCTTTTTTTCAATTTCATTGATTTCTGCTCTAATTTTTATTATTTATTTTCTTCTGTTTTGGATTTGATTGTTCTTTTTTTCTGGTTTCCTAAAGTGCAAGCTTACATGATTGATTTTAGATCTTTCTTGTTTTCCAACATATGCATTCAATGCTGCAAATATCCCTCCAAGTGCTGCTTTTGTTGCATACCGCAAATTCTTATAAGTTGTATTTTCATTTTCATTAGTTAAAAATATTTTAAAATTTCTCTTGAGATTTCTTTGACACGTGTTCTTTAGAAGTGTGTTGTTTAATCTCCATGTGTTTTGGGACTTCCCAGTAATCTTTTTGTTAATTTATTTCTACTTTAATTCCATTGTGGTCTGGGAGCAGACATTGTGTGATTTCTCTTCTTTTAAATGTGTTACGATTTGTTTTAAGGCCCATAATGTGGTCTACCTTGGTGAGTATTCATAGTGGTTTTTTTTTAATATTTATTTATTTATTTGAGAGGTGGGGGAGGGGCAGAGAGAGAGAATCTATAAGCAGACTCCATGCTAAGCAAGGAGCCTGACACAGGGCTTGATCCCACCACCCTGAGATCATGACCTGAGACAAAACCAAGAATCAGACGCTTAAATGACTGCACCTCCCCATAATATTTTAAAATATATCTCTTTGTATAAAACACTTCACCCAACCATAGCTGAATGCACTTGTTTCCCTGAGCACCCGCAGAATATTTACCAAGATAGAATATATGCTTGGCTATTAAAACAAAAACAGAAACAAAAACAAACAAAAACAAAAAAAAAACTCCACAAATGTAAAAGAATTAACATCATGCAGAGTCTGTTCTCTGAGCACAATGGAATCAAACTAGAAATCAAGAACAGAAAGAGAAAAAGAAAGTCTCTAAACACTTGGGAATTACACTACCCACTTCTAAATAATCTATGGACCAAAAAGGAAATCTCAAAGGAAATTTAAAGAATATACATAAAACTGAATAAAAATGAAAACATAACACATGGAAATATGTAATATGCAACTAAAGCAGTGCTGAGAGAGAAAATTATAGCACTAAATGCTTCCATTTGAAATTAAGAAAAGTGTCAAGTCAATAATTGAAGTTTCTACATCAAGGAACTGGAAGAAGAGTAAAATAAAGCCAAAGCAAAGAGAAGAAAGGAAATAATAAAGAGCTGAAGTCAATGAAATTGAAATAAGAAAATTATTAAATGAATAGAAATCTGGTTCTTTGAAAAAAGTGGATAAATAATATTAACAAACCTCTAGCAAGATTGGTAAAAATAAAAAGAGATAAGACACACATCTCCAATACCAGAAATGAAATATGGGATAGCAGCACAGATCCTGAAGTCACTAAAAATACAAGGAAATAATGTGAACAACTTTATATTCATGTATGTGACAACTTGGAAGAAATGGACCAATTCCCCCGCAACAACAAACTACTAAAACTCACCCAATACAAAATAGGTAATCTGAATATCCCAAATCTCTTAAAGAAATTGAATTCATGGGGCGCCTGGGTGGCTCAGTGGGTTAAAACCTCTGCCTTCAGCTCAGGTCATGATCTCAGGGTCCTGGGATCGAGCCCCGCATCGGGCTCTCTCTGCCCGCCTCTCTGCCTACCTGTGATCTCTCTCTCTCTGTCAAATAAATAAATAAAATCTATTAAAAAAAAGAAAAGAAATTGAATTCATAGTTTAAAAAGCTAATGAAAAAGAAATACCCAGGCCTAGATACTTTCACTGGATAATTCTACCAAACATATAAAAAATAATTGACAACAATTTTACACAGTCTCTTCCAAAACATAGAAGAGGAGGGAACACATTTTATAAGGCCAGTATTAGTCTGCTACTAAAACCAGACAGACAGTACAGAAATAGAAAACTATAGACCACATTCTTTCATGAACTTAGACTCAAAAACCTGCAACAGAACACTAGGAAATTGAATCCTACTCTTTTTAAAAAGAATTCTACACCATCACCAAGTGGGATTTATTTCAGGTACATAAGGCTGACTCAACAGTCAAAGTTATTTAGTGTAATCTGTCCCATCAACTGGCTAAAGAAAAAAAGCAAATGATTATATCAATTGATACAAAAAGAGCATCTGACAAAATCCAGTACTCATTCATGATAAAGACTCTCAGCAATTTAAGCAATGAAAGGTGTGTTCGTTTCCAAGAGCTGTCACAAATTGCCAGAAACTGGGTGGCGGAAAACAAGAGAAATTTATTCTCTCACGGTTCTGGAGGCCGAAAGTCTGAAGGTAAAGCTTTGGCAATATTGTTTCTCTCTAAAATCTCTGAAGGAGACTCTGTGCCATGCCTTTCTGCTACTTGGCTTCTAGAAATTCTTAGTGTTCCTTCGTGTGTATACACAATGCTCCAATGTTTGATTTTATCTTCATATGGCCTTTCTCTTTGTGTATCTGTGTCAGATCTCCCTCTCCTTTTTCTTATGGAGACAACAATCATTGGATTTAAAGCCCACCCTAAACCAGAATCATCTCATCTCAAGATCCTTAATTGCATTGCAAAGACGCTATTTCCAAATAAGGTCACATTCACAGATATCAGGAATTAGAACTTGTACATATCTTTTGGTGGAACACAATTCAGCCCATGACAGAGGAGAATTACCTCAACTTGATTAAAAAGCATCTAGAAATAACCGACAGCTAACATGTTTTGTATTATGTTATGTACATGTTGTACATGTAAAGTACTGGAAGTTATAGTCACTGCAATAAGGTAATAAAAAGAAATAAAAAGCATATAAATTGGAAAGGAAAAAATAAAACTGCCTCTATCCAAGAAGAGACTGGAATCTAGATTATATAGGGAACTCTCAAAGTTCACCATTTGAAAATTAAATAATCCAATTAGAAAATGGGCTAAAAATATGAACAGATCTTTCACTGAGGAAGATATACAAATGGCAAAAAAATCACATAAAGAGTTGTTTAGTGTCATTAAATTGCATCGGGGAAAGACAAATTAAAATCACAATGATATATTACTACCCTCTTATTATAATGGCTGAAGTAGAGAATAGTGACACCACCAGAGACTGGGGAGGATGTGGAGAGACTAGACTATTCATATGTTATTGGTGGGAATGTTTATTGGTATGCCACTCTGGAAAACAATGTGGCTGGTTTTCAGTTTGCTTGTTTTTTGTTTTTTTTGTGTTTTTTTAAGTAGGTCCTATGCCCAGTGTAGAGCCCAACATGTGGCTTGAACCCATGACCCCGAGACCAAGACCTGAGCTGAGATCAAGAGTCGGACACTGAACCGACTGAGCCACCCAGGCGCCCCTGTTTGTGTTTTTAATAAAACTAAACCTGTCACTACCATCTGACCCATCAGTTGCACTGTTGGGAATTTATCCCAGTGAAATAGAAATTTATGTTCCCACAAAAATCTGTACATTGGACTTTTATCCAACAGCCCAAACCTGAAAACAACCTAGATGTTCCTAAATAGGTGAATTGTTAAACAGATTGAGTACTCCTAAGCAATAAATGGCAGTGAGTTACCGATACAACTTGGGTAGACTCCCAGGTAATTATGATGAGTGAAAAAAAGCCCATCCCAAAAGATTATAAAATGACAAAATTTTATAAATTAAAGACAGATTAGTGGCTGCCAATGCTTAGAATCAGGGATGGGGTGCAGGAGGGAGGTGAGTGTGATTGTAAATGGGCAACATCAGGGATCTTTGCAGTGATGGACCTGTTCAGTATCTTGATTGCGATGGTGGATACACAAACTTACACACGTGATAAAAGTGTATCAAACTTGAGTACCAGTGGAACTGGAGAAACACAAATAAGACTGGTGGATCAATGCCAGTGTCCTCCCTGTGATATTACAGTATAGTTTTATAAAATGTTACCATTGTGGGGGGCTGGGTAAAGTGTACATGGAATATCTGTGCTGTTTCTTAGAACTGCATGTGACTCTACTATTATCTTAATAAAAATTTCCATTAAAAATTGAAAGGACCTGAGGACTCCCAAGGGATTTTTGCTATGTCGCTTATTTCTATCTATGTTCACTGAATTAGAAATTAAAACTAAAAATTATTTAAACAAAAATACACAAGTATACGTTCCATTAGCTGCAGAAGCAATGACGTCACCATCATCAGTAGCTAGTGCAACACTCCACCGTACACTCATGAGAGGACGAGAGTGAAAAAGAAAAATAACCTCTTGGTATTATTATTAATATCATTTTGATCTTAAAGCCTCTCAAAATGGTCTTAGGGATAAGGTGACCAACTCATCCTGGTTTTCCCGAGATTTTCCTGGCTCAAGCACTGAACATTCTAACAAAATCAGTATGGTTTGCCTGAGACCCTGTTTTAAAACTGAAAGTTCCTCCAAAGAAGACATACAAATGGCCAACAGACACACACAAAAAAATGCTCAACATCACTCATCATCAGGGTAATACAAATCAAAACCACAGTGAGATACCACCTCACACCAGTTAGAATGGCAAAAATTAACAAAACAGGAAACAACAAATGTTGGCAAAGATGTGGAGAAAGGGGAACCCTCTTACACTGGTGGGAATGCAAACTGGTGCAGCCACTCTGGAAATCAGTATGGAAGTTCCTCAGAAAGTTAAAAATAGAGCTACCCTATGACCCAGCAATTGCACTACTAGGTATTTATCCAAAGGATACAAAAATACTGATTTGAAGGGGCACATGCACCCCAATGTTTATAGCAGCACTATCAACAATAGCCAAATTATGGAAAGACCCCAAATGTCCATCGATTGATGAATGGATAAAGAAGAGTTGGTATTTATATATAAATGGAATATTACTCAGCTGTCAAAAAGAATGAAATCTTGCCATTTGCAACAATGTGGATGGAACTAGAGGGTATTATGTTAATGCGTCAGTAAGAGAAAGATGAATACCGTACGATTTCACTCTTACGTGGAATTTAAGAAACAAAACAAGTGAATATAGGGGAAGGGAAGGAAAATAAAATAAGATAAAAACAGAGAGGAAGGCAAACCATAAGAGACTCTTAATGATGGAGAACAAAGTGAGGGTTGCTGGAGGGGGAGTGGGTGGCGGGATGGGTTAAACGGGTGACAGGTATTAAGGAGGGCACTTGCTGGGATGAGCTTTGGGTGTTACCTGTAAGTGATGAGTCACTAAATTCTACTCCTGAAACCCATACTACACTATATGTTAACTAACTTGAATTTAAATAAAAACTTGGAAGAAAAAAACCTGTAAGTTCCACATCCAAGAAATCTGTTAGTCCTGGGCAAACTGGATTAGTTGTTCCCCATATTCGTGGACCTTTTTTGGTCCCTCGACAACATAAGAACCTCCGTTTAAGGCCATTCCCAGTTTGGTGTTATTATGTCACCATCACATAGGATTTGAGTTTCATTATATCGTAATTTGTTGGAAACTCCCCTATCTCCATGCCAGTTGCTTGCTCAGCTTTCCTTTACAGTTCATTCTACCTCCTCCTCCTCACCCTGGATTCCTCAAATAAGATGTCACTGAACGTGCTTTGTAATGAAAGAGTGTCCTCAGAACGTGAGAGTGTACCATTTTCTTTTTGATGATTGTTTTTTTCAGGTCAAGTTAGTATGGTGCAGGTAACCGTCCCAAACAGTGTCGTGAACGTGACCGTTGGATCTGATGTCACACTCGTCTGCACCTACACCAGCACTGTGGCCTCCCGGGACAAGCTCTCCATCCAGTGGTCATTCTTTCACAAGAAGGACTTGCCGCCAGCTTCTGTAAGGACTTTTTCCCTCAACTATTCCCCTCTGGTAGTTCGGACATAAACGGTTGGGGCCAGTGTGTGAAGGAGTGGTAAACCAGTGACAACAGTGACAGAGTCTCAGGTACAAAGCGTTTGAACATAGTTGTTTAGGGAAGACCACCATGTATGTGACGTGGCCTTTGTCCTCTCTTCATACTCAGTTATAGCCTGTTATCTCAAATCTGAGTAGGTCAGCATCTGGTGTATTGTGTTTTCTAGAGTAGACAGGAATGGCCCTTCTCCTAGGGGAAATGAGCAGTAGTTCTGAAAGGGCTCCTCCTCCCGCCAGATAATCTCCCTATTATTTCCAGAAGACCCCAGTTCAAATACACGTCCTACTTGATCTGTAGATCTCTGTCAAATACAGTATCTGGAATCTGCCCATGATTCCAGATCACAGAATCTGGATCTGTGAGCTAGCTCATTGTGCCAGACAAGTCCTGATGGAATGAGACTCCCAGGTGGGTGGAGAAGGGCGAAGGTAGTGATGAACCCTGGTTCATCAAGGGCAACAAGAAGCTAGAGGGTAGAGGATAGGGCAAGTAGGCTGAGGTTAGGGGTAAGAGGTTGCTAGAAGAGGGTGCGTGAAAGTCAAAGGAGTATGTTCTACCTGTAAGCTTGTCTAGTCTCAGGTTTTCTTCATCTGGCCTTAAGGGGAATTCCTTTTTAAATTAGCCCAAGGACTGAAATTGTGTACTCGAAAGTGTGTGTGTGTGTGAGAGAGAGAGAGAGTGTCTGTGTGCAAGAGTCTGCATGAGTGTGCAACATGTCTGCCAACATATACCCCTTAAGGGAAAAGGTCTATTGCTTTCATCAGATTTTCAAAAGGATGTCTGATCCATAACAAGGAGTTCGGAGAAGAAACAAATCAGTATGGTTTGGAATAGTTGGATGTAGTTGAATTGGGGTTTTGATTAGTCGAAAAATGGAGAGCGTGTTGAGTCGGCTAGAGGAGGTCGAAGGACAGAGGTAGAGAAGAAGGCGGGTGCTAGCTTGTAGGAGCCACACCTTGGCCAGTGTGGCTTCAGCCATCTCTGGTCCTTGGGAGGTGCTAGATCCTCTCTTTACTAGAGGTCCTGACCACTTCTGTAGCAGGAAACACCGTTCAAGAGGTGATTTCATCAATGCCACCCTCTAGTCAATGTTCAACATTTTTGCTCGGCACTAGTTACCTCAGACACGCGTCTGAGTCACTCTGTGCCTCTCCTCAAAACATGGTGGAACGCTAACACTCTTCTAGATAGCTCATGGGGAATCAACTGACATACTGCATGTGAAAACGCTTGGGAAAAGTAGAAAGACCCGTACGTTTTCTCCCATGTAAACCCCTTTATCATCTTCAGCAGCAGCAGCAGCAAAAACAGTGATTTTACCTCTTTTTGTCACCCAGATGTCCTGACCCAAGACCCCACATATTGCAACCAACCAAGCAATCATCCCTTTGCAGGTTGCTCTCTTAGACTGTGGATGGCAATGATCACATGAACTTCCTTCCGTTTTAAAATTCAGTTTCCTGAATAGTCTTTTCTTTATCTGTAGGCTTGAAGTCCTTCCCATTTTGCCAGTAGGGGCTGAAATTAGTGAGGCGTTGCCAATGTATTTTGAATTATTTTTATGTGTGGCACTCAAATCCAGGTATCCTCAACTTCCTGGAAGTGAGGCCAGGCCAGTGTGAGTTCAAAAATACAAATTGTTGTTTATGCCTCCTCTGACAATGGAATTACAAGGCCATCTCTTGGTTGAACGATGTAGTTATGAGTTGGGAGATGTGGGGCAGAAGATCTTGTGACCAGCAATGAGTTTTTTCTAGACCTGGAGATACACAGAAGGTGTAGGTGATTGGACGAGGTGTGGCTTGAGCTCAGGACATCTGTTAGAGGCACTTTGGAAAGAAATTTTATTAACACGTATGTATTTATTTTTTAAAGATTTTATTTATTTATTTGACAGAGAGAGAGAGAGAGAGAGGCAGCGAGAGAGGGAATAAAGCAGGGGGAGTGGGAGAGGAAGAAGCAGGCTTCCTGCTGAGCCGGGAGCCCGAGGCAGGGCTCGATCCCAGGACCCTGGGATCATGACCCAAGCTGAAGGCAGACACTTAATGACTGAACCACCCAGGCACCCCTATAAGTATGTATTTACTGAGTAGCTTATTTACTTGCCATTTGCCTCATTCTTCAAAATGTCAGGTATAGGCAAGGCAAGTAATTTAAGGTATCTAGGCTTTCGGGATGTCCAAATCAAAGGAGCTCCTCTGCACTGAGTCGCTGATTCAGTGAGAACAAGCTTCTTGATCTTAAAATATTTTAGATGTTTCCCCAATGCATGAGACCTTTGTTATGCCTCTGCCTTAGCTGCATAGGAGGCAGGGTGGGGGGGTCGTCTAGCTCTTGGCTTAGAGACAGTGAAAAGCACCTCCCCAAAGTCAAGCTTTCTCTTCTTTCTCTTTTTCTGTCTTGTTTCAGCTTGCCCCAGCAAAGTCCCCATTTCGGCCATCCTTAGGTCTCTACCTCCAGAAAACTGGGGGCTCTCACCTTTTTCCCCATACCCTGCAGGCATGTGCTTTGCTCTGCTTTTCCAGATGAGTAGTTTTGGAGCACCAGTGGAAACTTCCCGATGGATGTTGGTTGTACTCCTTGCTCTGCTACTTATTTGCTGACTGGATGACCTTAGGCAAGTCAGGTGACCTTTCAGAGGGTCAGTTTTCCCATCTGTGTAATGGGGCTACTTACCTACCTCATAAGTTTACTGGGAAGATTTAATAAGATGATGCTTGTAAAGCACTGGGAAGCCTTCCACATAGTAGCCATTCAATGAATGTGAGCTATTATGAGTAGTAGTATCATTACTTACCAAATGGTGATTTTGAAAATCCCTATCCCATCCACACATCATGGGCACTAGGGATCCAGCCCAACAAAGACATTTAGTGTAGCTGAACGGCTGGGACAGAGCTCTTGGGGGAATCCTGGCCCAGGATTAGTTTCCTGCTTCACCGCCTGCCAGGTTCCTGTGGCTGAAGGGAGGGGTTAGCCTTTTTCCTGCTCCTCTCCCTGAACAGAAAGTTCGCTCAACAAAGAAGCTGTAGGCATCTTCAGTCAAGATGGTATTTTTCAAAACGGGATTTGGCCTCTATTTCGAATTTGTTTCCTCTGTGGGTTCTTCCATGTACTCAGAATTCTGTAGAGCATGTTGCATGCTAATCTAGGGATGGCTGGTGAACATTTTGGGGATGGTAAAAAGAGACTGCTATGCTATTAGACAGTTCTCTGATTTATGGGAGTAAGATGTTGCCAGCCTGATCACTGAGTGATTCAGTTCAGCTCCTGGGTTGATGCGGCAGTATATCATGTAGCATTGAGCTCTCAGACCCACCCATTTCTGCTCAAACACAGCACAGCCCGTGCCTCAATACTGAGGGTATGGAGGAAAAGGCAGTCAGTCAGTGTCTCAATATGGCGCATGCAAGAGACGCTCGGGGAAGATGTAGCTGGACCTCTCAGGTAAGAACACCAATTGGTGTACTACTGGACCCCTTCATTGCTTGGAATATCTAGGGCAACGGCACCAGCCTTTAGGAGCGGGATGGGATGGTCCAAGTTTGGCAACAGTCCCGATCAGCACAGGCTCCTGGCAAAACTGGGACAGTCTTGAGTTTGCCTTCTCACGCCCATGTCTGGAATTGTTTTCAGCCTCCTCCAAAAGGCTCGGGGACTTATTGCTGCCTCAAGTAGGGCAGTGCCCAGCTCTTGCCATACTCTCATATTCTTCTCCCACCCCCAAATCATTGTGTTAAAGGAGCATAGTGTTTCTCCATACCCAGGGGAGAGTGTTATCACTTACTGACTATCCCCTCCAAGGGGTTCCTTTGGTGAGTGGGGGCTGCAGGAGTACCTCATAAGTCTTCTGACCAGGAAGGCTGGATATTTATTAACATGGTCCTCCTCATAGAGAAGCCCTCCTCTCGGAAGACAGGGACAGCTTCAGATGATCAGTCCCTCAGCAGGGACTCTCAGCTGAAGACTCTAGGCCCCGGGACAGGCAGGCTGGCATGGAAGTTTTGGGTGGTTTGGTGCCCCTCTGATCACACTGATTTTCCCCTCTTCTACCCAGCCAGTAACTGGGAAAACTGAAGAGACCTCACCTGCCCATAAACAGAACAAGCATTGATCCTACTTAGCATGGGTCTCACAGACAATATTTACTCTTCTAGAACATCTGTAGTGGATGAAACCCGTTGCCATTTTCATCTCCCCAGCATACATTTAATGTGGACAACTTCCTTCCAGAACCCAGTGTCTTCGTATTCTGTGGCCATTCAGATTCTCCCCACCTGGCCTGGCCTCTTCAGATAGCATCATTATCAAACGCTTTCCAAATGTCGGCGGGGTAGGGGTGGACCATCTCCTCACATGCATTTGAAAATGAGGGGGGTATTGGTGTGATTGTTATAAATGGGAGTCACTTCTGGCAATTAGTGGGTGATGGCTAGAGATGCTAGATGTCTTACAATACACAGGCTAAACCCACAGGAGAAAGAACTGTCTGCCCCAAATACCAGTGTCACTCCCATTGAAAAGCACTCCAAGTTCTTCCCCTCCCACCACCGCCTCCCATCAAAGTTTATCTAGTCTGTATCCCATGGCCTCAGATATATATTCTCGCTAAACCTGATAAAGCAATCTAATGCGGAGGGACTAGGGACTGGTGA
>CM052901.1:34317690-34524515 GCA_028534135.1 Potos flavus | reverse complement strand
CCCCCCCCCCCCCCCCCCCCGCCGCTGAGGACAGTCAAGAAAAAATTCCAGGCTTGAGACCATTGCCACTGCCCCCTCCTCCTCTCCCTCGGCTAGTCCCTTTATGAGGAGTGCAGGAAATCGAGAAGCTGAAGGGAAAGAACGAGTGCTTTGCTGTGGATTTCCACGCCCTCCACATTTCCAAAAGGAACCCACAAAAACAGCTCTGGAGGCTAAATGTGTTTATTAATTCCAAGTCAGACTCAAACAGAAAGCAGACTGAATTCTTTCAGCCCTTCTTGTTTATACTCCAGCCTCTGGTTAGAGAACAGTGTCACAAAGCTGAGGGGGGAAAAATCTTTTTGGACAAATCTGGCTCCCAGCTGCATGGCCTCATGTGAATAGGAAGTTGGCACCATGGGAGGGGAAAGGCTCTCGTCGCAGCTGGCCAACATCGAAGGCATCAGGTGGCAGGCCCACTCGGCATGGGCAGCGTCATGCCAATGAATAGTAGCAATTGGCAGGAAGAGGGTCAGGCCGGAGGGTCCAGATGGAAGGGCCCTTACAGGGAAAGATTACCTAGAAATCATCTCCACCCACACCCCCCCGCCCCACCAGAGGCAGGACTATGAGTGCCATTTTCATGTATTTGGGGGAGAATCGGGAGGCCTGGATTCTAGGTCTGGTTACAAATTGTGTGGCCTTGGACAAATAACTTCCTCTATTGGGGCCTCAGTGTCCTTTTCTGTTATTGAAGAGGATGAATCGGAGGTTGCAAACTGGTGACCTCTGGGCCCGATTTGACCAGTGGATTCATGTTGGCTGACCAGCCCAGTACTTTGTTTGTTTCCACAGTCTGGAAGCCTTGTTTGTATTGGCTTTCCGGTTCACCACGGTCCCTGCTGTCCTCTGTGATCCTCCCACCATCCAGCAGCCCCTACCAGCTATTTCCCATATTTCTAATATCCATCTGGCTCCCGAAGGGTCGTCGACCTTAGAAACCATGAATGAAGTGATCTCAAAGGGGGTCTTATAACTGATGTGTCATTACGACTGTACATATCAGCCTCTAACATCACGGAGGAGCAGAGGGAACCTGGGGGTGGGAGGGAGCAGGGCAGCCACAAAGGGCAAGTGGGCAACAAATTAACAAGTACCACTCAAGGGAATACTTGGATGGATTTTTCTTTAAGCAGATTTGCCACCCTGTCCCCCCCCCCATCACCACCAAAAAGGATGTGTGGCCCGTCGAACATCCATGGCTTTTCCTGGACCTCATTTGCTTTGATCTCTAAATTGACAATATAATTTCTTTGAAAAGGTACAAGCCCCACGGGATCATGGGCTGAGTCCTGGCCATTGTTCAGCTTTGATTTTTCAAAGAGTTATTCTTTTGTGGAAAAAGGCACCATGTTTCAGTACTTCCTGTGTGATTAGATAAGCAGTTTCAGGAAAACATTTCTATTTTTTTTTTCTTTACAAGGACAGTGTGACAGCTTGGACTTCCCCTAACAGAAAGTCCCTCCATCTGCATGTTTGGCCACTGGCTAGCCCTGGGGACTTTCCTTCTCAGGCCAAGGCCTTTCCCTTTTAGGTGTCCGTTGTTATCCCTCCTTAGCTCCATTCTTATCCCTGACACCCTTCGGTATTATTTGAGAGAGGGTGAGATATATGGGGGAATGGTATGAGGAGCGAGGGGAGAAGGGATGGGGAGGGTCCTTTTTAGAGGGAAATTACAAGTCCAGGGCCTCATAACTTATCTGCTCATTTCACCTGGATTCATGACCAAAGGTGAGACTTTCACAGTGGCTTCTTTGCATGTTCTAGTCCTGGCCTAAAACACACGCTCTCTTGGCTCCCTGCTCTGGGTGGAAACAAGGTCTTTTCTCCCAGACCCTCTGACACTCACTGTGGGCCATAGGCAGGACTGATGACGTATCTCATTGTGATGTCGCCAAGCCTCAGCATAAAACAGGCTGACTTAGCCCCAGTCTTCCTGGGAGCAGGGGAAGCAGCCAGATGTCCAAGCTGTGAAAGGGCTTCCTGGACGGCCTGCGGGCTCTGTTCCAGGTAAGAGTCCATAGGATCTCAGATTGTTGATTAGCAAGTAAATAAGCCCGACCCTGGCTAGTGCGATGGAAAGCCCGATAGCTTGGGTGTCAACTCAGATGAAGGCAATAGACCTCTGATGAGCTGGACCTCCTCCTCGACCCCTTGAATACCTTCAGTTAACGTTGGCTTTCCGGTTTATAAGTCCAACAAGGCCCCTTTGGGGCCAACGGTGATTTCAATAGGTGTGAATGGCAAATTGAATTATAAATGGCTCATTTGGGGCAGGAAAGAAAGCTAGCTGATGTTAGACAACTGGAGGAGAGAGAAGTATTTTTCTCCTTAAATATCTCCTCAAGTGGTCTTTGAATTTTCCCTCAGAATCAACTTCTCTGCTTTAGTTTAAAACTATATTGGCTTTCCATTTGAAGGGGGAATATATCTGAATTTATCTTGACCATGGTTTGCTGATTGCCTCTCCTCTCTCATTATCCTATTAAGGTAAAGCGCACCGGACAAGGAGTTAGAAGAACCAGGTTCTAGACCTTTCCTCACTGTTAACTTTGTGTGTGTGTGTGTGTGTGTGTGTGTGTGTGTGTGTGTGTGTGTGTTTTATCTCTCTGAGCTTCAGTTTCCTCTAGAAAGTGAGGAGAGTGAATTAAATGAATAAGGCCCTCTTAGTAGATTTTATGAAAACATTAATTAGTTCCACTGGACCAGGGTGGTACCAGTTTATTAAATAATAAACCATCACTTGAACGACACACATTTATATGAAACTAACAAAGTGTATAGGATGTGATGTGTGTGTCTGATGAAGAAACCTCAGGGACCACCTAGTCCAGTGATTTCCAAGCTTCAGTCCTTTATGTCTCATCTTTATGATTTTTGTCATAATTGTGCATCACCAGCAGTATTATTTAATGTCACTTTCTATAGTGATTTGGTTTCTTAAAATTTTTTTTAAATTTTTTAAATATCTACCTTAGTGTCACCCTAAGCAATAATACCATGAAGTCACAGATGCATTATGCAAGATGTGTGTCTTTCTAATAAGTTTTCATTTATGGGCCACCTAAAATCAGCTTATGTGCCTATACCTGGGGAATACATCTCATAATTTTTTTTTTTTCCAAAGGACAAAGGTTTAATATAAAGATTCAAGATTCACATCATGATAAATGATCTAAAATTGAATACCTTACATCTCATAATTTGGAGGACATTGCTCGGGCTCCTCGTTCAGATGTGGAAACGAAAGGCTGGAGAGATTAAATCACATTGTTTCTCATCACAAAGCAGGTCGCCAGGGAGGCATGACCGTAGGCCACCTTCCCTATGTCACAGTCAGAGACAGAGCTGGGGCTAAAACCCAGGTCAACTGACTCCTAGCCCAGGCCTCTTTTCACCTCACTATGCTGCTCCCACAGTTGCCATTATGATTTAACTAGTCGTGATCTTTATAAGAGATGGGGCTAGAACCCAGATCTTCCTTGAGTGTGGTAAATCATAGCAGTGATAAATGAAGCCTGTGACTTTGGATGAGTCATTTAATCTTTCTGGATTTGAGGGCCCTTATCTGTCTAAATGAAATAATAATTCCAGTGCTGCCTCCCACCACATGAGGAGAAAGGGAGGAGCTGCCATTGATGAAGCATTTCCTAGGTCACTGTGAGGGGAATGGACCAGATGATTTCCTGGGGGCCTCTCTGCTCTGAAATGTTACTCTTCTAACAAACAGGATAAACCCGAGTTTGCTTATCCAGAGGAGTAGGTGTGTATGAAAGGACTATGAATATTCTAACTCTTAGAGAAACTGGATAGTCCCGTAATCCCACTGAGTAAAGTAAAATCAAATAATAAGGAAAAAAATTATAAAGTGGGGGGAAAAATGATGGTTTTGGCTTTCCCATCAGGCATTTGTGTTCTATACAGTGAGTTTCCTCCAGGTAGGCTCCCCAGGTGAGCACCTTGATCTAGCCTAAGCTTAGCAGTTGAACCCCATCAGTTGCAGAGGTTTATCAACTGTAAGATCGGCACACGTCCCTGCTCCGATGACATCACAGAAAGGCTGTGCACACACATGAGGAGGTGGTTGGTGCACAGCCATGAGAAAGCTACAAGCACCCCACTGAGTTGAGACCCCCTTTGCTATGGGATCTGTTCAGTGCGGGGAGGGCGTGGGTGGCAATGTTGCCTCTTGCCAACGAAGGTCAACTTCGCATGAAGGGTGCTTCCCCGTAGCTTATCTTAGCCTTGGACACTCTGCAGTTCTCACTTCTGCCATTTTTCTGTCCTAGATTTACTATTCTGAAGGTGGACAAGCCGTAGCCATCGGGCAATTTAAAGATCGACTTGTAGGGTCCAACGATCCAGATAATGCATCTATCACCATTTCGCATATGCAGCCAGCAGATAGTGGTGTCTACGTCTGCGATGTTAACAACCCCCCTGACTTTGTCGGAAAAAATCAAGGCATCCTCCAAGTCAATGTGTTAGGTATGGGCAATTTTTTCTGGTTTTTGTGTTTTTTTTTCCTCTTCTTGGAACAACTTAGGACCTTGAGTAAGCCAGGGAAGTGAGCTATGGTGCTAGCTAAGTCCCAGAGGGTAAATATCCTCCCTGCTCCTTTTCTTGTCGGGGAAATAGAGACACACCACCAACCCAACCCTTAGAGTAACACTGAGAAATCACTCACAAAACATACTGAAACAATTGCCAAACGACAGATAGCAGAAGATGACCCAGCCTCCGGGGATCTGGGTCTCTGAAGGGTGGAATGAGGACAGATGGGACGACACACCATCCCCACTAAATGATCACTAGCAACTCCTTCGGAGGGAACCTCCAATTAGAGCCAGCCCTGGGGGAGCAACTCTCCATTTATGATCTCTCCTAAGCCAGCTCACAATTCCCACCATGAAATCATTCTTTTGAGTAAACGCAGGAGGGTCCCTTTTAAAAACGTTAGCATTATCTGGAAAAAGGACCACAGGTTAAGCCGGAATTGAGAATTTATTTATACACAGATATTCATGATGTGACATTCGGCAAGTCATATCTGCTTTGCAAATGCACTTGGAGGGGTTCATTTTTACAGCATTTACTGAGTGCTTTCTATTTTGTGCCAGAAGCCATGAAGTTTACAATGTTGGAGGCATGGTTTCTACTCTTGGAGAGGTCACAGTTTTTGGTGATGTCTAGCACTCCTTCCAATCTCTGAGAGGACAGTGGGTATTTTGCTCCTGTCTGGAGGCCTAGCAAGGTCTTGTCTGCATCCGCCCACCTGGAAAGGAGGGAAAGGTAATCAGGAGCTTGAGTTTTAAGAGTGGGGTAGCTCAATCGTGCCTTTATTTTGCCGAGCCCCATGCTAGGCATTGGGGTACAGGGGGAAGACAAGAGAATTGCACACAAGCCCTTTCCTGGGAGAGTTGATGTGCCAGGTTGGAAGACTGGTCATTTCCCTGGGAACTAAACAGTGTAGCACAGATGCTAGGAGTCCGAAGGCTTAGGTTCTAGTTCATACTTGGCTACTCAGTGGCGTTGGGCATGTCAGTCCAGATTTCTCTGGCCATTTTGAGATGGAGTTGTAATTCCTGCCCTGTCTTCACGGGTTTGTTATGAGGATCAAATGATAGATTGGAGAGTCCACATTCAAAGCATTTGAGGGATTAGTCCTCTCTTGGTTTCCCGTGGCTCCCTGGCTCTGGGTTGTCCTTCTGACCAGAAACAACCTAAAGAAGACAAGCCTATTTATCTCTGAGCTTGCAAAAAGCTCAGAGATAAAGTTAGACGGGAAAGTTAGTATTCTTTTTTTAAAAAATATTTTATTTATTTATTTGACAGAGAGAGACACAGTGAGAGAGGGAACACAAGCAGGGGGGTGAGAGAGGGGGAAGCAGGCTTCCCACTGAGCAGGGAGCCTGATGCGGGGCTCGATCCCAGGACCCTGAGATCATGACCTGAGCCAAAGGCAGACACTTAATGACAGCCACCCAGGTGCCCCAGAAAGGTTATTATTTTTAAATTTAAAGCTCGGAGAATTCTTAGTCAAAGAAGTTGAGAGTCATTTCCTCTTCGAGTTGCTTTCCCATGAGTCTTCGGGTCTGTTGTTCCCTCAATGACTGTGTCATGACTTTTCCTTAAGCATCCAGCATCCAGGCAAGGTAAAAGGCAGAAGAGTCTGTGGATTATCTTGTTTGGGAACTCTCAAGAATTCTATTTTTATTGATTGGGGTAAGAACCAAGGTCTTGTACAAATATATGCTTTCTGGAAATCTTGAGACCGATAATTTTCTGTAAAAATCGCAGAGGCTGTTTGCCGTTCTGAAGTTCCATAGCCTATGAGTGCCTGTCCTGCTTGTCCTGACTGAGGGGTGGGGCATGGGGGGGACAGGGGAGTCAGGGAGGCCAACTGTGGGGAGAGGTGTTGATATTTCCTTAGCGACCACGCTTCCTAGCAATGCATTTCCCAGGGACATTCCCTGACACAGTGATGGACGTAGATCCCATGCATTCACTCCTCCATGCATAAATTCATTCAGCGACTCCTGAACACACGTCTGGTTACTGTGCTACACAGCGAAGATGGAAAGATGTAAAAGATAGGGTTTCAGCCCTCCAGAAGTTTCGAGAAGAGGTGGCAGGGCACGACTTAGGTAAAGGAAACAGCAATGAGCAAAGACCCAGGTGGCTTGGATGACCATTCATCTGAGAGGCTTCCATTAGGTATGATAGCCTTGGAAGATGTGTCTCTGAAAAAAAATACCCAGGTGGACGTTTGAGTAATTATTTTGTATGCATTTGGAATGACCATCATATTCCTTCTGCGATTTGGCACCTAAAAAGGAAATGATGAATTTAGGGAAGGCTTGGGGACACAATGAAGCATTTTCATTGATTTTTCTGAGGTGAGCCTCTCCCTCCCACTCTCATTCTGCTGAAAGCAATAATGCTAAATGGTAGATCAATGGCTTTGCCAGTAAAACATCCAAATTCTACCGGGGACGTTAGCTGGATGAAATGTCAATTCAATCCTGATTCAGTAGTTTTAGAAAATATATAGGTTTGGGACGCGGTTCAAAGTGATTCACTAAGTGTTTTGTTAATAAAAATTAAAGGGAGGAAATCGTGTTCAGAAAAAAAAAAAGCCTATCTGGGGTTGATTCTGGGCTCCAGAAACACCCTCATTTAATTTTCTGTTCAAAATTGTGTAAAGGCCATCGAGTCATCATGGTTTTAAACAGGTGGTATCTAAATCTAGTGATGGTTGCAATGGATTTCCGGTTAAATAGCCTAGCTTAGGGGAAGCTAATCGAATGAGATGTCCCCATCTGAGAAAATCAATGGTAAGGAAAAGAGAATAAAGAGCTAAAGAGAAAAATACTGATTTTTTAAAAGATTTTATTTATTTGTCAGAGAGAGAGCGCGCACAAGCAGAGGGGAGGGGCCGAAGGAGAGGGAGAAGGAGAAGCAGGCCCCCCGCTGAGTATAACTAGCCTATGTCTTCAGAGGGTTTTATACCTAAGTTAAGATAAGCAAAGGTGAGTTGCTAAGTACTGACATTCAGATTATTACCTATATGGGACACAAGGCTTAGAACAAGGTGGGATCAGTAAGACAAATGAGGAAATTCAGATCCTCGGTTGCCCACAGGACCCCTCCACAGAGATGTTTCATAAACAGCTGAGACTCAGTATGTCCCCAGACAACGGTATCATCGTCCCTTCTTCCTCCTCCCTCCATCCCAGAAAACCTGCCCCTCCCGTGTTTATCTCGGGATGCCACGTACCCAGCTGTCCAAATCAGAAACCTGGAAGCCATCACCGCCTGTGCCCTCTTCCTCATGGCCCCTATTTGTTTGGCCACCAAGTCCCATCGATTCTACTTCCTTGAGACCTCTTGACTCTGCCTCCTCCTTTCCCTTGGTTCTGGCACCCCCAGCATGCGAGCAAACTGCCTAAAGTATTAAAAATGACCACCATCCTTCCCCTACTTAAATTCCTCCCGTGGTCATCCCGCTCTCTGTAAAATACAGAGAAATACAAAGCCTTCCACAGTGTAGCCTCTGCTGCTCTCTGGCCTCATCTCCCACTACTCCCCCCCACCCCACTTCAGACTTTACGGGGGCATTTCCAGTGCCTAGTCCAGTGCCGGGCACACAGAAGGGGTGAAAGATGAATAAAGATTTCAGCTTTGCATAGCACACCCCGTCCAATATGGGCTTCCTCGACCGATGACGGGTGCAGGCCAATTCAGACCCTCCAATAATTTTGAGAAATAAATGCCTCTGTGACTCCTAAAGGAAAGGAAAAATATAGCATTGGTAAAACAAAGGTTGTAAAAAGAATAAATAACAACTTAATCTCAAAGTCTCTAAGGGTTCTATTTTCCTTTAAAACTGGGCTTCAAAAGTGTAAACTGTGTCCTTAGTCATTTAGTGTTTGCTTACATTTGGCTGTCTTAATAAAGGCATATTTTAAGACACAATGCGGAAATTCACAGTCATGAATCTGGGGAGGGAGGCAGACAGAAGAGATGCTGCTAGAATCTTAATGGCCTGGTGCCTGGCAGGTCCTTGGACCTGAAGTGCTCTACTCCCACCTGGCGGTACAATTGGAAAACGGTTGCACGAAGTTAGTAAAGCTTTCAAAACTGAGTGCCCAGTGCGGTAGTCTACAAAATGACAGTAGGAAGTGGCCTCCGATTGTGACAGGTTGCAACTCCCCCTGCAGCATTTTTACTCTGTGTCATTGCCTTACAGTCAAACCTTCTAAGCCCTTTTGCAGCATCCAAGGAGTACCAGAAACTGGCCATCCGATATCTCTTTCTTGCCTCTCTGTGCTTGGGACACCTTCCCCTGTGTATTACTGGTATAAACTCGAAGGTGGAGACATCATCCCAGTGAAAGAAAACTTCAGTAAGTCTAGCCCTCCATGGCCCCTGGCAAGGCCTGGTATGTGTGGTTGGCTGATGGCATGTGTGTGTGGCTGGTTGCTCAGTCTTTTAGAGCTCAGTCTTCTGGAAAGGGGAGGGAAAAAGCAGATCTCCTAGCAAGATGACTGTGGTCTGGTCTTCTCCCCAACCTCTAGTAGTCAAGCCTGTTTTTGGCTCACTCAGAGGTGGTGGGTATGGAGGGAAGAGGCATGGTCCCAGGTGGGCTACCTTTGGAAGAGTCCTGAGGGGTCTAGCGGGACCCTGGACAGCTCAAGGAAGGGGGGCCAATGTGAGGGAGTGGGAGGGCACGGAGTGATTTGGCTACCATGACATGATCTGTACCCTCCATAAGAGATTTCAAAAGTCTATTTCCTGTTTTTGACAGACCCAGCCACTGGGACTTTGGTTATTGGAAATCTGAGCAGTTTTGAACAAGGTTATTACCAGTGCATGGCTAGCAACAACCTTGGCAACAGTTCCTGTGAAATTGATCTAACTTCTTCCCGTGAGTTGATCATCCAACTTTAACGCACTTTCTCCTTAAGTCAAGTATTCTGGGCCTGCCGACTAAGTGAATTAATTAGGATCCCTGCTTAGTCCTTCCTGCCTCTCTGGTGATTTTGGTGGTTTATTTATAGGTTGACATGCTGAATTATTACCATCCTAATATCTAATGCTTACATGATACTTAATACATGCCATACACTGCCCTAAAGCATTTATAAAAATTTTGTTTAACCCTCACAAAATTTCTAAAAAGTAGATACTATTAACTAATAAATAAAACAGCAGCCCCACTGATAGTACCAGGCTGGATTTTCTTTGTGATGCTGTTGGTGAATCTAGGGGGAACCGGCAATCTGTGTTGGACATAGAGCTCACAAACTTTCTAGTTCTTCAGTAATTCGTTAAGATCTGCCTCTAATAGTAGTAGTAATAATAACACGTGTACCTACAGTCACAGTAGCTAATATTTGTGGAGCACAAATTATGTGCCAGGCACGTGGCCAGGTGCTGTGAGCATTATCTCACTCAATCCTCCAACTACCCTGTGGAGGCACAATATATTGTTAGCCTCATTTTACTGAAAAGGAAATTGAAACTCAAGGAGGTAAGTGACTTGCCCAAGGTCATCCCATTAGCGACTGGCAGAGCCAGGATGACTTTATTTAATTTCTTTTTTTTTTTCTAAAGATTTTATTTATTTGTCAGAGAGAGGGAGGGAAGAAAGCACAAGCAGGCGAAGCAGCAGGCAGAGGGGGAAGCAGGCTCACTGCTGAACAGGGAGCCTGACTGGGGCTCGATCCCAGGCCTGTGGGATCATGACCTGAGCCCAAGGTAGATGCTTAACTGACTGAGCCACCCAGGCATCCAGCCAGGATGCTTTAAACCACAACCTTCTAGTTCAAAGGTGCTTAGTTACTAAGCATAGACTTGAGGGCCTGGAGTTGTTAAATTGGGCCAGTCAGGGGCAGGCTCTCACAAGAGATATCTTGCCACATCTTTTTTTTTTTTTTTTTGGTAGAGAGAGAGCATGAGCGGGGGGCGGAGGGGCATGGGGAGGTAGAGAAGCAGGCTCCCCGCTGAACAGGGAGCCTGATGTGGGGCTCGATCCCAGAACCCCGGGATCACGACCTGAGCTGAAGGCAGACCCACTCAACCAACTGAGCCACTCAGGCACCCCTTGCCACACCTTTGATCACTTAATAACACTTAGGATCGTGTCATCTAGTCATCATTCCTAACTCACGTTGAATCTGTGACTAATACATACCGTATCCAGGTGGCTAGTTCCCTTGGACCATCACTCTCCTATGAAGCTAAGCTTTCTTCCTTTCACTTGTCTGGAATCAAACATTTTCCAATTCCAGGTTGCTTCTTCATTCACCCAGTTTCTATTCAAAGGTGAAGAGATGTCTTTTGGCTCTTTGTCTGTAGTCTCATTCTGCCCCTAGTCCCTGGATCCTTTCTGCTGTAGATCTCTTTTATCTTCCCCAGTCCCGTTTTGCCTTTCCAGAAGTAGTTATAACGTACCTATAGAGACTCAGGAGTTGTACTTGAGCCTCGCTTCCGCTCAAATACTCTTTTTAAATGATGTTGGCATTTGGTTGCCCGCTTGCCTGCCTGCCTGCCTCCCTCTCTCCCTCCTTCAAACCTTAATTGGATATCTGCTATATGCCAGGAACTATCATAGGTGGTGCAGATACAGAGATTAAGATCTATGTCTTACACTCAAGGAACTCACAGTTTAGCTAGAGGGACAAATAGTAAAATGTGTTAAATGCCAGACTAGCCATCTGTACAGGGCCTCAAGGACCCTAAAGAAGAAACAATTAATTATGCTTATAAAGCCAGAGCCAGCTGTATTGACAAAGTGCTATTTGAGCTGGATCTTGAAAGAACTTGCAAAGCCCGTTTATCTATAAAATAGGGATGAAGGTGAAAGGCAGCTGACGGATCATGACACTACAGCAGCAGGCTTAGGAGGGCAACCAGTCTCTGTTGGGGGAGGAAGATGGAGGGTTCCAGAAGGGATGTCTCCAGGGGAAAAAAATCTTAAGAAACCAAAAGATTATCTGATGTGTTTAAATCTACTGAAAGGAGTCTTAACAGTTTTGGTGGAAATTTGGGGGGTTAGCAATTCATTTAAAAAAATATCCCCAAACGAGGCAATTATTAACCTCAAAGAAAAAATTTAAATGTACAGGAATCATATATAATGGGAGGGGAGGGGCGCCCGGGTGGCTCAGTTGGTTAAGAGTCTGACTCTTGGATGCCTGGGTGACTCAGTGGTTAAGCGGCTGCCTTTGGCTCAGGTCATGATCCCAGAGTCCTGGGATGGAGTCCCGCATCGGGTTCCCAGCTCAGCGGGGAGCCTTGCTTCTCCCTCTGCCTGCTGTTCTCCCTGCTTGTGCTCACTCGCTCTTTCTCTCTGACAAATAAATAAATAAAATCTTTAAAAAAAAAGTCTGATTCTTGATCTCAGCTCAGGTCTCAATCTCAGGGTTGTGAGTTCAAGCCCCGAGCTGGGCTCCACATAGAGCCTATTTAAAAAAAATTCTTAAATAAAAACCAAGAATCATAGGATGTATTACGTTCTGCAGCTGTGAACAGTATTTACATAGTCGTAATCCTGTAAACTTGGATGTCACTACAGTTTGTGCTCTGGCTATATCTGGAGAGTGTGTGAGTGGGGTGGAGTAAGAAGACAAGTCTCCACCATTCTAGGGTAGGAAGTCATCCAAAAAAATGACAAAAATTGGGAAGTTAAAACAAGCACAATAGAAACATGGGGGCAAATACCAGATGATGAAAGAAAAAGAGTTAAGAGTGGTGGCCTCTAGTGAATGGGACAGACAGACGGGGAGGAGCAGGGACGGGACTGTTGCTTCCTTGCCGGAAGTCTAGTAGAACCACATGATTTTCCAAATCGTGCACAACAGATTCCTTTAATCACCAAAGGTTGAACGAATGACCAGACAACTCAGCTATCCTCTCATCTCAAAATACAAGATGTCCAGCCTTGTTTGAAGGGAGGCAGATGGGGATGGGCCCACTGGAACTCAGGCAAGGTCTCCCAGGGACAGTGGAAGGTCTGGCGCTCGCATCTGGATGGTCGCACATTCGTTGAGTTTTTTCATAGACTGAGTAGACCAGACGCCTGTTTATGGAAATGGCCATATCCTTTTCCAGTGGCCAGAATGCATGAGGCTTCTTGGTGAGCACGGCATCCGTGGGAGAGGTTTTTTAGGGAGCTACTTCACCTATGCTCCGGATAAGCCTGGTGAAGCGTCCCTGCCTCTAAGAGGTCCTTTCCCCAGTTACCAGATTGTAGCTCCGTGGTGTCTCTTTCATTGATCAAGCAGATACCCATTGAAGACTCACTTCCCTCAGCCCCGTTTTGGAAGTGAGCCCCACGCCCCCCTCCCCCAAGTTGGCCTATGTCTTGATGTGTATCCGTGTGAATGGGTGAGTTCCACAGTGGAGCCAGAGTGAGTCCAACTGGCAGAGTTCTAGGGGTTTCGGCCTATAAGAGTCATGTTCCCCACCGTATGAAGGCTCCAGATAGTCCACACGGGTCACAAACGCACACGTGTGAGGCAGACAGCGTGTTCCAGTTTACCAACCAGCTGCTTGTTTCTTCCAGATCCGGAAGTTGGAATCATCGTTGGGGCGCTGGTGGGTACCCTAGTGGGTGCTGCCATCATCACCTCCGTTGTGTGCTTCGCAAGGAGCAAGGCAAAGGCCAAGGCAAAGGGGAGGGAAAGGAAGAGGAACTCAAAAACCAGCACAGAACTCGAGTAAGTTCTTATTTTGTTGCCTTTCCTTGAACGCTGACATCTGTCGGGCGTCACGCTATCAGCCCGCTCCTCCTCGGCGCCCCCTTTAGACCGACATACTGGAGGTGCCTTTCTGCTCCCCCTCCCTCACTGCTTCTATAGAAGAAGGGGGGCCACAGCTACCAGTTCCTGACAACTGTGTGCCAGACTCTGCTCTAAGCTCTCTGTCTATCAACTCATTTAACCACCTCTGGGATCCTAGCTTTTCTCTCTTGGACTTTCACTCTCTTGTCAAGACCTAACCTCTCTGGCTGGGAGAGAAGACGAGCGCGCGGTGTGACAGTGAGTCAGAATCTCAGACGTCACGCAGGCCCTGAGCAGACTGGAACCTGTGGTCACTGAAGCTAGAGCCTAGGGCTCCACGTGAAATGCCGAACCCTAACTCGTTCTTCCCTGGGCCTTCTTCCTACAGGCCAATGACAAAGATAAACCAAAGTACAGAGCTCGAGGCAATGCCCGCGGAACACATTCTCCAATTCGAAGCAACTCTGCCGCCTTCTGGCCACGAGAATGACCCCATTACCACCCTGGGGCCAGATCATGAGCCGACCCCGGAGCTGGAGCCTGAGTCTGTCCGGGAGCCTGCCCCGGTGCCTGCCCTGCAGCCTGCCCCGGAGCCGGAGCCTGCCCTGGAGCCTGAGCCTGTCCCAATGCCTGAGCTTGAGATAGAGCTGGAGCCGGAGCCGGAGTCCCAGCCCGAGCCCGGGATTGTAATGGAGCCCTTGTGCGACAGGGAAAAGGGAGTGAACTAGCCATAGGCTGGTAGCCCAAGTACAGTGTTCATCGGTAAGGAACCCATTACTGGCATCTGGAGTTGCCCTAACCAGTCTCCCACCACATCCCTCTCTTCTAACCTGCCCTCTTCTAACAAGGTGCTCCTGCCTTTGATCCAAAATAAACAGGTCAAGATAAACACAAGGGTTCCTGTGTTACTTACACTCTAACATGTAAGCGTAACTAATGACAAACCAAGTGATTTCTAATTCGGTTGAAGGTGTTTTGCAGCAATATCTACATTGTACTTTGGAACATCTTATTTCTCTATTTTCAGCTACTCTGACATTCCACACGCACACATGACAAGGTGGCATTAACTGGATTCAATGTTATTCCTCGGATCAGTTGGTCAGGCCTTCCCTAATTCATTTTCACGCTGGCCACCAAGACAAGAATTTGCCAGCACTGAGAGAGATTGGGGGGCGGGCAGAAATCCTCAAAAATTCTAGAGGAGAATATGTAAAGGGTACATATTAAAACGAGGTCTTAAAATCAGCGCTTCATTTATCATATTAGATTTCCTAAGGAACCACCCTGCTACACAAGACCCTGAACACAGCAAAATTTTTAAATAACCTAATTTTTAAATGCAAGATGATGTACAGGCAAACAATTCCAAGTAACATGTTCCTTCAGTGACCACAAAATGTTGGTATCATGGGTGACGTACAGTTTAGCTTTTAATGAGATGTTATCACTATGTCTGATCCTATCTACTTTAGAAGGGCCAGAATAGGAAACTCCTCTAAATGAACACTTAAGATGTTTTAGATAATCTAAACCAATTATTTAATCTGTTTCACTGTTGGAATATTCCACATTAATAGATACCATTCTTGTATAAATGCTAAATATTAACATGCTAAAATGTTTCTTCCATTGATCATATTTTCCCCACATTCCACTTGAAATTTATAGGTAGACTTTCTCATTTGTGTAATCAGATTTTAAATCTTATTTTGATGCTCAATAAATAATACTCAATAAAATCTTATTTGAATGATCCTAAGGTAAATCCTTTATTAACGTTATTGACATATACTTCATGTACAATAAAGCACACCCATTTCACATGTACCATACGCCCATGAAACCACCACAGTTTAAATAGAGCATTTCCATCAGTCCAAAGTGTTTCCGATGCCCCTTTGTGCAACCCCACCATCACCCCGGCCCCAGGCAACCACCGATTTGCTTTCCGTCATTAGAGATTAGCTTTGCCTTTTCTTTTTTATTATTATTTTTTAATTATGTTCAGTCAGCCATTGCCTTTTCTTGACCTTTGTATAAATGCAATCATACAGTCTATACTTGTTTTGTGTCTGCTTCTTTCCAAGGTGAATCCTTTTTGAATGAAGTAATGAATCTCTAACTTATCACACCCCCGATTTTCATGTAGGGGATATTCTTAAGCTGCAAAGCCCTTTATATAGAGAATATACCTATACATGAACTGAGATAGAGCCTTTGTCGGTTTTAAGGTAGATTGAACTTAACATTTAATTTATGCTTATCTGGAGCCATGGAGAGAAGTAATAAGCTTTTACTTAGGTATTTTCTTTGATGTGTCGATTTCCAGCCAATCGTAGGGACTTTTTGAAGCATTTATAATTCCATTCACATTAAATGTAATATTCTGATACACAGTGTCTGATGGGTCCAGTAAGCAAAATGATGAAGGTTTTGAGAATGATCTAATATTTAAAGATTAAAAACTAAACGCCAGCAGTGTAAAAATCTCCATTACCAGAACACCAGAGTAGCTGGAATTCACCTTTCTCTTCTACCTTTATAATAGAGGCGAATCACAAGAAAAGAGACTAATATGTAATAGTCAATAGCTATACCACCCAAATTTCTGATGGACAAGTGCTGAGCAGGAAGTCACTCTTGGTGATCTTACAGAACTCTGTCCTTATTAGCATTGTTCTGGTCAAAATACTGATGAATAGTGGATTTAGTGGTTTTCAACTTTTGTGAAGGTCATGGATCACCTTGAAAATCTGTTGAAAACTCTGGACCCCTCTCCATAAGAAAACCGCTTATATACACAAAGTGTCTTGTACAGTTTTAGGTAAATTACAGACTCCCTGAATCCAAGATTAAGAGCTAGTGACTTAGATAAAAACACAGAAGGGACACTTAAACAACTGTATGGATGCCTTCCTCCTGGGGAGAATGATTACTAGGTTGTAGGACTCAAAATGATCTCAGTAGCCTGGAAGCTGAGCTGAAATCAAACAGGAATGGAGGGGAAAGTCCAGATTTAAAAAGAGAGAGTGTGTGTTGCTCACGCAAAAACCTTAGCTGGGCAAGGCTGGACAGTAGGTGAGGTTAATGCGAAGTGGTATCTTGGGATCTCTCCTTTCAGTGCCCTTCCTGGCCATCTGGCATCTTAGCTTCCAAACACCCAGGATTCTCACGCACCTACTAGCTCAGTGACCCACTCAGCTCTGCATCCCCCAGGCCGAATTCATTGCTCAGGACTTACCTCTCCTCTTGGCACTACTTTATTTACTTTTTTACAGATTTTCTTTATTTATTTGAGAGAACACGTGTGAGTGGGGAGGGAGGGGTAGGGGGAGAGAATATTCGAGCAGACTCCCTGCTGAGCACAGAGCCCGCATGTGGGGCTCGATCTCAGGACCCTGAGGCTCATGACCTGAGCCGAAATCAAGAGTTGGGACACTCAACTGACTGGGCCCTCCAGGAACACGCCCCTCCCCCACCCGATTTTAAAAGGCAGCTGTTCTGTGACCTGCTCTTGTCTAGTGACCGTGATCTTTTATCATCCGGTGGTGTCATTTGGATTGATATTGAGCTAGCTCTCTTTTGAGTATTTACCTTTTGAAAGGGGATTCTTGAACACAGGGAATTCCTTAATCCAAAGAGTCTAAATGGTAGAATTTCAAGCACCGGAACAATGCCGAGGGGAGCTATTTCTGGAAAAAGGAGACTTCTCACATCAAGCCATGTGGGTTACCGTCTACTCTACCTACTTGTAAGGCCACTCGGGGTGAGTGCAAGTTTCATCTCGGTCTCCTCAGTCTTCTATTAGCATATCCATAATACACCATGTCTTTGTTTTGTGATAAATCCTGAGACCCTGTAAAATATGAAATCGTAACAAAATTTTCACTCAAGTTTACTTGGGCAGGAAAATGGGCTCATGTTAAAGAGCTTTCCGACAAGGGAACCAAGCAAAGGTGGATCAGAAAAGAAGAAATGGAATGGGTCATTACCCACATATTCTGATTAAACTTCAAATTATTTCAGCATAATTCTCTTTCAGAGAGGGTACTATCGGATTTATTTTGCCACAGAGAGTTAAAATTTAAGTGGGTAGTCCCAATCAAATCCCAAAGCAGCCTTGGGTTTCTTAACCATTCGCTTCTTGCTACCCAAAAAGTCCTTCATCTCTTCGTTTCTGCACCTAGCAACTAGGATATGCGACTTAGTCGACAGAACAGCTTTTTGGCTGTAGGTCATTATTCTCCTCAAATTCATCTGTTTATCCAGTCATCCGCTGGGTATTAACAGACTGAACGGCTGCTATGAGCCAGGTACTGTGGCCGGTGATATGATGATGAGCAGAATCGGAGCTAGCTCTTGTCCCTGAGGAGTTTACAGCCTCGCTAACTGTGACAATTTCTTGCATGTTATCAACAATAGTGTGTTGACGGCAGGCAAGGAAGGCTGAAATTTGTACTGCATGGAGGAGGGTCTCCAAATTATAAGGGGGCTACGAGGAAAAGGGACTAAAACATAGTGATTCTTGACCAATAGCTAAGAAATCATGTACACTGATATCTCCAATGGCCTTCAGAGCACCGGGTGACCTCTATCCCCAAAACACACTGGGGAGTTAATATTTGCAGCTCTTACCCTGGCCTCTGGGTAACTTGGGCTTGATGAGCTTTCAGTAAGAAAAGCTAGAAGAGCTAGGAGGGAGATTTGGGAGAATAGCACTTGACCTGTTTCAATTGCAGCACACCTGAGGGTCATAACACACACAATGGCCTACCCCTGACTATGATTGGGTGGAGAGGGGAGATAATGAGAGAGTTACCTTCTTAGCTGGGGAGATAGGCAGGGGTGAACGTGTTTTTAAAAAGTTGGGTTGTATTGCATGGAGCACTGGGTGTGGTACATAAACAATGAATTTTGGAACACTGAAAAAATTAAAAAATAAATAAAAATTGAAAAAAAAAAAAGTTGGGTCATTTCTATGTATCCCCCACCCAATCCCCAGAGAAGATTCCCTGAGTGATGAAAGAAAATAATCTGCCTGAGATTATACCACATCGACTAGATCCCAGTGTAATGCTCTTTCAACGGCAACAAATTAATTTCAATGAAACAAACCCAAAGTTGTAGTAATAAAAGATTGTTTTGCAATGTCAATGTGTTGGAAAACAGGTTAGAGGGTCTCATGAAAGGTTCAAATCAATCAGTAGTCAATCATCCTGTCTTTGAAGCTTTGGTTTCAACCAGACAAAACAAAACAAAGACTTAAGAGATGTTAGCGAAGGTTCCAGGAAACCAAAAACAAACCACCAAAGTAAAGACTAGCAGGTGGGGGAGGCCTGAGGTGGGGGGAGGGGGAAGGGAGAAGGTGCTACAACTACCAGGTTATCATCAAAATGCCACAGTACTTTCCATTTGGTCCAGTGGTTGACTAGAGGCGGGCAGAAAACGGACCAGGATCCAGGAAAGCTAGATTCCTCTGGCTCTGGGTATTTTCTCAACTGTAAAATGAAGATGATTTTTTGCCTTCTTGAAGGCTGCAGTGGAGAATGGATTATAAATATTTATAAACTATATAGTGTGGCAGAACTATACTGTTGTAGATAATTGGTTCAATACTCTTTTTTTCTCTTGACCAGAGATTCTTACCCTTTTGGGCAGTCACAGATCCCTCTGAGAATCTGGTGAAAGCTACAGAAAGAACCTTTTTCCCAGAAAAATGTGCATACAAATTTCTGCAATTTCAGGCAGTCAGAACTGTGACGCTGGGGCCACAGAACCCAAAGTGAAGAGCCCCTACACCATATCACACTTGCCCGCAGACTGACCTGGGGGCTCGATAGTGTAACAAGATATGGAACTAGAAAGCACCAGACACAGCCACGTCATGACCTCACTGTAGTTGATATAGTTAAGAAATGGGGAAATCAAAACACAGGGGTCATCTGGTTAAACTGCTAAGTCAAACATTATGAAGTAAAACGCTGATTTACCCTGAGCATCACAGAAACTCCCTCAATTGTGGATTCCCTCCAATAGATACTTACACTTTTTTTCCACTGTTCCTATTTACCTGCATCTTTCAGCTTATATTCAGATAAGCTTTACAACTGAAAGTCTCATCTTTCTGGAGTTCACTTGCAAGCAACTGTAAAACCTGCTGACCTTGAATCAGCTTCATCTCTATTGGGCTTCCTATATGAACAGATAACAATCTGATCAGTATCCAGGGCCATTAACATCCTTATAATTATTAGTTTATATTTACAAAATTCCAGTAGCTTACAAATTAACTGAGGCTTGGTTCTATCTGCGTCTTATTAAAGAACTAAGATCAGTTTTCTTTCATACCCACAAAGCCGATTATATTAGACAATAAAGTCAGTGTTTATGAAGAGTAAATGCCTTCAGACCTAACAGGCCCAATTAGATTAGATATGACTTTACTCTCTCTTCACCGCTAAAAACCAGTGGAAAGAAATTATTTCCTGTCATCAATTCTATCCCTGGCATTCAATAAACAAACATTTCATTGCATCAGATGCTTCCCTGATTAATATCTGTAAAGATCAGCATTCAAAATATTTATGTAAAGGTTTTACATTATCAACGACACCATTCATGTTTATAGAACTCATTTCAGCTACTGGCCGTTAAGTCTCTGACCCACAATTAATGCAAGTTTGTAGGCTCACTAGGATTACTTATTTTAAGCAATATTTGCAGCATGAGATTCAAATTAAAAAAATAATTTGAAGAGTCACTTGGAGTTCATTAGATTTTATGACTAGCAATCATTTATGTTGTTTCCCTAAATTGAGATCAAGGTCACACTTATTTTCTTTTGGTCCACATTTAATTAGCAATTCAGAAGATTACTATTTTTAAAGATTTTTAGCTGCAGCTCAAGCTTCACTAATTTTATTGACTTCAGAGCTAGCAAAAACTGAGAAATGTCTTTATGAAGGATTTTAAGGCTTACATGGGATGTCTAACTGATTTGGAAGAGAAACTGGGAGATTCAACATTTTATTTTTTGTTTCTGGAATACAAATCAAAATACATTTTTGTTACATATCACGTTAACGAGTTTGACATTTCTTCCCAATACAGGATGACTTAATACAGGTACTTTAAAACTTCTGTTTTAAAAACAATACCTTTTATTTTGGAGGGAAAGAGCGCGTTAAAAAGATACATGAGTACGCCGGCTCTTATTTTTCATTATTTTAGTGTTTAGGAATTCCGAACTTGGATAGCACGCCCTCCAACTGAAAATTTGGTCCTTTAAAATATATACGTATTCCGTAACAAAAATAAAACTGAAGCATATTGTTGAAAAAAACAGCAATTTTTGGTAGAGGCCTCTGAGTGAGCTTGAGAGAAAAGTCAGGATGTGTTTCAACTGGACAGTGGAACATTCAAGAACCTGGCTAGAAACATGTGACAGAACAAACGGCTTGGTGCTATCGGGGTCGTTCTGCCTCAGAGAGGAGGGTGCTAAAGATTCACCACAGCCACAGAACCAACTAACTCAAAATTAACCCCAATTCGGTATGGAATAATATACAACAAGAGTAGAACAATCATGACAGTTATTCAATGCCTGGCAAGCTAGTTGTAAGCTTAGAACAAAGACCTCGGCAGGAACAATATTCAACACGTTTATAAGACTTTGAAGACAAAAACACTTCATTGTTCACGGACGATGGCTTGTGCACAAGGACATGAGTTTCCAGGACACTGGGGACAACCACAAAACATACACAGGAAGAATACATCCAAGCTGCTTAACCTTCCACCATTCTCTTGAGTATTAAACCCAGACCACCTTTGGCCACTTGCAGAGGTGTCTTTTCTTCTTTATTCTCAATGTAAATACTTGCTCCTTGGGACACCAGCAGTTTCGCTTCTTCCACTCTCTCCTCGTCACAGGCTAAGTGTCTGAAATTGAGGACCACAAAGACTGATTACTCCCTGCTGATTCTAGGTAACCATGAGGAGTTCGTGATAGGTGGTGTGAACTGCATATTACTAGGTGGTGTAATATTAGAATATTTAATCAGAAAAGGAAGATCGATTTGCATGGGAAAGACTGTTCTTAAGCTAAAATTCCGCGGAACGGCCTTATGGTATCAAATCATTTATCGTAATTCTGGACACATGAGAGTTGAAGAAGGGATCTAATGCCAACCTAAGAACACCTTCCATATTTTAGGGAGATTAGAGTAGTTTGCCCCAAAGGCACCCAATACTTCGGGGCTATAATTTAGAAAAGCCCCAGCTCATAATCCACTAATAGCAATTCGTGTGGTTGAAATTTTGAAAAAAGCAGTTTAAAAGGTGTTATCTCATTTGATCCTTACAGCCACCTTGCAAGTTAACATGGTGGTAATTATCCCCACTTTACAGTTGAAATTGTGGCAGAGGTTGAAGTCCTTACCTATGTTGACATGGCTGGGCAGTAACCGAGGGGAAAACCCTGTCAGGCACTTACGGTTTATCACGCAGGGTAACAGGTACTTTACCTGTCATGTTATTTAAGCCGCACGACAATCTAGTGAGGAAGGAATTATTATCCTCATATTACAGATGCAGAAATTAAGGCTTAGGAAGGTTAAGTTACTTCTCCAAGTTACTTACATATTTAACATAGTTGATTAGATGGCTGAGTTTGAATTGAGTAAATAGCATCTAGCTCTCCCTAAATCCTAGGCTCTTCCCGGGACCCTGTCATGCCTGACTCCTCGGTTTCTTCCTTGTTATGGAGAAAAGAGCTAGAATGTACAATTCTTTCTAAACAGAGTCACTTGGGACTAGAGAAAGATTTTTAAAACGAAGAGTTAAGAAAACCATACTCGAAAAAGACTGAATCTCACTTTAGACTAAAAAGGAGACTCAGAATTTCTGGTTCAAAAAAGTCACCACACACTAAGGAAGAAAAGTAGCCATGTCCTGCAGGAAAAAATGCCAAGGCAGAGGATGGCCTCAGGTCATAAGCATGAATCAATTCCAGATGGATCTGAGTTACATGATGAATGGTAACTCTCAACCAAAACCAACACAATTTTTTTTTTAAAGCCACCAATAAAATACAGGTAAATATTTAACTAATTTCAGGATGAGAAAAGACTTTCCAGTCATGAGGGAAGATTAACAGGTCTGACTACTTAGAAGCTGAATAACTTCTGTTCTTTAAAAAAAATAATGAACATGAAAAGACAAACTGGGAAAAATAGTTTCGACTAACACAGCAAGTTAATATTTTTAGTGTATCAAGTTGAAGGCACTTAAAAAAAAATCACAAAAAATAAATTAATTCCTTGAAAGCAGAGAAAGGGACACATGAAAGGTTCTAATTGGGAGAAGAAATCCAATTATTTGGAGACATTAAAAGATGTTTCACTTCGCTGGTAATAAAAAAATGCAAATGCCAACTTTGAAAAACCACGTCTGATAGAACAGAAGGCTATTCTCAGTGTCGGTGAGGGGGTATTAGGCACTCTCAAACCCGCTGTCGGGCGGGTACCATGACACAACTCCTCTGGAAGCAATCTGGCAATATATAGCAACAGTTTCAAAATGTGTGTATTTGTTGACTCAGCAGTCCTGCTTCTAGGGGTCTATACTAAGATAAAAATGAACAATATGGCCAAAGATTTTTGTATAAACTTGGTCAATGTAGCATGATTTATATTCATGGAAAACTCAAAAAAGCTTAAACATACAGTCAGAAGAATGATTAAATTCTGGCACATCCAGAAAATGGAATTGTATAGAGCCATTCAAAAGTGTTTTAAAAACATTAAATAAAAATTTTTTTAATAATATTAGACAACGCTCACAATATACTGAGGTTAAAGGAACAGGATATAATTACGTACATAGGATGATCCCAATTTTGCAAAAAAAATTTTTTTAAATATGCATATTTGCATACAAAAGAATGGGAGGAAATATATGAAAAGTACATAGGCAATTTTAACTTTTTTTTTTGGCAATTTTAACTTTTATCCTTATATTTTTGTGTGTTTCCAAATTTTTTGTCATACACGTGTATTATGATTATAAGCAGAAAAAAAAAAAGAAACGACGTGTGAGAATTAGTGCAAGCAGGCTAATGTCAAGGAGAGCACAAATGACTGCTACTTGTCACTTACAGAGGAGTGTTACCCTCAGTATCTTGGATATTTGTGGATGCTTTGTAGTACAGAAGGATATGAATCATCTTCAAGTTACCCTTGGCTGCCGCCCGGTGCATTGCTGTGGCCTCATAATGGTCCTTAGCATCTGGATTAGCCCCGCCTTCCAGTAACATGACAGCGATCTGGAACCCCGGGGAAGAAAATAATGCAGACGTCTAGTTGTGCTCGTGTATAGGTTCGGAACTCAAGAGAAGCAGCCAAAGAATGGGGGCCTACCTCATGCCTGTTTTTGGAAGCTGCGTAATGCAGGGGGGTACAGCCGTTTTGGTTGACAGCATTCACTTGAGCACCTTTACCCAGAAGGGCTTTTACGATCTCATCCCGGCCGGCAGAAGCAGCAATATGAAGAGGAGACCAACCTGCCTATGAAAGAGGTAGGCAGCACGAAAACCAGGGGGGGAAAGGCACAGGGATTAATGCTGACATGTAGGTACAGTTTACAAAGAGCTGTGTGTGAATGGTTTAAAAAAAAAAGTAACCTTCTTTTACCCTCATTAAACACTGCAGAAAATCTGGAGAGCAGATGTATACAGAAGGGATGCCAAACCACCCATAATCCCGTGACACAGAAATAATGATATAGGTGTAATTCTAATGTGTTTTCCAATTGGGATTATAGGATATAAAGTTCTGCGAGTTGCATTTCCCACAATGTCCACTTCTTGTCTTGTTGTGAGAATTTTCTACGTCCTTCTTTGGATTTTTGACTTTACTGGTTGCATATTATTTTATTAACATGGCTATTCCGACTGTAGCCAACCAGGTCTACACTGAAGTGTTTTTATTTCTTTGCTATTATAAATATCCCTTCAGTGAGCATCCTTGAAAAGGAACCTTGGCCTACAAAACATTTCCATCCTTATTCTTCACCAAGTTTTATCTTAATATAACCAATACCATTACAATAAATCTCTATATAACGACAACAAAAGGATATCCAGGCCCTGAGTATTTAGGCAATGCTCACACACAAAAAAGCTTTCCAACATAATAAAAAGGATTTGTAGTCTTGTAGCCTTGATTTACATATTAACCTTAAATTATGGGGCATGAGTGGCAGAACCAACATTCTAAAATAATGCACCCACTAGACCTGTGTGAGGTCACCAGGGCCCTGCTGTAATTAACCGCCTAGTCATAAAGGTTACAATTTTGCAGTCAAATGCTCTACCACTGAGCTATACCCTCAAAGGTTACAATTTTGTTTGTGAGCTTGATACTCAGTCCTCAGTAAACACCAGTCTGGAGTCTAAAGATAACCAGGCCTTTATCAACCCTGCCTAGGACTCACATCATCTTTATCATTCACTGGCACTCCAAGTTGCAGCAAGAATTCCACAATTTCTGTATGTCCAGCTGAGCACGCCCAGTGCAACGCAGTTCTGCTGTCCTGCATGGGAAAGAGAGAAGCGAGATGATCGGCATTCTTGAAGAGAAATAGAAGAAGGAAGGCAAGAAAGCAGAAAAAGATTAACATCGGGGCCAGCAAGCCTATAGTTTGGAAACAAGAAATGGAGAGCACGGGATCCTGGGGTAGGTAACTTTATACCATATTACTTACTGTCATAAGAGAGAACAAGGTTTCAGTAACATGGGGGCGAATACATTGATGAATGTAATTCTGGGCAGAATACAGCCTCGAAAGCAGTCGAGCACGAGACTGATTTCACTGCTTTGGCAGAAACAGAGCTCTGGCTATTTACTATGACATTATTTAGGTACTGTTATGCCAGGCACTCTGCTGAGAGTTTTGCAGTCATTGTCTCATTTAATCTCCATGATCCTGGACAGTGGACGTTATCCCCATTTTCCAGATGAGGAAACTAAGTCTCCTCAGGGTAGGCAACTTGTCCAAGGTCACACAGCTAGTAAATGGTGAAGCTGGGCCACAAACCCCTGTCTGACGTTGAAATTTCTAGATGCTCTGGAAAGAATGAACGAATCTTATGGGAAAGAAATGTTCATAAAACTAGCTGAGATTATATATTTAAAAGGCATACCACACACAAAATTAGACAGCAACATTACTTTAAAAAAAATAAGCTAGGAGTTAGTTGTGTTTCTCAAAGGGAATTTTTTTTTTTTTGCAGTGACAGCTGTACTTCTTAGCTCTATGGAAAAGAAAGTGGTATTTTAAACTTTATTACAAAAGAATTTCAAACACATAAAAATAGAGAGACTAACAGAAACCCATATGCCTATTACCTAGATTTAATATTTTGCCATATTTCCCTCACTTTATTTCCTCGGTGAGGTTTTTAAAAAGAAATCCTAAATATCATGATTTTTCACCCCAAAATATTTCAGTATCTAAAGAATAAGGATGCTGTCCTACATAGATAGCCACGAGGCCATTATCACACCTATCAAAATTAATACTAACTCCTTTATAACATCTAAAACTCAGTCGGTGTTCAGATTTCCCCAGTTGTTTCCCCAAGTGACTTTTAATAGTTGGCTTGTTTCAATCAGGCTCCACACAAGGCCCATAATTTGCATATGATCCTTGGTTCTTAAGTCTCCTGACCTGGAATAGCTTCCCTCTTTTTTATTGCATTGACTCGGTGAAGAATAGATTACTAAATCTTAATTTGACATTAACTTAAATTTCAAGAATTAAATATTATCAGACCATCACGAAAGTAAATTAGGTAAAGGTAAAGCCATTTTCAGGTTGAGCAATAAAGAGAATTTCCAGAAGTCAGTCTCCTGACTTCTGTTCTTCCCAAAGACACAAAATGGAGACTTGTAAATCCCCGACACCGTATTGCTTAGTGCTTAGCACGGTACCTGTCATACAGAATTCAATCTATAAATATTTGTTGGCTTGCTGAGGTCAGCGTGAATCTTTCTAGAAACTCGGGGTGAAAGCATGAGGGTCCTTTGAGCAGAAGAGCAGAAATGCTTCCCAAAGCCCATTCACTTTTGTTCTGCCTCTGCCTAGGAATGCCCGTTCCCTCCCCCAGGAGAATCCCACTCAAACTTCAAGATCTAACCAACCTTCCCTCCTTTGCAAAACTTCTCAATTATCACAACATTCGCTCTTCTAAGGGAGATTAAATCAGGTCCTGCCGTTCCGTGTTCTGAAAGCACCACGTAAACTTCTCTCCAGAGCAGCCACCACAATTTGTTACCAGTCGTATGATCTGGGGTTACTATACTAACGTCTGCTTCTTCCACTCGACTGTATCCCCAGCTTGTAGCAAACTGCCTGGCACAGAACTGGCGTTTGGTTACATGTGTTTCATGAAATAAAACGACTAGTAAAAAGTAAAGAAACCCATTAAAAAAAAAAAAAAAGCTTTCTTCCACGGGCAGCTCAAAGATTGGGCACTTCTGAGAAACGTTCTAGAAATATCCAAAATTCAGGGAGCTAAGTACCGCCCCTCCTCCCCAAAATATTTGAGGTTTGCGGGGCTAGCTCCTGACGCCCGATTCCGAGTCCTGAGGTGACCCCGTCTAAGGACGGGGCGGCAGAGGCGGGGATCTGGCCCTTATGGAACTGGCCTCCCTTGGGCTGGGCCAGGCAGCCACGTTGGGCCTCGTCGACGCCACCGCCTGCGGAGAGGCCCCCGCGCTGCTTTACCTGGTCAGTCCTAGTAGCCAGGGATTTATCGGCCAGGATCCTCTCCTTCAACTCCTCCAGCTTCCCGCTGTAGGCCAGGTTGCAGACCATTAGGTTGGACACACACCCCTCCATGTCTCTTTCCCAGGATCTCAGTGAAGCGCGACCCACGACCGCCTCACGTCGCCAGCGATGACTGCCAATCAAAAGAGCCGGCAGAGTTCCACCAATCACTGGTCTTCCTCGTTCCTTTGCTTCTTTCCCACCCCGGGGCGCCTCTGGGAGTTGCAGTTTGAGCGTAGTTCCGGGCGGAGAGGCATCTTCGCCGCTCTCACCGACTCAGCCCCTAGGAGCGCGGAACTACAGGTCCCAGGGTCCCTTGCGGCCGCCGTAGTCAAGTGGCCGGTGGAATTGGCCCAGGATGACAGCTGGAGAATGGAGTCAGGTACGGGGAGCGGCTTCGTGTGGAACCGGGCTGGGTGGTCGCTATTGGGCTATTGAGTCGGCTACGAGAAACGGGTGCGGGGTCCTGGCAAGAGAGTTATGGGAGTCTGAAGGTCCTGTCCCACGGGGGCCCAGACCTGCGGTGGCAGGCGGAAGGGACAACAGTAGGAGCTGAGGACTGCCTCCTGGGCTCGTGCGGGTGGCTGCGGCTACCCTCCCCCTCCCTGCCGCCGCCAAAGGAGTGGAAAGAAGTAGGGGTTAATTATTCTGACATCTCGGCGGAGTGGCATCAGGGCAAAATTCTGTCACAGCAGTGATAGCCTATGACTCCGTAGTAAGGTGATGTGCCAGAGTGATGCCAAAGGCAGGGTGTGAGGCCATAGGAGCCACTTGATATTTAATTGACCTCGGTGAGTCCATGGCCTGGTGACATCACAACTTGAGAGTGATCTTGATACAGTGGTATGGTGTTGGCTCTTTAATGTCATGATAATAACGATGACATCGAGACTTTGCTAGAAATATTAAGCTAATAGTGTTTCTATTTATGGAAATCCCAAATATTGCCATAGCAGAAGAGATGCAAGGCTTATCCTTTATAGGGCATATCCAGGAGGGCATTATGCTAAAACTAGGTAATGATAAGAATACACTCAAGAAAGAGACTGATTATGTTTATATTTATCCTGTTGTGGTGCAGAACGGGACTTGGCAAACTTTCTGTGAAGCGCCAGATAGTAAATACTTCAGGCGTTGCAGTCCAAAAGGCTTGGGTGCTTTTTTTTTTTTTTTTTTTGGTTACACAGGACTACTAATAGAAATAATGGAATTCTTTTCGGGGAGACAACATTTTGTTTAATCGGGGCTCACAGAGTTCCCCATCTTAATAATCATGTCAAGTGTTCATCTGTTAATGCTGATCTATAATGAAATTTTCATCTTTGTAAATGTCTTTTCACAATAATAGGTACTGCCATATACTGATATCAACCCACAAACATATTCTTGTTAATTTTTATTTAATTTTTAAAATTTCAGAATAGCTTTAGCTTTATGGAAAAGTCGCAAAGGTAGTACAAAATTCCTTTGGACCCTTCATCCAGTTTCCCCTACTGTTCTTTTCCTGTTTTTAACAGCTTTATTGAAATGTATTTTACATAACATAAAATTCACTCACTTCAAATGTATAATTAAATGACTTTTAGTAACTTTACTGAGTGGTGCAGCCATCACCATAATCAGTTTTAGAGCATTTTCACTCTTCTAATAAGATCCTTCATGCTCATTTATAGTTAATCCTTATTCCTACTCCCAGCCCCAGGTAATGACTAATTTACTTTCTGTCTTTATAAATTTGCCTATTCTTGACATTTCATCTAAATAAAATCTTACAATATGTGGTCTTTCGTGCCTGGCTTCTTTCACTTAGCATGACATTTTTAAAGTTCATCCATATTGTAGCATGTATCCGTACCTCATTAATTTTTATTGCCAAATAGTATTCTATTTTATGGATATAACACACTTTTCCTGTCTACTCACTAGTTGATAGGTTGTTTCCAATTTTTGACTATTACTACTAATATTAGCTGCTAAAAACGTGTGTACAAGTCTCCCCGTGGACCTATGTTTTCATTTCTTATTGGTAGATACCTAAGGGTGGAATTACTGGAACATATGGCAAATTTATGTTTAACTTTTCAAGAAACTGCAAAACTGTTTTCCAAAGTGGTCGCACTATTTGCTTTTCCGCCAGCAATGTAGGAGGGTTTCTGTTTCTCTAAATCCTTGCCAACATTAGTTACTGTCTTTTTATCATACCCATTCTAAATGAGGGTGAAATGGTAACTCATTGTGGTTGTAATTTGTGTGTCCTTAACGACTAATGATGATGAGCATCGTCTTGTGTGTTTATTAGCCAGTTGTGTATCTTCTTTGGTGATGTGTCTGTTCACATATTTTTCCCATTTTGAATTGAGTTATTATCTTTATTGTCTTTTTATTGTTCGGTTTTAAGAATTGTTTATACGTTCTAGATACAAGCCCTTGCCAGATATATGATATGTGGATATTTTCTACTAGACTGTTGCTTGCCTTTTCATTTTCTTAATGCTGTCTTTTGAAGTGCTAAGGTTCTGAATTTTGATGAGGTCCAATTTATAATTTTTTCTTTTGTGAACCATGCTTTTGGTGTTTTACAATTTTTAAAGTGTACAGTTTATTATTAATGTACTTTAGAGTTGTGTTACCATCAACACAATCTTATTTAAAAGATTTCCATCACCCCAGAAGGAAACCTCATGCCCATTTTCAGTTACTCCCCATCGCTACTCCCAGCCTTAGGCAACCAATAATCTATTTTCTCTTTCTGTGGATTTTCATTTTCTGGGTTTTCATACAAACAGAAAGACACAACATGCGGCCTTTTGTGTCTGCCTTCTTTCACTTAGCATGTTTTTGACCTTTATCCAAATTATACTATGTATCAATACTTTGTTCCTTTTTATAGCTGAATAATATTCCATTGTATGGCTATACAATATTTTATTTATCTGTTCATCAGTTGATGGGAATTTGGGTGGTTTCCACCTCTTGGCTGTTATGAATAATGCTCCTATAAACATTCGTGTGCAAGTTTCTGTGCAGACATGTGTTTTCATTTCTCTTGGTACATATCTAGGAGTAGAATTGCTAGGCCACAGGGCAGCTCTGTTTAACTTTGTAAAGAACTGCCAAACTGTTTTCTACAACAGCTGCACCATTTTACATTTCCACCAGCAATGTATGATGGTTTCAATTTCTCCATCTCTTTACCAAAACTTGTTAATGTCTGTCTTTTTTATTATAGCCATTCTAGTGGGTGTGAAGTGGTGTATCATTGTGATTTTGTTGTTTTGACTTGTTATGGGAAGTATATAAAGCATGTTGACATTACTTTTGGGTCAAACAGTGGTAGTTGTTGAAATGACTTTCCTATAATGTAAGTTTCACAAAGAAGCGCCATTTTGCCTTGTTATTTTAGATTGAATTAATTAAGAAACATCATCAAGTCTGCAGTGAAAGTTCATTTCCAGAGCCATTCAGTGTTTGATAACAATGGCTGAGGGCAGTTTGTCCAACAGTTTAAAAATGTAAAAATCATTCCTACTTTGTTTGCCAGACGAAAAACATGAGTGGATTTAATTTGGCCTGCCAGATGCAGTTTGCTGATGGCGGGTGTAGAGTGAATGCCTGTACGTAGTAGGTGTTCAATAAATATCTTGTTGATTACAGAGATACAGCAGGCTGGTTTGTGGTATTCACATAGGATCGAATACAGTAACATTTTACCTTTATAATACATCAAGGAATTGCATTTGATTGCTAAGAACAGCTGGAAAAACAACTCTGAGTAACCCTACTGAGTTGTTTGGGTTATCTTCTTTTATAGATGGTGTCTTGTACTTTTATTTGGTTTTTATTTAATTAATTAATTTTTTATTTATTTTATTGTTTCTTTTGATACCACATGGCAGTTAACTTTTAGTTCTGAGTCCCTTGAGGCTAACGGTAAGGTAACCCTTGACTTTTTGAAGGCTGAAAGACAGACAGATCTATAAGGGAAAAGGTTTCATTTGTCTCTGGCCCCAAGGTACGGAGGAACAAGGTGGTGACTGTTTATCTGTCAAGAGTCAAAGGAGGCCCCTATTAGGGACTGACTCCCTTGCTGCTCATATGATTATTTCCTGTTGCCTTTTCTACATGGTCACCTAGATTGTAGGTCCTAGAACAAGCCAGATTCATCTTCTGGACTTAATAAGGCTAAGAATAACATTTATGTGTCAGATACTGGTCTTATATCTGATTTAATCCTTTACAACACCCCTAGGAGGCAAGAACTATTATCTCTCCAGTCCCCACCTATTTAAAAATGAGAATGCAGATTCAGAGAATTGAAGTACTCTAACATGCCTAAGGCCACACAGTTTAGTAAAAGTTGGAGCTAAAATTGAAATCCAGGCCTAATGCCCTAGCACCTAACCACTGTAACATAGTGCTCAAGATTGCTGAACATGAAATTATGCACAAATGAAAACCTCAGATAATGCAACACTCATTCCTATAGCTCTTTGGGCTGTTAACTCTACCTCTGATGGAAAGAAAATGACATGTTTTTCATGCTCGAGAGCAGTGATGTTGTATGGAACTATTTGTGATGATGGAAAAGGTCTGTATCTATGTTGTTCTAGTATGGTGGTACTTACTTTAAAAATAAAACTGTAAGTTATTTTAGCCAAAAGTGGGTTTATTCAGGAATAGCAGAGAATCACAATTCAGGACACGCAAGCTACAGCAAAGCCATAGGCAAATCTGGAGAACAAGGGAGAGGAATGTGGTTTTATAGAGGAAAGGGGGGAGTTGAGAGGAGCTATTATACACAAAAAGCCCACTGGAGTAAACTGGGAGTTTTAAGTGTTACTGGCTTTTTACTGGTTGAGTTGTGACAGTCTCTCATTGGCTGGGCCATTCCCACCACAGGAGAAAATCTCTCTTCCCCCTGCTGGGATAGTAAAGTAAGGCTTCTTCCTGTTGGGGATACAAAATAGGTCTCTTCTTGTTGGGGGTCTGCAATTGACAAGTGGTAGGGTATGAGAGCTCCCGCTTCTGGCCTCTTGACTCCATTTTACTGATGTTTCCCTTTATTAATTTTCACAACAGCTGCTAGTCACATTGAGCACTTGAAATGTGTCTAGGAACTAAATTTTAAATTCCATTTAATTTTAATTATTTTAAATTCGAACAGCTTCATGTGGCTAGTGGTTATCATTTTGGACAGGGCAGAGAGAGGCAATTTTCCCCCACGTGCCCTTTTCTAATTATCACTAAATATTTTACTCAAGGCAAATATTTTTTTTTCATAGCACAGCTGGAAATGAATGTATTCTATAGTGAAACAAACTTGAGGACACCTTACACAGGGTGAATGCAAACCAATGAACTGTATGAACAGTCTCAGGAATATGTCGTAGGTTATCCAGAATGAAACTCCTCCATCCCTACCACTTACTGGGTAAAGTTTGAACAACTGGCCTGAGGACACTTTGCAATTCATAATGCATTGTTTGAAGATGTAATTCGTTCATGTGACTTATTGCAAACACTTCACAATTGCCAGTTGCCTGGTTTTAGAGGAGACATTTTAATCTGTGGCTGTAATATTTTTTAAGCACGTTTTGATGTTACGGAGAAATGTCTTTGGTATTGCATGTCACTGGCCTATATTCACCTTCCCCATTTAAAATCTATCCCTCTGTACAACTGGCTATTATAATAAAACATTTTATTTACTTATTCCTTGGGTTTTAGCTTCCACATTCTTGTTTCTCAGTTATTTTATTAGTGATTTCTTTTTTTTAAACTTTTAAAAAGTCAATAATAAAATACATACACATTGTAGAAATAGTACAGAAAGACTCCGTATATTCTTCATCCAGTTTGTCCCAATCCTTACATTTTATGTAATCATAATACAATATGAAAAGTAGGAAATTGATGTTGGAATGACGTGTGTGTACAGTTCTGTGTTACTTTATCACATGAGTAGATTTGTGTAACCATCACAGCAATCAAGATACAGAAATATTCCATCACTAGAAAGCTACCTTTTAAGGCCACACCCAACACTTACTCCCGTCATCCGTACCCCTGACAACAACTAATGTGTTCTCCTTCTCTATAATTTTGTCATTTTGAGAATTTTATGTAAATAGAATCATAAAGTATGTGACTTTTCCATTTTTTAATTTCATAATTTTACTTCAGAGCCATCCAAGTTGATAAGTATATCAATAGTTTCTTCTTTTTTATTGCTGAGAAATATTCCATGCCTTGGATATATTAAAATTAGGGTTAGGTTCACCCCTTCCCCTATTGAGGGATATTTTGGTCATTTCCCCTTTGGGGCTATTACAAATAAAACTGTTATGAACATTTGAGTATAGGATTTTGCTGGGTCATATGGTAAGTGTATGTTTAGTTTTTAAAGAAACTGACAATTTTTCCAGAGTGGCTATACCATTGTACATTTCTACAGGCAGTGTATGGGAGATCCAGCTTCTCTGCATCTTTGCTGGTACTGGGGGTGTCATTGTTTTTAGTTGAGCCATTCTGATAGGTGCATAGTGACTGCTACCTTATTGTGATTTTGTTTGCATTTCTCTAATGGCTAATCATAGTCAACATTTTTTATGTGTTTATTTGCCATCCCTGTATCTTCTTCAATGAAATGTTTCTTCATGTACTTTGCCCATTTTCTAATTGCATTGTTTGGGTTTGTTTGTTTAACTGTCAAGTTTTGAGAGTTCTTTATATAGTCTAGATACAAGTTCTTTGTCATATATGTAATTTTCAAGTACTCTCTAGTAGCCTATGGCTTGTCTTTTCATCTCATGAATAGGATTTTTCACAGAGTAAGAACATAATTGTGATGATGTCCAAGTCATCCATTTGTTTTTTTCTTTTCTGGACTATGCTTTTGTTGTTCTCTCTAACTCCATTAAGCCCTGGGTCTCAAAGATTTTCTCCTAGATTTTTCTAAAGGTTTTCTAGTTACATTTTACATTTAAGTCCATGATCCATTTTCAGATAATTTTTGTATATAGTGTGAGGTTTGAGTTGAGACTAATTTTTTAAACTACGGATACCCAATTGCTTCAAGCTTCATTGAATTGCTTTTGTACTGTGGTTAAAAAAATGAGTATACTGAATTCGTATAGGCCTATTTCTGGGCTTTCTGTTCTGACTCATGTATCTATCTGTGTGTCTGTCACTCTGCCACACCCTAGAGTCTTATTTACTGTAGCTCTGTAATAACTTTAAAAATCGGGTAGAGTGATTCCCCCTACTTTATTATTTTTTTAATATTGTTTCTTTCTTTCTTTTCCTTTTCCTATATGTTTTAGAATAATCTTGCCTATAAATTGCTGGAATGTTGATAGGAATTATATTAGACCTGTATACCAATTTGGGGAGAACAGATATTTTGTTGAGTTTTTTCAGTCTGTGAATGAGGAATGTCTCTCCATTTATTTAGATTTTCTTTTATTTCTTTTCTTGGCATTGTGTCATTTTCAGCATACAAATCTTGTACGTACTTTTTGAGAATTATAACTATTTCATTTATTTGAGTGACCCTTCATGGTATTGTATTTTTAATTTTGGTTTTCATGTGTTCATTGCTAATATATAGTAATGCAGATGATTTTTTATGATGATCTTGCACCCTGCAATGTTGCTGAATTTGCTAAGTTGTAGGAGGTTGTTTTGTGTTTGTTTGTTTTGGTTGATAACTTCAATTTTCTTTGTAGACTATCCTGTCATCCGCAAATAGGGACAGTGATATTTCTTCCATTTTATACGATATGCTTTTTATTTTTTTTTCCTTCCCTTATTGTTCTGTCTCGGACTTCCAGTATTTTGAATAGCAGTGGTGAGAGCTGAACCCTTGCCTTGTTCCCAGTCTTAGGGAAGAAGCAGTCAGTCTTTCAGCATTAAGTACGATGTTAGCTGTAGGCCCTTCTTTCTTTCTTTCTTTCTTTCTTTCTTTCTTTCTTTCTTTCTTTCTTTCTTTCTTTCTTTTCCTTTTTTCTTTCTCTCTCTCTTTCTTTCTCTCTCTTTCTTTTCCTTCCTTCCTTTCTCTTTCTTTCTTTCTTTCTTTCTTTCTTTCTTTCTTTCTTTCTTTCTTTCTTTCTTTCTTTCTTTCTCTTTCTTTCTTCTTTCCTTTCTTCCTTTTTTCTTCCTTTCTTTCTTTCTTCTTTTGAAAGTTAAGGTAAAGGGCTCCTGGGTGGCTCAGTCAGTAAAACATCCAACTCTTGATTTTGGCTCAGGTCGTGATCTCATCGGTCCTGGGATCAAGCCCTGGGTCGGGCTCTGTGCTCAGTGGGGAGTCTACATGAGATTCTCTCCCTCTGCCCCTCCCCCACTCACTCTCTCTTGTTCTCAAATAAATAAATCTTTAAAAAAGTAAAGTTGAGGCAGTTCCCTTTCAATTTCCAGTTTTCTGAGTATTTTTATCATGAATGAGTGTTGAATTTTGTTAAATAGCTTTTTTCTGTATCAATTGATATGACCATATTAGTTTTCTCATTTTGTCATAATATGGTAGATTACGCTGATTCATTTTCAAATATCGAACCAGCTTTGCATCTCTCAAATAAACCCACTTGGTCATGTAGTGTATAAATTTGTTTATATATTGAAGAATTCTATTTGCTTATATTTTGTTAAGGATTTGTATGTCTGTATTCATGAAAGATATTGGCTTGTTACTTGGTTTTTTGTACAGTCTGTCTGATCTTAGTATAAACGAAGTATTGGCCTTATGAGAGTTGGGAAGTATTCACTCTTCTATTTTCTGGAAAAGATTGTGTAATATCACTATTAATTCTCCTTCAAGTGGTTGGAAGAATTCTCTAGTGTGACCATCTGGGCCTGGAGATTCAATTTCTGTATTAGTCATAGGGCTACTCACATTATCTACTTCATATTGGGTGAGTGTATGTTTACGGTTTTCAAGGAAGTGGTCCAATCTATCTAAATTGTAACATTTATATGTGTACATTTGTTTCGGTGAGTGTATGTTTACGGTTTTCAAGGAAGTGGTCCAATCTATCTAAATTGTAACATTTATATGTGTACATTTGTTTCGGTGAGTGTATGTTTACGGTTTTCAAGGAAGTGGTCCAATCTATCTAAATTGTAACATTTGTATGTGTACATTTGTTTGCAGTATTCCCTTATTATCTTTTTGGAGTTTGCAGAGTCTCTAGTGATATCCCCTATCTCATTCTGATATTAATTTTTATCTTCTTTTTTCAATTTGTCGCTCATGCTAGAGGTTTATTGACTTTATTGACCTTTTCAAAGAATAGGCTCTTTATTTCATTGATTTTTATTTTTCAATCTCATTGATTTCTGCTCTTACCTATTATTTCCTTCCTTTTGCTTCCTTTGGGTTTATTTTGCTCTTCTTTTTGTAGATTTTTAAGGTGGGAAGTCAGATTTTTTAATTTGAGGCTTTTCCTCCTTTCTAAGGTACATATTTAGTGCTGTAAATCTCCCGCTCAGCAGTGGTTTAGCTGCATGTCACATATTTTTTATTGCAGTAAGTAATACATAATATGAGATCCACTGTAAACAATTTTTAAAGTGTACATTACAGTATTGTTAACTATAGGCATGATGTTGTCTGACAGATTTCTAGAACTTTCTCATCTGGCACGGCTGAAACTCTATATCCATTGAACAGCAACTCTCCAATTCCCCCTCCGCCCAACCCCTGGCAACCTCTGTTGTTCTAATTTCTGTTTCTTTGAGTTTGAATACTTCAGATGCCTCATGTAAGCGGAATGAGGCAGTATTTGATGTTTTGTGACTAGCTTATTTCACTTAGCATAATGTCTTCAAGGTTCATTCATGTTGTAGTATGTGATAGGATTTCTATTTATATGGCAGACTAATATTCTAATGTATGTATATACCACATTTTCTTTATCCATTCATATATTGATGGACATTTAGGTTATTTCTGCCTCTTGGCTATTGCGGATAATGCTGCAATGAACATGGCAGTGCAAATATCTTTTCCAGATCCTGATCTTAGTTCTTTTGGGTAGATACCCAGAAATGGGATTGCTGGATCATATGGTAGTTTTGTTGTTAATTTTTTGAGGAACTGCCGTAGCGTTGTACATAGCAGCTCTTCCATTTGCTCATTCCCACCAACAGTGTACAAGGCTTCTGTTTTCTCCACATGCTCACCAACACTTGTTCTTCTTTTTTTAAAGTGGCCATCCTAATAAGTGTGAGGTGATACTAAATTGTGATTTCGATGTGCATTTCCCTGACAATTAGTGATGTTAAGCATCTTTTCATATACCTGTTGGCTATTTGTATATCTTCTTTGGAAGAATGTCTCTCCAAATCCTTTGCTCAGTTTTAAGTAGTTATTTTGTTTTTTATTTTTTATTTTTTTGTTTTTGTTTTGTTTTGTTTTGTTGCTATTGAGTTGTAGGGATTCCTTACATATTTTGGATATTAACCCCTTATCAGATACATGGTTTAAAAATATTTTCTCCTATTCTGTAGGTTGTCTTTTCATTCTGTTGATTGTTTACTTTGCTGACCGGAAGCTTTTTAGTTTGATGTAGTCCCACCTGTCTGTTTATGGTTTGGTTGCCTGTGCTTTTAGTGTCATATTTAAGAAATTATTGCCAAGACTAATATCATGAAGCTTTTGCCCTGTTTTCTTCAAGGCATTTTATAGTCTGTAATTTTAAGCTGATTTTTGTGTATGGTGTAAGATAAGGGCCCAATTTTTCTTTTGCTTATGGATGTTGTTTTCCCAACACTGTTTGTTGAAGACACTATCCTTTCTTCACTGTGTACTGTGTACTCACTTCACTGTGTACTTCACTTCACTGTGTACTGTGTACTGTGTACTCACTGTGTACTCTTGGCACCCTTGTCAAAGATCATTTGACCATATATGTGTGAGTTTATTTCTGGGCACTGTGTTCTATTCCACTGGTCCATGTGTCTATCTTTATGCCAGTGCCATACTGTTTTGATTGCTATAACCTTGTAATATATTTTGAAATTAGGAAATGTGTGGCCTCTAGCTTTGTTTTTCTTTCTCAGAATTCTTTTGGCTATTAGAGGTCCTTTGTGGTTTCATATGAATTTTAGGATAATTTTTTTGTTTCTGTAAGAAATGCCACCAGGATTTTGATAGGGATCACATTCAGTGTGTAGATTGATTTGGATAGTGTGGATGTTGGCACAGTATTGTCTTCCAATCCACAAACATGGGGTGTCTTGCAATTTATTTGTGCCTTTAAATTCCTTTCAGTAATGTTTTGTATAATTTATACTATACAAGTTGGTCATCTCCTTGGTTAAGTTTATTTGTAACTCTTTTATTATTTTCATTCTATTTTAATGGAATCATTTTCTAAATAATTTTTTCAGATAGTTCATTGCTATTATGTGGAAATATGACTGATTTTTATATGTTGATTTTGTATCCTATAAAAAATATTTAGAGTACATGCTAAATTCACTTACTCTAACAATTTTTGTGGAGTCTTTAGGGTTTTCACATATAAGGTTATGTCATGTACAAAAAAGCTAATTTTCTTTCTTTCTGATTTAAATGTTACTTATTTATTTATTTTGCCTAATTGCTCTCGCTAGGACTTTTAGTACTAGAGTGAATAGAAATAGTGACACTGGGTATCCTTGTCTCGTTCCTGATCTTAGAGGAAAGCTTTCAGTTTTTCACCATTGAGTATGATGTTATCTGTGGACTTTTTATACATGACCTTTATTATTTTGAGGTAGTTTAGTTTTACTCTCAGTTTATTGAATTTAGAATACTCAACTTTTCAACATGAAAAGGTGTTGAATTTTGTCAGATGCCTAATCTGAATCTGTTGAGATGATCATGTGATTCCTCCCCCCATTCTGTTAATGTGGTGTATCACATTGATTGATTTGCATATGTTGGGTCATCCTAGCATCCCAGGGAGAAATCCTACTTGGTTGTGGTGTATGATATTTAAAAATGTGTTATTGAATTTGGTTTGCTCATATTTTTGAAGATTTTTGCATCTATATTCATCAGGGAAATTGGCCTGCAATTTTCATTTCCTCTGGTGACCTTTTCTTGTTTCGGTATCAAGGTAGGGCTGGCCTCACAAAATGAGTTTGGAAGTATTCTCTCCTTTTCAGTTTTTTGGAAGAGTTTAAGAAAAATTGGCTTCAGAAATTATTTTTTAAAAAGAATAAAGATTCTTAACTTAAAGAATGAATTTAAAGTTAGTTCTTTTAGGGCGCTGGGTGGCTCAATTGGTTAAGCATCTGACTCTTGATTTCGGCTCAGGTCATGATCTCAGGGTCATGAGATCGAGCCCCTCATCAGGCTCTGTGCTGAGCATAGAGTCTGTGTAAGAGTCTTTCCCTTTCCCTCTGCTAGTCACCCCCTGCTTGCACACTCTCTCTCTCTTTAAAATAAATAAATAAATGAATAGATAAATAAAATTAAAATTAATGAAGTTAATACTTTAAAATAAATTCATTCTTCTTTAAATGTTTGATAGAATTCACCAGTGAATCCATCTGGGCCTAGGCTTTTATTTGTTCAGAGTTTTTTGATGACTGAATCAATCTCCTTACTAGTTATACCTCTGTTCAGATTTTCTGTTTCTTCACAATTTAGTATTAATAAGTTGCATACATTTAGGGATTTTACCATTTCTTTTAGTTTGTCCAATTTGTTGGCATATAATTGTTCATAGTAGTCTCTGATAATCTTTTTAATTTCTGTGTCATTGGTTATGATATTTCTTCTTTCATATCTGATTTTATTTATCTGGGTATTCTATTTTCTTAGCTAATGTAGCTAAAGGTTGTCAATATTGTTGATCTTTTTAAAAAACCACCTACTAGTAATTGATAAACCTCTAGCCAGACTCATCAAAAAAAAAGGGGGGGGGTGGGGAAGGACTCAGTAAACAAAATCACAAACAAAAGAGAAGAAATAACAACCAACACCACAGAAACACAAACAATTGTAAAAGAATATTATGAAAAACTATATGCCAACAAATTAGACAACCTAGAAGAAATGGATAAATTCCTAGAAACATATAGCCCACCAAAACTGAAGCAGGAAGAAATAGAAAATTTGAACAGAACAGTTACCAGCAAGGAGATTGAATCAGTAATCAAAAAAGTCCCAACAAACAAAAGTCCAGGACCAAACAGCTTCACAGGTAAATTCTACCAGACATTTAAAGATTTAATACCTATACTTCTCAAACTAGTCTAAAATATAGAAGAGGAAGGAAAACTTCCAAATTTATTCTATGAAGTCAGTATCACCCTGATACCAAAACCAGATAAAGACACTACAAAAAAAAAAAAAAAAAAAGAGAGAGAGAGAGAGAGAACTATAGGCCAGTAGCTCTGATGAACATAGATGCAAAAATCCTCAACAAGATACTAGTAAACTGAATCCAACAATACATTAAAAAAGTCATTCACCATGAGCAAGTGGGATTTATTTCTGGGATGCAAGAGGGGTTCAATATTCATAAATCAATCAATGTGATACATCACCTCAATAAGAGAAAGGATAAAAACCATACATCGTTTCAATAGATGCAGAAGCATTTGACAAAGTACAACATCCATTCATGATAAAAACCAAAACAACCTTGAAAAAGAAAAGGACAGCTGGAAGCATCACAATTCTGGACTTCAGGTTATATTACAAAGCTGTAGTGATCAAGACAGTATGGTACTGGTACAAATATAGACACATAGATCAACGCAAAGAATAGAAATAAGAAATAAGCACATAATTATATGATCTATTAATCTTCGACAAAGCAGGAAAGAATATCCAATGGAAAAAAGACAGTCTCTTCAATAAATGGTATTGGGAAAACTGGTCTGCTACATGCAAAAGAGTTAAATTAGATCACTTTCTTACACCATACAAAAAAATAAACTCAAAAATGGATTAAAGACCTAAATGTGAGACCTGAAACCATAAAAGTCTTAGAGGAGAGCACAGGCAGTAATGTCTCTGACATTGGCCATAGCAACATTTTTCTAGATATATCTACTGTGGCAAGGGAAATAAAAGCAAAAATAAACTATTGGGACTACATCAAAATAAAAAGCTTCTGCACAGTGAAGGAAACAGTCAACAAAACTAAAAGTCAACCTACTGAATGGGAGAAGGTATTTTCAAATGACATCTCTGATAATGGGTTAGTATCTAAAATATATAAAGAACTTATAAAACTCAATGCCCAAAACATGAATAATGCAATTAAAAAATGGGCAGAAGACATGAACGGACATTTCTCTAAAGAAAAGACATCCAGATGACCAATGGATGCATGAAAAGATGTTTAGCATTACTCATCATCAGGGAAATGCAAATCAAAACTTCAATGAGATATCTGTCAGAATGGTTAAAATAAAAACAGCAAAAACAACAAGTGTTGGTGAGGGTGTGGAGAAAAAGGAACACTCATGCACCATTGGTGAGAATGCAAACTGGTGCAGCCACTGTGGAAAATGGTATGCAGTTTCCTCAAAAAGTTAAAAACAGAGGGTCACCTGGGTGGCTCAATTGGTTAAATGTCTGACTCTTGGTTTCAGCTCAGGTCATGATCTCAGTTGTGAGATCAAGCTCTGCATCAGGCTTTACACTCAGCGTGGAGTCTGCTTGAGATTCTCTCCCTCTCCCTCCCCAGTACTCTTCCCCCTACTCTTCACTCTCTCTCTAAAATAAATAAATAAATAAAATCTTTTTTTAAAGTCAAAAATAGAACTACCCTATGTAACAATTGCACTACTGTGTATTTACCCTCAAAATACAAAAGCACTAATTTGAAGGAATACATGCACCCTTATGTTTATAGTAACATTATTTATAATAGCCATGATATGGAAGCAGCCCAAGTGTCCATCAATAGAGGTATGGATAAAGAAATTATATACATTATACATTATATGTTTGTATATTATATATATAATGGAATATTATTCATCCATGAAAAAGAATGAAATCTTGCCATTTGCAACATCTGGATGGAGCTAGAGGATAGTATAATGCTAAGCAAAATAAGTCAGGGAAAGACAAATACCATATGATCTCACTCATATGTGGACTTTAAGAAACAAAACAAATGAGCAATGAAAAAAAAAGAGAGAGAGAGAAACCAAGAAACAGACTCTTAACTATAGAGAACAAACTGATGGTTACCAGAGGGGAGGTGGGTGGAGGGATTTTGAAGAATTGTGTTGAATCTGTAGATTGTTTTGGGTAATATGGCTATCTTAACAGTATTAAGTCTTTCAACCCACGAACACAGATGTCTTTCCATTTATTTGTGTCATCTTTAATTTCTTTCAGTAATGTTTTGTAGTTTCCCACTGGTATACTTCTATATACCAAATAAAATTAGACTATCAAGTAAAAATTCTTTGTTAAACCTTGCTTTTCCAGTAGTTTCAGAGTACGGATGGTACCCCATCCGTGGTTCCCACAAATTATTTGCTGCTTGGCACAATTGCCACCCAAACCAGAGGCTCTGCTTATTTAGACATTGAAGCATCAGCAAGCTCCTTTATGGTACAGGGTCTGCCTCCCATTTTTCTCTTTATTCACTATCATTACATCTTCCTTAACACTAGTCTTGTTTAGTGACTCTAAACTTGAGACCCTGGCAGGACTGCTTAAGGCAATAAAGGAAGGCAGAACCAGGCTTTGGGTGGAGAGAGACTTCAAAGTAAATCCAGCCCTGAGCCCTGCCTCCTCCACGAAGCCTTCTCTGATTATACTATCCCAGGCTCATCTCCTTTTTCTGACCTCCTGATAACACTTGCGTCTGTTAGACAACCAGCATTCATCTCATCTTATCGACTAAAGTAGAACCTCAGTTACCTCACTCTTTCTGGGGAAAAGGCATTTTGAGTAACCAATTTTCTAAATGGCTCATGATTCCCTCGAAGCACCGTAAACTTTTAACATTTTTTTTTTAACTTTTAACATTTTAACTATTATGAATGGAATTCTCCAAAGAGGGGGAAAAAAACAATCAAGAAGCAATTTACTCCTCTGATTTCTTATACAGCATTTATGGACATAATCTAATTTTTTGAATGAGGATCATTGTTATGACTATCAGTTATTACATGATGCAGTGGTATTCCAAGGCCTGTTGAAATGTGATTTAATGGTTGTCCTTTCACTGCATGGTCCCAGATCATTTAGTCATTGTACGTGTGTGTGTGAGTATATGAATACATATTAGTTTTTTATGATATTCTGTCTGTTTCTTTGTCAGCTGGCCCTTCTTGCTGCTGTCAGTCCACTTTTATAAAATCAGTTTTTATCCCCTAGCTCAGAAGGTTCACAAAAGAGCTCTAAACTGGGACTCAATGCCTGAAGGGAATGCTTCTCAAGAGTTTCGAAAACTTCAGGTTTACCTTCTCTAGTCTGTTTTGTTTGTTTATCTGTAGGTTTGCTCTAGTTTGGCAAACTTAACCCTGAGACTAAGAACAAAATCTCCAGAAACAAGAACCACTGAGGCCATTGAAACCAGATCATTCTGGTTTTTCCTTCTGTCAAGCTCCTCTCGCACTTGCATGACCCTCCAATCAGACATTTCCTGCTGGATCTGCTGGAAAGAATAGTTGGTGACAGGAAGCATTTTGAGGCAAATCTGGCCTATATCACTTCCTGTCATCAGAGAAACAAACATCAAAAGGTGACACTTAAGAAAAGGCACTTTCTATTTGGGGCTCTCTGATGAGGAGTACTCGGTTCTCTGACAAGGAGCTCAGAGTGGGGAGTATTTTTAAATTTTGCTATCGTGGTCATGACGGATGGCAGAAAGTAGAAATGGGAACAGCCTTTAGGGACAGTTATTGTGAAATTCATAACAGGGGGAACTATGGCATGAGTGTTGCAGAAGCAGTTCAAAGTTCTAGAAGTATGAACTGAATATAATGGAGATTACACTAGAGATACACTTTAAAGTCATAACTGGGAAAAGGAAAGAAACAGTTCTTCATCCTACTTCCCTGTACATGTCTATTTTCAGTATTTATTATCGTGGAATCATTTCAACTTTTCAGAGATGTTAGAATTTGAGTGCACTTGCTGATCCTAACTCTGGTGAAATGTAAGATGTGCGAAACTGAAGTATAAGCTTTGACATGTAAGTACATTTTCTCTTGGCCACAACAGGCACGAGTTCTAAGGAAACACAGCTTTGGGGATATCAGCACTCGATTAAAGTTTACAAAGCACGTTTACATCCATTCTCTCATTTGATCCTCACTATAGCCCTGTGGGGAAGGTATTATCTACATTTTATGGATAAGGAAAGGGAATCTTAGTTTACAGGAGTAGCCCAAGGTGACTTGTGTAGCAAAAGGCAGAGCAGAAATAGAACCTAGCTCTTCTAATTCATAAGCTAGTGTTCTCTTCAGTCTACTATACTTTCTTCCACTAAGATTTTTGGGGAAAATTCAATATATTTCTCTGATGAAGAGCAGCTAATGCTATAGTAGAAAAGAAGAATTAGTAAGTTTGGGAATTGGTAATCAAAGTGAGCCTACAAAATCGATAGCATTTTGGAATGCTAGAAGTTGAAAAATCCAATAAATTAGCCTGACATCTAAATAATATCTGAAGCCCCAAAATACTTTCACTTGGATTTGATGTGTGTGTGTTGGGGGCGGGGGGGAGAAGTTTAGAGCTATATCTCTGCTCCTGATAACAAAAAGTATTTTGTTGTTAGCATAATTTTGATCTGTATTACCAATCTGTGCCAGAAATAAATCCAATATAGAGACTTACCTTTTTCTCTTTTCTTGAGTTGAGGTATTCTTTACATACAGCTAAGTGCACAAATCTTAAGCGTACCGCTCAGTGAAATTTTATATATGTGCACTCTCCACCCAGATCAAGATAAAGAACATTTCTTACCCCACCTCTTCTGCCCCAAAGTTTCCGTCTTGCCTCCTCCCACCAGCCAACACCACATCCCAAAGGTAACAACTATTCCGACCGCTATTATCATAGGTTAGTTTTGCCTGATTTCAGACTTTATATAAACAGAATCATATTGTATGTACTATTTTGTGTCTGACTTCTTTTGTTTAACGTGTCTGTGAGATTCATCTGTGTCTTGTAGAGAATATTAGTTCTTTTTTGTTGCTCTGTACCATTGCTATGAATGATTCCCTGCAGTTGATCCATCCTCCTTGTCTTAGTCCGTTCAGGCTGCTGTAACAAACCTTCGTAGACCAGATGGCTTAAACCACAAACATTTATTTCTCGCAGTTCTGGAGGCTGGGAAGCCCAAGATCATGGCACTCGAAGGTTGGGTGTCTGGTGAGGTTTCTCCTTCTGGCTTGCAAATGGCTACCTTCTTGCTGTGTCCTCACACGAGGGAGAGAGATCATCTCTCTGGCATCTCTGCTTATAGGGGAACTGATCCAACTCATGGGGATTCTATCCTCATGACCTAATTACCTCCCAAAGGGCCCACCTCCAAATTCCATCATACTGGGGATTAGGGCTTTAACCTATGAATTTGGGGAGAACACTAACACTGTGTTGATAGCACCCCTCTGATGGACACTTGGATTGTTTCTAGGTTTTGGATATTATGGATAAAGCTGCTATGAACATTTTTTATCATATTTCTCAGTGGACGCAAGCACTCATTTTTCTTGGACATAAACCTAGGGGTGGAGTCGCCAGGGTGAGTGAAATGAATAAAAAGACATTTTTATAAGTTAACTTAGTATTAACGAAAGAACTGATGGCCGAACATCTTACAAGCAACCCCAATTTATGAAAAGTCACTTTTGGAGTTAAAAAATGGATCTGTGTTCTGTTTAGCAGGTCAAGATTTTCTGCCTGGCAGGTATTAGAGGGTATTTTTGCTGTGGTTGGTGGGTTGCGTCTTTCATGCTTTTTGGTAGATAGATATTTATTTTCCTGGTGTCTGGTACACAGAGTGCACGTCAGGGATAAGGAGCCATTTTATTGCAAGCTGCATCTTTTTGAGATGGAGTAAAGTTGTCTTTTCTGGGGGCAACCTGGCTCAAATAATGACAAAATAGTGTTAGAAAATCAAGTTCACTTTACAGAACTTTGCCCGAGGGTTAACTTGGAATACATCTATTGTTTTGAAAGTGAAGGTACGTGTATAATTTTATGCAATCCAAAAACTGAACTCTGGCAGTAGAATTTCATATGACATCAAAGGTAAAGAATTTTTAAACATCATATGTCTGCTGGCAATATTTCCTAATGAAGTGTGATGTTGAAAGGGTATGGAGAAAATTCCCGTGGTCTGGCAAGCGGGTGAGGTGATTGTAAACAGAGGCGAAAAACTGGGCAAGTGCCCTAAATGAGGAGTTACTGTTCCTGGAAAGGACTCCAGAGTTTCTCCCATTGTGCTGTACCAATGAGCATGCCCCAAGACGGAGACCCACCTTCACTCCTTCCTTGACAAAGATGGTCACTTTAGGTTGTTTTTTTTTTTTTTAACAGAAGTTAATTTGATAATGTTTAAAACCAACAACTAAGATTGGTATTACAAGCAATTACTTGTACTGTTTCTATTCTGCTCATTGGGAGATGCCCAGACTTCCCGCTGAGCGTGTTGGAAAGCATTTAGGGGCTCCATGAAACCTGGGTTAAGTCCAGAAGCCTAACCAAGGCTTCCGAGGCCAACATCTCCTGGGCTTGTTTGCCTCTCCGGCCTCAACCCCTGACAGTGTCCATGAGGCCTCACCATTCCACAGTCTCTGGGCCCTTGGTGTTTTGGTCCAAGCTGCTCTCCTGCCTGGAACATCCTTCTCCTACCGTATTTGCTTAACTCTGATAATTTAAGGCTAAGTCCTGTCAGCACCTCTCTTCCCCAAGCCTTCTCTGTACCCCAGGCTGGCTTAGATGGTCCTCTGCTGTGCTTCCTTAGCTCCCCCTGCCAACACTGACCGTACTGCATAAAAATAAACTCTCGTTCTTTCTCTCTTCCCATCAGACTTGGAATTGCTTAACACATGTTACTATCCCCAAGGCCTCGTTCAATGTCAGTCATATGGTAGGTCCTCCGCAAAGGCTTGTTAAATGGATGTTTGCGTAGACATATAAACCAGCTTTTTGACTTTTGTCAGTGTGCCCATTTTCCATAAACATTTGATGGGCCTTCGGGGGCAACTTATAGCAAGGCCCTATGATTGGAGCTTTCAGGGATATGGAGATAAGCACTACGTGGACTGAGATGGGAGTTTCTTGCAATAACAGAGAGATGACATGCCTGCAAATAACAATACTCTAGAGAACAAAGTGCCTGGTGCCATAAAAGAGACAAAAATAAGGGACTGTAGCAGCTTAGAAGAAGGAAAAAGTACTTCTTGGTGGGAAAATTGAGGAAGAAGGGTTCATAGAGAAAGTAGCATTTGAGGTAGGACTTAAGTATAAGTAGGACATGAATGAGCAGAGAGCCTCCAATGTATCACATGGTTTCTTTTGGCTGAAAAAAGTACATCTCCTGAAGGAGTAATGAGCAGTGGGGAACAAATATAAATGTAGGAGGTGGCCATACAGGAGAGAGCCTTACATTCCAGGCTGATGAGTTCATATTTGATTCCTATCAGTTGGAGCAATCTTGGAAGCCTGGGGAAGTTTTTGAGCAGCTCAGTGACACGAGTGAAGAGATCCTTTAAGATTAGTCTGGTAATGCTGTATTTTAGTATTAGTAAATTATTATTAACTAAATTGCCAATAATTACTTTTACTAAATAGCGTGGAAAGACTTCAAGGCCTGTAGCTCCTTGACCTTTTTGCACTAGTCCTTTCTCACTGGAAATCTAGATGAGGTAAGAGATCGTATGACCAATTAGTTCTGAGAAATGAACACTGAAATTGACAGAGGAAGGAAACACTAGCAAGACAGAAATGGCTCATAAAAATGCATAGACACATAAAGAGTTGTTTGCTTAGGAACCGTGTCCAAAACATTGCCTTCAGCTGTCTGGAAAAATCCGGACAAAGCATATGAATTATATTGCTAATATTTATTCCTTTGGGGTAGTTTAGATCACTTCCAGTTAAAAATAATTATACTCTTCTAACCTTGGGCAGTATACTCTTACTCTCCCCTGTAAACAGTGGGGACTGCATTGTCAGTTTGTTTTATAGTATGTTGTATGACCAGAGCAACTGATTCTTGCCACCTTAGGCCAGGCCTTCAACACTTCATGTCTGAATTATTACAACAACTTTCTCATTCCTGCCCCTTGTCCCCAGTGTCTTGGACCCAGCTTTTATTATACCAACAAGGTATAGTGGGAAGAATACCGGACAAAGAGTAAGGTTAACTTGGTTTGAATCCTGGTTATACTGCTCACTGACTCTGGGCAAGTCTCCTCACCTCTCTGAGACTCAGTTCCTTCAACTCTAAACTGGAAGTAATGATCTTTGCCCTGGCTACCTCAAGAGACTGTCTCAGGGTCACGTGAAAGCGCTCTGAAAGCTGTTAATGTTAATGGCTTGACTGAGACTTGGACTCTACTATCGTACCCTCTACTATCCAGTCCTGAGCCATGTCTCTAATCTCATTGCCCGATATTCTCCAGAATTTAGCTCCCTCTCTGACACACACATACTTATTAGTGTTCCCCTAATCGGGAGTTTTTCCCTGTCTTATCTCTATTCATCCTAGTTGAAGCAATAATTTAAGCACCAGTTAAAATCCTATGTCCTCTTCGAAATTGTTCCCGATGGCTCTAATGCTCATTGATTTCCCCCTTTTCTGAATTTTGATCTCATTCAGTTATTATCAACACTTGCTTATGCAGTGCCTTTTATTATTAGATTTTTCATGGATGTAAGGCTCATATCTTTAGATGTTATGCTTTTGTGATGGCTTCAATTGCTCATTTAACATTTAGTGATTATTTATGAGGCTACTTGCTCTGTATCCCTCACAGAACCAAGTACAGAACTTAGTAAATAATTGTCGGCTCACTTATTTAGAAATTCACGTACAGACTCTCTTAAGAGAGAGACAACCCATCTTCTTTCCCCAGAGCTTGAAGTACCCCTCCTAACAACCCACCCTACCTCTACCTCCATCGATAGGTTGTTAGGATAGGCCTGCCCAATAGAACTTGCAGTGATAATGGAACTATCCTATAGCTGTGCTGTCCAGTATGGTAGCCACTAGCCACACGTGGGTATCGAGTACTTGAAATGGGGCTAGTGCAACTGAGTAACTTAAATTTTAGTTGTATTTAATTTTCATTAATTTAAATGTGAGCAGCTGCATGTAGCTAGTGGCTACCGTATGGAGTATAGGTCTAGACCACTGGCTTTCTAACTTTTTCGATCCAACAATACAATAGGAAATACATTATCTATTGCCACCCAGTTTATATACATGCAAACAAGTCTCATGAAATGGTATTAATCCTTATTACGTGTGATATGTTCTAATATTTTTCTGTTGTATTTAATGTCATTTTTAAAAAATGCTGGTTGTGACCCACTGTGTAGATTTCATAGCCTGCTGAGGAGTTACGATGTGCTGTTTGAAAAACACACTGCTCATTTTATAGATGGAGAATCTAAGGCCCAAAGAACTGTGGTAAGTTCTCCAAGGTCACACAGCTAGTTAGTGGCAGGGTAGGAGTAGAACCTAAATTTTAGGTTTCTTAGGCTAGACCTATTTTTAAGAGGGGTGAGGAGTGATTCCTCCTTTTCTTCACCTGCCATAAAAACCACGTTTTTTTTTTTTTTTTAAAGAGAGAGCACATGTGCACGTGTATGGTGAGGGGGCAGAGGGAGAGAGAGAATCTTAAGCAGGCTCCATGCCCAGCGCAGAGCCCGACCTGAGGCTCGATCCCATGACCCTGAGATTATGACCTGAGTTGAAATCCAGAGTCTGACATTTAACTGACTGAGCCACCCAGGCAGCTCCACATTTTTTTTTTATGTTAGAGAAAAATTATTTGATCTATTCTTCATTTTGGCTAAACATTTTCATGATATCTTGTTCCCAATATGAATCATGAGCTCTGTATCTGAGCATTCCTGTTCTTTTGGTTTGGACACTGTCCAAAATCAAAGATACAATACCATGGGGGCTTTTTTTGGACCCACTGCATGACAGCCACTTGTACTCCTTGGGAATACAACCATGCTTTGCATCTAGTAGATTGAGTCTTAACAACGAAACCTGTTGATAATCAAGGTGATTCTCACCTCAGTTTGTGGGATAGTTGCCTCAAGTCTTGAATTATAAAGCCAATCAAATACTTTTTATCCATCCATCCATCCATCCATCCATCCATCCATCCATCCATCCATCCATCCAATGTCCTGCCTTCTTTGTCTTATCAACGAAGATAAGCCTTACCAAAGTGGCATCTATGTATTCTTCTGAAAAATGCATCTCTGCAAAAAGAGCAGAGTTACCTTGTCAAAAGCAAAAAGGGGCAGCAATTTAGAGGTGCAGTGATCTGTGTGGTAGGTGTGTTCCTTACCAGTTCGTGCATGGAATCCCATTTCCTCATGGATGTTTCTAAATGTGTTTCAGTCAACAGAGAACAGACAATAATTTGGCCTTAAATGAGAACAACAACAAAAATATACTTAAAGAGGCAACAAGTTTTTCAAAAGAATCACTTTAAAGATTTATTTGTTTTTATTTTAGAGAGGCGGGGGAGGAATGGAGGGAAAGGGAAAGAGAGAATCTCAAGCAGACTCCCCACTGAGTGCAGAGCCAGAGGTAGGCCTCGATCTCATGGCCCTGAGATCACGACCTGAGCTGAAATCAAGAGTCAGACGCTTAACTGACTGAGCCACCCGGACGCCCCCAAAAGAATCACTTTAAAGGAAAACCAGAGAGTCCAACTTTGCATTTCATTTGATTCTTACCACCATTGTCAGTAGGATGAATTGACTGAAATCTGTAAGAAATGTTCTATTTTGTGGGGCCAAGTTATTTATGGCCCGGTTGATTTTTCTAGCTGTAAAGGGTACTGTCATTTCTCAGTCACTGAAAAATGGTCCCTCGCCAACTGGACTGGTTATCCCTTTGCGGACTTGCCCTGAAATTCATCAGATGCAGCCTCCTGCTCTCCACCACCACCAGCACCAGTCGGTTAAATAGAATCTCCTAAAGCCATAAAGTCCCGCTGAGTCCTAACCCTTCAGTTAAGATTCTGTATTGTAAGTCTAAAATGATAAATGTTTTCTTGGGGCGCCAAAGTTTATACTGGTCTGTAGGGAAATCATTCATGTCTTTCGCACTATTTGACAACCCAGCATCGCTAGGATTTGATTTGCCGAATACATTCAAGAAAACTTGCAGTTTGGGACGTGACAGTCCCTCTTGAAATGATGAGGATTGTTGTCCAGTTCTCTCTTTTCTAGGTTCTTGGTTGTCAGGAAATCAGGGCAGTGGGAGGAAGAGAAATGCAGATGGGAAGGGCCTGTGCCTGGATGGGCAGAGGCTGGCAAGACCAGAACACTAAATGGACCCAGGAGGAAGGGGGTGAAGGCACATTTTAGGCTGAGCTTTGTTGTTTTGAATTCCATCTGCCTCCCGAGGCTCTGCTAATCTACCTGCTGTCTACCATGTCCCTCTTCACAATCCCTGTGCAGGTTGAATTCCTCCACTTTTTTTTTTAACCCTGTCCTTCTTTTATCAGCCAAACCCATGAGTCCTACATGTTCTGGCTAGATCACACTTTATCTCCCTACCCCACATTTGTTTTTCTGTTCCCATTTAGTCATCCACACTTGCAAACTGCAGGTTATTTTTGTCTCTCTCCCTCCCTCTCTCTCTGTATCTCTCTCTCCACCCCCCAATCCCACCCCACATTCAGTTACTTGCCAAATCCTTTTGATGTTCTTTCGACCAGGAATTTCTTCCCTTCCCCCTTCCCACTTATATCTCATTTCCATTAAGGCTCAGCTCAGATACCACCTTCTCTAGGTTGTGGAAGGCCCACTCACCCCCAGTTGGAATTAATCATTTGTTGTCTTCCATGTCGCTTTCTTTCTTTATGGAATTATACTTGACACACAATAAATCTGTTAGTTTCAGGTGTACAACCTAGTATTTTGATGTTTTTGATATTTTGATACATTATGAAATGATCACCTTGGTAGGGCTAATTACCATCTGTCACTGTACAAAGTTATCACAATATTATTGACTACATTCCCTATGCTGTACATTACCTCACTTTCCTTTCTGATAGTACTTATTGTTATCAGTTGTTTCCAGACCTACCCTCTCCACTAGATTAAAAGCTTTTGGAGGATGGATGCTATGGCTCAGTGATGTTTTAGCCTCTGTGCACATAGTAGGTACTCAGTAAAAGTTTATGGAATGAATATATTAATGAATATTCGACCCTTACCATACCTATCTTCATGGACATTTTCTTATGTTTTTGAAGCTGTTACTTGATAGTATGTTAAATATGTAGGTACTGCTGAGAAGACTGTTCTAGAATCAGCAGTATCCTGGCATGCCTTTAGAATCAGGTGGCCTATAGGAAGATGTGCCATAGTATCTCAGGCCCCTTTCTGGCCCTGAGATTCTGTGACCATGAAATTTCACTTTAGAGAATTTGTGTTGTTTGTGGGGCACAAGCCCCACAAAATCTAGGAGCCCTCATGTACAAGTATCTCTAGTAAGCACTATCAGAAAATGTGTCATTCAAAGCCATTTTCTCATTTGCTTGCAATTTTATGAAATAACCTTTAGAAATCTAGTCAATGACTGGAAAACATTAAAGTAAGACATACCAGAAATGGCAGAGTGAGGGCCTCTGAAAATTCTATCTATGGCAGAGTGAGGGCCTCTGAAAATTCTGTCTATAATAGCAATGAAAAAAACTGGCAAAATGGTCAGAATCAACATTTTCAGGACTATGGACATTCACCAAAGGCTTGCGACAATCTGGGGAATATTTATTCAAGAAAAGCAGCTGCATTTTGGTAGGAATGGTAAGGTTTGTGGTGTTTTCACTTGCCCTATACCCATCCCTTGCTCTCCAGCTCTATAGGAGACTTGAGAATTTATAGCCTCCAATCACAGGGAAAGCCAGGGGCCTGACAGCCATTGTAGGACACAGAATGGAGTTGGAGTTCCTGTAAAGCCACATTTTTATTTTATTTTTTAAAAGATTTTATTTATTTATTTGAGAGAGAGAGAGAGAGAGAGAGAGCATGAGCAGGGCGAGGGGCAGAGGGAGAAAGAGAAGCAAACTCCCCGCTGAGCAGGGAGCCTGAAGTGGGGCTTGATCCCAGGACCCAAAGGTCATGACCTGAGTCAAAGGCAGATGCTCAACCAACTGAGCCACCCAGGCACTCCAAGCCTCATTTTTAGAGAATTGTCATTTGATCTTTCTGATGGTTCCTTGGAAGACCCCACTTGCAAGACTGTATTTATTTGCCCTGACTTGGAGTGGCGAGGTTTTGTTTTTTTTTAAATAAAACTATTAGAGGTACAGCCACTATAAAAACAGTATGGAGGTTCCTCAAAAATTAAAAATAGAAATGTCATATGATCCAGTAATTCCACTTCTTGGTATTTACCTGAAGCAAAAAACAAAACAAAACAAAACAAAACAAAAAAACCACATTAATTAGAAAAGATATATGCACCCCTATGTTTGTTATAGCATTATTTACACTAGCCAAGATATGGAAGGAAGCCCACTGTCCATCAATAGATGAGAGGATAAAGATGTATGCATGCACACATGCGCGCATGCATGTGTGTGTGTAAAATGGAATATTACTCAATCATAAAAAATGAAATCTTGCCATTTGTGACAACATGGATGGATCTAGAGGATATTAAGTGAAATGAAATAAGTCAGGCAGAGAAAGACAGCTACGATATAATTTCACTTGTGTGTGGAATCTAAAAAAACAAAAAACAAAAAAAGCAAACAAACCAGGAACAGACTCATAATTACAGATTCATAATTACAGAGAACAAACTGGTGGTTGCTAGAGGGGAAAAGGGTGAGGGAATGGGATAGGTGAAGGGGATTAAGAGGTATAAACTTCCAGTTATAAAATAAATAAGTCGTGGGGACTGAAAGTATAGCATAGGGAATATAGTTAATAATATTGTAATAATTTTATATGGTGACAGATGGTGACTATACTGATCATGGTGACCACTGAGTCATGTATAAATTGTCAAACCACCGTGTTGTACACCTAGAACTAATATAATATTGTATGTCAGCTCTACTTCAATTGAAAGTAAAATGATCAAATAAAAAAAAAACCATTATAGAGGGCATTGATTAACTTCATAGCTGGCTGAGGCAGTAGATAACCAAAAAGCTTAAAAGAATAAGCTAAGGAATAACATGTCCATTGGAGCTTGGAAAGTTTGGGCATACCCCCGGTAATCTAGAAGACTATCTGCATGCTCAGGGCTGTGTGCATTCCCACTGTTGTGTGCATGCTCAGGACAGACCTGACAGGGCTCTAAGCTTCCACTCTGGCCGGTCCCAAGCTCTGCACAAGGGAAGACTAAGGCAGAGTTATCCACTGGCTGGCTGAGTGTTGAAGGCATGTCCCAACATGTACGCAGAGCCTCTTGGCCAAGACTGGGAGACTTGCTGGTTCCAGGAGTTTAAGGCAGTCTTGATTCAGTTATTAGCTGACCACTAAGCCAACCCAGCAGAGACTTCAGTGCAATAATCATTACTAAAGTAAAATTAAAGTAAAGTAAAATTAAAGTAAAATTGAACAGAGTGAAGCCTGTTGTTCATCCGACCTTGTAGAAGCAAATTCCTGGTCCAAGGACTGTGTGAGTCAGAAGCGATTCTGTTGGAAAATGCGACTTCACTTCTGCACCTCAGTGATGTCCCGGTCTGCTTCTTCATCGCTCTGAGTTCTCCTGGCGGACGACCCTATTCCCCTTTCCTCACCAGACTCTCTTGAATATACCTTCCCCATGTTACTGTTCTTTGCTTCTGTTAATCTCATCTTCTGTTCCGGCGTTCATTTGCTTCATCCATGTAGCTTCACCTGGGGCTGGCAGTAGCCCGACACACTGCATTGTGGGAGTCCATCTTCTAAGGGGAGAATCGGGAAGGATAGAGATGGTAATGACCTTCTTGCTGACCCAAGAAGGGCTAAATAGCAAGGGGACGATTCTTTGGCTACCATTTTGGTCAGGGCCATCCCAAATGAAGCAGCACAGTTCTTACAGGCTTTAAGGGGCTGTACTAATTTGACCAGATGGCTAGGCCATGACTCACTGAGGCAGGATTGGCGATAGAGAAATGCTTTTGTTTTTTTTTTTTTTTTTTGGCCAGTACTAAAAAAAGACCCAAGGCTTATATGCATACATGCTGTACATTCATCCAGAGCCGCCCTTCCTCAGCCTTACCAAAGGAATGCCAGACAGGCTGCCCCTTTCCTGCATGCCTCTTGAGCTCCTTATTTTCCGACTCTGCTTCTAGGCTACACTGGATGTTCATTTTAACCTGATTTCTCCTGCCTGTGAGGGGTAGAGAGTAGGGTGGGAAGGTACACAGTGTGACTTACGCCACCTTAGTCCACCACCTCCTGGGGATGGCCTGACCTGGGTGGTCATTTTTAGCCTGGTATTTCCTGGGCCTGGGCCAGGGGCCAAGGCCAGTGGCAGAAAGGCTAAGATGGCACAGGTTCCCTGGCAGATTCCGCAGTGATGAGCGTTCGCTGGGGAACAAAATGGCTGCCTCATTTCTAACCTCTTCAGGTTTGAAATACTGCTGGAGACTCTAACCTTAATGATTAAAACATCCTGAGGAGAAAAGCTACTTAAATCCCTGAAACATTGGGCTGCTGTAATAAGTTTCAAGAAAGACGGTCTCCCTGGGTAGCTGTGTCTCTAAAATTATAACTTCAAACAAATTGTAACTTCAATTTGCACAAATTATACAAAGTAAAACTTTAGCCCTCCAACTAACTATTTTGAGCAGGTGAACCTGTTTTCATGATCAGATAGGACTCATTTATATTTAGGAACATTTATTTCTATGAAAACAGCATGCTTCTGCCTCAGAAAACAAAGCCAAAGGAAAACAATTCGTCCTTTCAAGTGGGTTAAACATATCTCACAATGTCATTTTTACAGGAAAACTGTTCCCATGGGGCTCTCAGGGACTGCTCTGGGAGAGTCCCTGCGGCTGCTTGGAGCTGCTCGAAAGGGCCCCTACTCTCTCAGAGCTCCCTTCCCCACAGGGGCCGGGGAGCCTCCAAGAGTTCAGAGGAGAAGGCGTGTGTTGGATGTCTTAGCTTTGAACTTGCAGTGCGTTGAAATATGAACTATGAAATGTACTATCAATTTGATTTCTCTGGTTACAGGTTAAAACAGGTTTTTGTGGACTAGCTTGGAAACTTATTTACCACCTACAATATTTTCTCTCAGAAAATTGCTTAAAGAGAACTTTTGAGATAGGACCCCTTCACAAGTCAGTCTTAACTCTTTGAGCAGACTCTTTTCCCCACAGGGGGTACAAAAGTGAATTTTACCTCATCCCACAAGTTCTGAGAGTCTGGCCCATGAACTGCAATGTTTAATTGTGTCTTTTTCAGTTACTTTATCTTGAGAGATAACCGCAGGCATCTGTGAATCCCAAGAACAAGTTATTTTTATCTTCAGCTTCAAGATCCTTCTTTGCAGAAGTCATTTGTGAATAAAATGGCAAATAAAAGTACTGTGAAAACATCCGGGCTTCTGGCTGAAATCTTACATTTTCACAGCTGTGTAATCTTCCACGTTTGTCACAGCCCCTTCCAAAGCCACCAGGCGCTTGAAACCTCACAGTGTCCCCTGTGACATGGGCAGGAGTTGGGTATGCTTGCTAGGAGAATCCAGCTAAGTGGCTATTTACAAAAAAGACCCCATGACAAAAAGGTTCTGAAATGACCATGACTAAATATTCAGAGACGGTACCAAATGGGACCACGAGAAAGGGAAGGTGAAGATGGGTGGTCAAAAGTAAATCCCTCTACCAAAGGATTTTGAGGCCTCCTGAGTATCTTTGTTCCTGAAAGAAAAGGATTTGCTTCCACGCAATTCAAGGCCAATGACCTTCCACCTTCAGGACAGAGGGAATAATCAGTAAGCCACAGAAGCTAACCCCCTCCATTACATTTTGCTGTAAATTTCTCTCCTCTTCTTTCAGTTTTATCCAAGTATGAAAACCAGATTACTATTTTTGCTGACTACTTAGAAGAATTTCCAGATACAGATGAGCTGGTATGGATCTTGGGGAAACCGCATCTCCTCAAAACGGGTAAGGTTTGGTAGCATTTGTCTCTGAGAACCCAAAGGAGGTGGGTGCCCCAGGAAAGTCCCATCCATTTTTCCTTGTCGGGTTGGTGGAGTGTTACTTTGGTCACTATTAATGCCACTCTTAGGCATATATATACCTTGCAGCTAGAGGAATTCAAGCCTCAAACCCCTTGCTTGCATAGGTTCCTTCCCAGGCCCCAAGAGTCCCTGGTGGGGAGTTCATATGGTCATAAGTGTTGATACAATTTGAAAAAAGTCAGATATATTTTTTATTCTTTTCTTTAAAGGAGAACCGCTGACTTCTGTAAGCCTTGGGTTTCATAAACCATGCCCCCACTCCTGGTATCACTAACCGGTACTTAGTCTGCAATGCCTGGACTACATACTTCCCATTCCCCTTGTGTCCTTTTCTGTCTAGATTCAAAATGCTGCCACCTAGGGGACTCCTAATCGGCCACGGCTGTCAGAAACACTCAGACACTAAGGAGTCTTCTAGCTGTCAACCTTCCACTGACTGTCAGCACTGTCTCAGTGTATTCTGACCTTGTATAGACCTTTTAGCCGCTGCAGCTAGATGGGGGAGGAGGCTGGGATCTTTCTTCCCTACCCTTATATACTGATAGATTGGGGAAGTCCTTTTCCCCTAACGCTGCCAACAACCCAGCACCCAGATAAAGCCTGAGCTTGGAGAGATTCAACTCTGCCTTTTCTGTTTATCCGAGGAGAGATCCTCTTTGAAGGCCCTAGCATCGAGGAGGAGATAGGAAGGAGCTAATCACAATGCAGGAAATGCTTTGAAGAGAGACACAGAAGCACTTGCCATGTTCTGTATCCCTTTAGATTGCAGGTGCCAGTTGCAGTAGGTAGTACGGACACACTTTGACACACTTAATTTGCTCAGCGGGGATCTCTCCTTTTTAGGTAAACATGTGTACTCGCATACACACGTGCGCACGCCCCCCCACATGCCCCCCCCACCCCTGTTTTAGATAACGGACAGCGGGTACCGATGAGCGATCCAACCATCATCATTCAGGCAGGGGCTGATTGCCTTGCTAGAGGGTTATCCTTGCTTTTCCTATTCCACGTCTTTTAGCCGTGACTCCAGGGCTGTGACCCCAGGGTACCTGCCAGGGCCATGTCACTCAGTGAGAAGGAGAAAAGGAACCACCCCGGGGGGCGGCCAGTAGCTCTGGTCAAAACCTAGGTGAGGAGGAATGCTGAAATTACTTGACTAAGACGAGACTGGGTTTTCTCCAAACTTCCCTAGCCCCCTCGCAACAGAATTGACCAGTTATTTGAAAATGAGTTGGCTGCTGGCCCAGAAATCAAAGGCAGATATCTTTAGATGGGATATGGTGATTTAATTGTAATTTCACATTTAATTACAGAAAGATCTAAGCTGTTGTCTGATATAAGTGCTCGCCTATGGTTTACATACAGAAGGAAATTTTCACCAATTGGTAGGTATATCGTTTGTCGTGCTGTGCTTTCTTCCTTGTAGATAGCCTTGCCTGAGGTTATCAGTGACTTCACAGAAACCTCAGAATTAACAGTTCACTGTGGCGAAGAACGGGCTTTAGGGGAATAGCTAAGTCTTAAACTTTATGCAGAATTATTCGGGAGTTTCATTGCCAAAGTGCCTCATTGTGTATGGTTCCTTGGGGTTAAGGTGTAACACCAGTATACTTTTGAGTCCAGCTCTAAGAGTTCAGGCACCAGATTGTACTCCTCATTTTACTTCCGGGAACAAGGAGAAAGTCAAACTTCTAATTTGGGTAATATTTACTAAATTATAACCCCGTTCTCTGTGGAGCTACGTGATCATTAAAGACAATTACGCCTTCAAAGAAAGACAAGAATTCCTTTGTTTTCTTCCCCCTATGAAATGAAAGCACCTTGCCCCTGGAAGATGAATTATTATAGATTTCCTTGGAACTAATTATAGGCTGTGAGAGTACCAGCTGCTGTCTAGAAAAACAGGACGGGTCAATAAGCTAAGCGAATAGGCTCCCTTTAGAGAAAATCTGTAAAATGTTTGCGAGTAGGGTGGCCTATTCCTGGTGTCACGGCCCTGTGGGAAAAGAGTATCAAATCCAAATGGTAGAAGCCTTCTCCTAAGAGAAAATCCATCTGACTGATATTGATGCAGGCCTGGACCTAGGAACTGGAGTGAAATCCTCTTTTCTGATAAGTGCCCCAAACCCAAGTCTGCATGGACGGTGTTTGCTCTCCACAGGAAGTGGAGCAGGAAAACAAACCAAAGAACAATCTTTAGTACCCAATGGTTTTGAACTGTTAGCTTTCTCTTGGTAAAGAGATCTTCATAAGGCTTGAGAACATTTACAGTTCAACTCTGACAACGTTTCAGCGATAGGCGATCTCTTCTTTATGTGGGCCCCACTGCATCCTTCCTGTACTAACGTGGCCTATAGTTCCGCCATTAGCAACAGCCAAAGGGCTCCCCTTCCAGTTGATGGGTTGGCTCAATCCTCCCTGTCTTGCTGTAGCAACTCTCCTTCAGTCCCCGCAACCAAAGGAAAAGAGTGGTCCCCTATGGCCCACTTGTCGTAGGAGGCTGATGACCCTTCTTAAAGTCAGTCCAGTGAGGTGGTGCTCATAGCATCGTTTTCCACGTCCATGTTGGCGGGGGGGCGGGGGGGATGGAAAACAACGAAAGCAGGATGTCTCCTCCGCCTTCCAAGTTATCTGATTTCACCGGTACCTTGAAAAAGGATATTGAGCTCACGCTGGCCATGTATGTGGGATTTTCATTACATCAAGCATTCTTAAATCAAACCCGTTGTCTTACTTCATTTATTAACTGGCTTTAGGCCTTTTAAAGATGTGGCCCATTTCTCATTTATTAACAGTGTTTTTAATGATGGCATGTGCTTAACGCTGGATATTTACACCCTCCTGAGTGGGTTGTAGAGCGCTTTCGCAGATATTTTCTCCTTTAGTGTTTACAGTATCCCCCGATGGTAGGCGGGGTATGTGCCGTTGTTCCCAGTCTACCGCCGAGACTTGGATCAGGCACCTAGAGACAGATGCCCAATCTAGGACTCTTTCCTCTATTTTATATCGTCCTTCTTGCTGTTCAGATCTTCCTAATGTATGTTTCACACAGTCCAGAGCCTTCCAGATCCCTTTGACCAAGCTGATGATTCCCTTTGGTAGCATCGATTCCTTAACTAAGGTTAAGACTGGCTTCCCTGAGAAGGGAGCCGAGCAAAGCCGGGTTTGGTCAGGCAGATAATGATACGGCTTGGGTTAGCGTTGGTAGTCATACCCGGCCGTCATCTACCACAACTGTGGGCACGCTGCACGAGACCTCTCCGAGCAGAAGACGTAAGGGGCAGGTTTTGTCCATTTGTTGGTTTTGTCTTTGGCCATAGAAACTGTTTCGGTTAACTCCGAGTCCCCTTTGCAAGGGGAATAGACACAAGCAAGCCCCGCCCTTTGCAAGCCCCGCCCTCTACCAAACCCTGCTGGCTGGCTGGCTGTCTCTCTCGCCTCTCTTTTCAGAGTCTGTGTGTGTGTCTGTCTGTCTTATATGAGTCCCACGCATGCTGATATCTCGGGAGAAGGCACTTGAGGGAACTCACAGTCATTCCCGTCCGTTTTGCCAACAGGGGGGACGGGCCCTTCATCAGACGCTGGCTGGGGATGTATGCTTCGCTGCGGACAAATGATGCTGGCTCAGGCCCTGATCTGCAGACACTTGGGAAGGGGTGAGTTAAATGGCTGCCCCCTCGGAGGCCTCCACGGTAGCACTGGCTGCTGGTGGCTTAGCAGCGGGGCCGAGCTTCGGGAACATTCAGCAACAGAGCTGAAGGTCCTATGGTGCTCTCTGTAAGCCCCAGTGGCGGGGCCAACAGGTCACTAAAGCCTCCCACCAGAAGGAAACAGCCGGCATTTCCTTGTGACTCACCAAGCCCGAGAGTGATTTTCCTGGGACAGAATTGAACGGGAGGCAGGTGTGTCATTCAGAGTTTCCATCTTCGATATTGTTCCAGTGAGTCCTTAAACGGGTCAGATAACAAAGGGAGCAGGAAGAAGGGTGTGGTGGGCGGGCTGTTTCTTGACCTCCTTTAAATGTCCGCCCAGTGAAGGATGGAAGTGACCCAAGGGAAGTGCCTGATGAGGGAGCTGGCGCTATTTTGGTTTGGGTTCGCCGAGAATGTCCTTTCGGCGATGAAGGGATGCTTAAATTAGCTTTCTCAGGAGGCCGCTTCATTAAGAACCTTCCGGTCATCTTCGCTGAAGCCCTCGAGTCTTGCTTTCTTAAGCCATGTGCGTGCTACCCTGTGGGCATCTGGAGGATGACCTCGGCTGCGTGCCCGTGCAGGCGCTTGGGTGAAAGCCAGGTTTGACCTGGGGATGAGGGAGTAAAAGGACCTCTTGAACAAGATCGTGGTCTAGGGAGGTTTTAGGGCTTTGAGGCCTTCTCTTCGGGGTTTAGGATAACTCGAACCTGCTTCCCCTGGGGAGTATCATAATTCCAGTTTTACAGATGAAGAAACTGAGGCTCAAGAAGTAAGGTGACTTGGCCAGGGTCAAACAGCCAAGAAAAAGCATGGATTGGGGAATAGAAGAAGGCAGGTCTCCCGACTTCTTGGCCGGTGATGTCTCTATGGTACGCATCCGGCTCGGAGCAGACCCATTCTCTTTAACTTCCCACGTATAAAACACAGCACGATGATGCTCCTGGAAGTGAATTTTGTTGGAAGCAGATGAGGAAGACATAAAACCCCACCGTCAGCAGTCTCAGTTGTTTTAACAGAAAAGCAAACAGCAGGGAGAATTTGGAAATCAATCTTGCAGCTGAAATAAATTCAAAGATGTAATTTTGTAAAGAAGTATTTTGGAGTGCTTCCGATGCACTTACTTCATAGTTAAGGTGGAGTGCTCCCTTATCACTGTCATCAGTCACTATTTAGTGGGACTTAGCAGCCAGCTAATCAGGATTTCCCCGGACTTGGACAATTTGGTGCAAATGAAAAAAAAAAAAAAGTTGGATGCGGTTCACCCTCTGAAGACTGTGCTGGCTACAAAGTTTAAAACTTTGGTTTCAGAGCTATTAGCAGCGAAGAGATCAGAAGATCAGAGATAATGGCCTTTGACTTTAAGAATACTTCAGTCGTGAAGTTAAACTCTGTCTAAAACCTTAGGAGAGAAGTTCGTGTCTCAGAAGCCAACTAAGCCCCAGAGAGTTGTCCCATGAGACAGAGTTCCTAGAGCAGAGGAAATGGGAGAAGCACATCCTGTCTACGGTAGCGATTATGGAGAAGTTTTACAGTTGTCCCAAGTCCTGAGATAAATAGGCTCCTGGGATGAATAGGCTCTGTGGCATTTGGGGGGCACAGAGGGGATTCCTATAGAGATAATTATTTGGGTTTTGGTCACAAAGAAGCCTTGAGCACTTGATAGCTAAGGTCCATGTGGACTTTTTCAAGGTTGTGTAAAAATGGCAGCATGCCAATTTTTTTGAGCTTCCTTAGTCATGAATTGTGTCTATTCCCCTTCGCACTGTTGTGTGGCTGAATAGCACTTCCCCCTTGAAACTCTTTTGGCAATGCTGCCAAAATATACCGGCCAAAGCCGTTGCTGTCTGTGTGGAGATGAGACAGTATGGCGTCCGGGTGATCTAAGGATATACTTCCGGGTTTTGTGACGACCTCCTGCTCGTGGAGTAGCTGACCAGAGAAGCCTTTTCTGACCTTGTTTTCGTGTAATGTTTATCTAGCGTCAGCCCTTGGGCTAAGTCAATTCCTTGATCAACTCTTTGTTTTGCTTTTACTTTACACCCACTGAGACTTTGAGAGTAATATCTCCAGATGTCTTTGTCATCAAAATTGAAGTTACTTAGGAATGTTCTAACTGGACGGGCCCCTGCCTTCTAGCTGCAACTCTTTTGTTTTCCTTCTAACCTTGTAGTTACGGCAAGAGTGCAGAGAGGTAATAAGCAGTTATAAAAATGACTTTAACTCATTTTTTTTCTACAAAGACTGGAACTGGGAGAAACAAAAAGAACAACCCAAAGAATACCAACGAATCCTCCAGTGCTTCTTAGATAGAAAGGACTGTTGCTACTCTATCCATCAAATGGGTAAGGTCACATCGGTGGTTTTAAAGCAATGTCTATACCCACTGCTTTCATCTCCTGCCTTACATGTGGCTCTGTGAAATTGTCCATCTGCTTAATTATTTATGCAAGAAATTAGGAGCTTGAGGCATGCTGGAAGAACTTTTGCTAACATTTTTTCTTTTTCCCCCGATTAAAAACAGCGCAAATGGGTGTTGGAGAAGGGAAATCAATTGGCGAATGGTTTGGACCAAATACAGTTGCACAGGTGTTAAAGTAAGTAAAAGAGTCTGGCGTCCGCCTTACTATACTGTCTCCTATGCCTCCCTCTTCTGCCAACTCCGTGTCCCATCAGTCTAGCTCTTCTTGCCATCCCACTGAGCCACCAAGCCTCTGGGCCGTTTTGCTCAGACAGTTCTTTGAGATGGGCGCGTGCAGATATCTGCTCACCTTCCAGGGAACCGTCAGACTGAAGGTCACTTTGAAGCCAAAGGGCTAATACTCAGAAGCCTGAGCCAGCCTAGGCAAGACCCGGACTCCTACCCTAGAGAGTCTAAAGGACCTCATTCATTCATTCATTCATTCGGTATTTTCTGAGTGGCTCCACCGTGCTAAGTGCTGGGTATATGGAAATAAACTGGACACGGTCCTTGCCTCGGGGAGCTCGCCACGTATGGGAGGAGACCAACCCCAAGGGAGTCTTGGGATCAGTCAGTCATCTCTTAGCCGACTCCACGTACCCCAGCGTGGTACTTTTGCTGTGGCTCTGTTAAATCGCAGAATTCAGCTCCCACAGCAAGACGCAAGGTGGAGAATCTAAGACTGACATTTTAGCAGTGAACGGGGTGAGTGGCTTCAGCCCCTGCACCTGCAGGCGTCCTCGCCTGTTGTCCCTCTCCTTCCCGACGCCTGCCACCGAATGCAAACTCCGTGAGGGCAGAGATCGTATTTGTCCCGTTCACAACTGTAATGCTAGCACATAAAACTGCCTGGCACACACAGGTGCTCAAATGCATACTCGAAGGATGAATGAAGATGGCATCCAGAATCTGGGGCCGGATTTAGGCCATCAGAAGGTTGAAACCATCTGGACTCCTTGGGTGTAGCTTGCTTCTTCAACTCCTGGGCTCTCCGGAGGGCGATGGTGGGACCCGCTCCATGAAGCATGCCGAGGGCGCACTGTTTCAGTTATCAGCCAGTCTTTTTTTTTCTTTTTTAAAGATTTTATTTATTTATTTGACGGAGAGAGAAAGATCACAGGTAGGCAGAGAGGCAGGCAGAGAGAGAGGGGGAAGCAGGCTCCCTGCTGAGCAGAGAGCCCGATGCGGGGCTCGATCCCAGGACCCTGAGACCATGACCCGAGCTGAAGGCAGAGGCTTTAACCCACTGAGCCACCCAGGTGCCCCATGTTACTAGCCAATCTTCATGGGACCAGAATGTTCTGGAAATGTGCTCATGAGGGGAGTAGGCTGGATTTCCCGGGGACCCAAGTGAAATCGGTATCTTAGCTTTACTTCTTGCTAATGGTACAGCCCCTCTGAGAGCACTTTCTTGCCTTAGTCCACAGTTCCTTTGGGGGGCACGGGTGACTCTGCTGAGCGAAGATTTGGCAGTATTTTGGGAACCAGTGTAGGAAGCCAGGGTAGAACGCATAGAAGATGAATCAGAAGGGCCATGCCAGGCCCTAGACCCAGCCTGAAATAGTTGGTTTTTTACGTGACGTCCCTCAGAATTTGCTTCTTTCTTCTAAATTTTGAAGTTCTCAACAACAGACAAATGGAAGCATACGTTTTTAAAAGAATTTAAGTGGGTCCTGATTCATTGTGATTGTTACCATTAACAGAGTATTAGTATATCAGGGAAAGGTCATACATCAAAAGGAATGAAATTAAAGTGTAATGGTAATTTCATTGGGAGCTGGGAGCTACCTTGGTCAGGAAAAGAATGTTTTTCTTTTGTTTGTTTCTTTTGTCCAGTGAGACTGGGCTTTCCCCAGGAATCCCGGAAGTACCCAGGTTAAACATGTCTTCTTTCAGACGGGCGAGAGGGAAACTTAAGGGAGATGTGGTCATGCTGCCTTACTCAGACCCCGGATGATCTCTCTGTGAAAGGGGTTTCATTTCTAACCCCTTCGGAAGTCAACACAATTCCTCATTCTCTCTGTCTTCAGCTGTTGACCAGCAAGGCCCCGCACCAAAGCCACCTAGAGCCCAAGTTTCTCGAATACTGTTTGCACGGCACGTGTGGAGGGGTGTAAGAGATCGCTCTCTCTCTCTCTTTCTGCATTTTCCTGGGCCTTATTCTCCATATTATCTATGCTCCCAAACTTGTGTGTATGTATATATGTTTATGTGTGTGCATGTGTGTATATATATACACACACACACACGTGTACACACACATACATACACACATTTTTTTTTTTTCCGTGACAGTTTCTTTCTTTGGGGAAAAAACCCCAGTAAGTCAGAATGTCTTTTATTTGAGAAGAGAAAACAAAATCTCTTGGGAGCAGAAACGTTGGTACCTTTTCTCTTTCACCCAGCAGGAGTGACATCATCTTGTGAGGTACATTTTTCCATTATGTAAGACAGGGCTTTCTTCTTTTCAGGGTTTGAAAACAGTGACTCTGTGGCATTCTCAAGGGTCCTGGACATGGAATGTTCCAGAGCTCTCGGTCAAGGGGGCCAGAGCTTGACTCAAACCCTAACTTCTCTGTGGCTCAGTGTTCGGTGACTTTAGGGACACGGGGCATAGATTGTGCCGCTCCCTGCTGATGTTGCCATCTTCCCCAATTTTGACCTCACTGTGTTGCTTTGCAGAAAACTTGCTTTATTTGACGAATGGAATTCCTTGGCTGTTTATGTTTCCATGGATAACACAGTGGTCATTGAAGATATCAGTGAGTCCCTAGCTTCTTTACCTTCCTGGGTGGTGAGTGGTTGAGGTCCTTCCTCAACATTCAGAAAGTATGTGTGTTTGTGTGTATGTGTGTGTGTGTGTGCGCGCGCGCGCACGCGCGTGTGAGAGAGAGAGAGACAGACAGACACTGACTCCAGCCTGCTGCACCAAAGTAGGGAAGCTTAGGGGAGCACAGGACTCCGGTTAATCGTTCCCCGTGGCTTTTCTTCTCTTCCCTTTCAGCTTTCTGAAAGGAAGAAAACAATGAGAGGGCCCTCTCTCTCTGGAAGGGCCTAGACCCTTCCCTGTGGGATCCTGAAAGTGAGGCTATCAGTTAAGCCACTCACAGGTGTTCTGCGAGGCCCCCATTTGCCCAGGCCCGTGCTCTCCGCCACGGGGTTAGAGAAACCAAAAGATACAGCCTTTGTCTCAGAGGCCCTTGCAGACTAGTTGAGAAATACGATTTTCTAAGTAAGCCCCTAATATCTGGCAGGAGGTGAGTGCTCAGGTGCCAGAAGGAAGTAAGGGCTGGAGGAGTGGCCTGGGCTTCCCGTGGGAGGCGGGGCAAGCTGGCTCCTGGTGGCAGAGGGGGCGTCCCCCCCCCCCCGCCCCGGGCAGGAGATGAGGTGGCCCTTAGTTTTGCCCTGGGCATATCTCAGATGACTGGATACCCCTTGACCCAGCTCTCTTGTCTCTCCTGTCCAGAAAAAATGTGCTGTGTCCTTCCCTTGAGTGCTGACACAGTGGGTGAGAGCCCCCCCGACACTCGGAATGCGTCGAACCAGAGTAAGAGCACCCCTGCGGGCCGCCCAGCCTGGAAACCCCTGCTGCTCATTGTGCCCCTTCGCCTGGGCATAAACCAAATCAACCCTGTCTATGTCGATGCGTTCAAAGTAAGTCACTTCTTTTCCCGGGCCCATTGCTGCCTGCCCATCACACCGCCATGTGAGCATGGAGATCCGTGAGCAGCAGTCTACAAGTGAGTTGAGAATCTTGCATTCTCTTTCCCTCTAGGAGTGTTTTAAGATGCCACAGTCTTTAGGGGCATTAGGAGGAAAACCAAATAACGCCTATTATTTCATAGGATTCTTAGGTAAGAACAGAGGACTCACAAGTAAGTCGTCATGGGCTAGGGGAGGGCGGGCAGAAAGTTTGCACGGGAGCCCAGGCAATTCCGGTTAGGGGGCCCTCATCTCGCCCAGAAGTGCCGTGGCCTCTGGGCAGCTTATCCTGTCTCTGGCCTGATCTGTGGAGAGTAACACTTCTCGGTGCCCGCTGGAGAGCAGATTCTCCCTTCAGTCCCTCCACTGCCTTGCCTCTCGAAAAGATGGTTCTACAGCTGCTGGCCCACCGGACCACCCCAAGGGCACTGCATCATTTTAGCATCTCCCTCTCCTTTCTGTGGGGCCCAGGGTGGCAAGCTTTCACTCCCCTGGCATTATGGATCCCCCTCTTCTTGGGGCTTGGGCATCTGGGCTAGGACCCATCCTCTGACTTCCCAGGCCCACGCAGCTGGGCCTGCTGCCCCATCGTTCAGAGCCATGGCCAGGGAGAATTGAGAAGAGGCAAAGACAGAGTTATCCTTTTTCTGCTAACGGCGGCTAAGCCTTAAAACCACTAACGCTCCTAATGCGGATCCTAACAAGCAGCCCAGCATTCCCTTGCCTCGGCTGATGCCTCTGGAACCCTAGCCACCCTATGCACTAGCTGTGATCTGAGTCATTTAAGGCCCTTGGCACACCAAGCAAGCTAGCCCAGTGCTTCTCAAACTCTAGTGTGCACACAGATCACCCTAAGAGGCGATTAAAATGCAGGTTCGGCAGGTCCGGGGTGGGCCCTGAGATTCTGCACTTGTAACTAGGTGGGCCTGAGGCTGCTGGTGTATACACCGCACATTGCATACCAAGGGCCCGGGCACCTGGTCAGTGCCGAGGAGCACAGAGAAGGGAGTGGCGGGGCCTGAAACTGGGCCTCGAGGAATATGAGCTTGGATTACAAGGGGGAGCCTTGGATAGGCAAGCGGAGCCAGAGTGGGCATGGGGGGTGGCATGAGGGATGTGCAGGGGAGAGGGTGAAGTGGGCTTGTCCACCCTCTGCCCCACTCTTTGGAGATTCAGAGAGCTGAGGTAGCGTGGGAAACACATCCCCGGCCCTGTCTGCAGTCTCCCACTTGCCAGCAGTGTGACAGAAGGGAAAGAATATCCACTCTTTCATCTCAGTTTCTTGTGGGAAATAGGGCCGAGGCCCCTGGCCCGCTCAGTTGGGGGTAGAGCACATGAGTCTTGCTCTCGGGGTCGTGAGTTCGAGCCCCATGTTGGGCACAGAGTTTACTTTAGAAAAGAGAAAAGAAAATAGGGCTCACCCCTGCCTCGCCGTGTTGTCACCTCACAGTAGAGCACTCAGCCAAGAGCCGGGCATGTAGTGCACACCCAGTGAAAGGTGACCCCACCCTTCCTGACCCCCAACACTTGTCTTTCCTTTGCTCACTTTCTTCTCTTTGAGGTGGGGTTTCTACGGGGTGGCCTGAGCTCTCGCTATTGCTGCCATCTATTGGCCAAGCCTGAGAACTACAGCTTGATGGAACATGCGCAAATCAGGGAGGCGTTTATTTTTCTCAGTACAAAATACAGTCTTTGGAGTCCTATAAATGTAGATGCCCTCCGCTTCTAAGCTTTTGGGTTCCTGTCAAAGAAAAGGTTGCAAAAATCGATTTTCTCTTTTTCTTTGCTCGAGGCTAAGGCAGAAACCGATTGGAAAATAATTTTGGAGGGACCTCAAGGAAAAATGGATGGGATTCCCGGGGGCCCTGGCTTCCCTTACCCCAAGTTACCCAGAGAGAGTTTGCCAAGCTGGCATAGCCCTCCTGTTTTGGGAGGCCCCTGGGTCAGGGTGACTTTTGTGGAGGTTTGACTGCTCATTAAAGGGGTGTGGGCAATCCTCAGCTCCCCAGACAGAGGTTTGCACAGTTCCCGTTTGCCCATTGCCTTTCATAAATCCTTTGCTTCACCTTTATTTGAGGTCCCAAAGTCCTCCCGAATCCCCTTGACTGACTTACCCCCTTACTGTATTAGGTTGGGGGCTCCAGATTGGTCAAATGTCTGAAGGGAGAGAACAGTTGAGAACTGCCATTTGCTGAACAGCTGTCTTGTGTCAGGGACCCTGCAAAGTCCCACCCCCAGACAGACAGAGAGAGAACATATATACACATACAGGTGTGGATAGATAGTCCTATATAGAGATATAGATACAGATAGTATGATACCCCTGTGAGTTAAAGCTTAGTATAGTGAAACTAAGAGTTAAAGGGGTTGTTGCCTCAAGGTCACCTAGCTAGAAAGTAGCCAAACTAGCATTCAGTTCCAATGTGGCCATCTCTGCCTACCATGCTGCATTGCTTCCCAAAGGCCCTCTTTTCCAGTGGGAAGCTGAGAAGAGCTCTCGATGTGTGACACTATGTCCAGGATGAGAGTCTGCCTGCTTAGACAGATGTTTGTCCCCTGCACTTGGGTGAAGGTTGCCACCGGAGAGCCATAGTGTGAGCCCCGTGTCTGCAGGTGGTTGACCAGATGGCCTCTTGTTCTCAGGCCTAATTAGAGACCTTGGTTTGGTCCCCACATCATTTCTAGGACTTTTTAGGGATTCTACTGTATCTCTTTTAAGCACTCTCAGAAACAGTGCTGCCTGCAAAGCTCCACTATACACACACACACACACACACACACACACACACAGATGCACACACACACACACGCACACAGAAAGGGCCAGAATCAGAAAGGATGCTCTTATTATCCAATTATTCCCAGCACCTTAACTTGAAACACTCTGGCAGAATGCTTGATCCTAACCCCGCTCTGGATTTCTATTTTCTTGTGCACAACTTCCTTTCCTTCTTGCTTTTCTATGGTCATAAGTAGGCTTCATTCTGAACATTGTTGCTTTTCTTTGTGACTTGAAGCTTTTGGGGTGTAACCGATCTCACCCACCAGTGGTCTAGGGGGAATATATATGTCTGTGGTAGAGACAAGTTAAGCTATTCATCAGGCATCAGAAACACGTTCTCTGCTGACAGAAGCCCTTAGGTGTGGCCCGGCGCAATCCTGGATGCCATTCCAGGGAGAGTCTTGGGGGGGCATCTCTCCCTACCCCATTCTCCTGCCTTGGGTAGATCTCTCTTTGGTCCTGAGGCCTGGCCAGTGAGGATGGGGTGCCACTTTCGCCAACTCAGCATGCCACTGATGAGCATTGGAGGGCCTCTCAGCCCTTTGAATATCAAAGTAGAGGTTTTATTATCTCAGACTCCTCTCAGGTCATTATTGGGCTGGGCTTTTTCACCTTAACAAAGCATGGCTTTTCTCTCCTTTGGGTAGGCCGATCATCTCAAAGTGAATTTCCTCGGTCCGATGTATCCGTGCTGATATCAAAGCTTTCCACTAAGAATCTCTAACTTGCTAGCAAATCGAGACCAGAAGTCAGAGCCCATCTGTAACAGTCAGCATTCTCATTTCTCTGGGAAGGCCAAGGCCTTTTTTTTTTCTTACCAGATGTGCTCTCTGACCACAGGTCTGAGAACCAATGGCATGGAGCGAGATGCTTCCCAATGCGGAAAGAGGCAGGAAGCTCCCTAATGGTACCTGGGCTCCCGCCCTGGTGATTGCACCTCCCACCTCTTTGCTAACTGCTGCTCACAGAGCCTGCCACATCATCTGTGGTCTGTCATTCGCGCATTTTCTCAAACCCGTCCCTCTCCATTTTTGGTCTTGGGCTTTGAGGAGCTGTAACTGCTAGGGCGAGTCGTCTGGTTGAGTGATTGGATTTGGCTTCCCTCAAGCATGATCACCCAAGTTCAGGCTTTCTGTCATCTCATTCCCATTGTCACCAAAGGGTGGGGTTAAGAAAACCAGAGCGCCTCCTCCCCCTGAGGGACAGCAGCGGGCCAGGGCCGGTGGTTCTTTTTAGATTAAGCATGTCTCATTCCAAACAGGTGATGAGCTCATTTTCTTGGACCCTCACACAACCCAGACTTTTGTTGACACCGAAGAGAATGGAACGGTTGATGACCAGACTTTCCATTGCCTGCAGTCCCCGCAGCGAATGAACATCCTGAACTTGGATCCTTCCGTAGCGCTGGTGGGTATCTGAAGGTTGGGTGGGCCAAGAGCTATGATGCCACTCTGCTACAGATGCGTTCCCGGGGACTTCTCCGGGTCGCTAGGTAGGACGGCGAGAGAGTACGTTCACTCACCACGCCCCTCCCCCCAAGAGGCACCGGAGTATAGCCGGGAGGGGATGAACCCTGAAGGCAAGCTACTAGAGTTGGAATCCAGGCCCTGCCACTTCCTAGCCATGGACTTAGGAGGAGTCCTTGCACTTTTCTGAGCCTCAGCCTTCTCACCCCTAAAATGAGCAGAACAATACTTCCTTCAGGGTTGTGGGAGGCATAAGGCATTCAGCACGGTGCCGGGCACCTTGTAAGCATTCTGTAAATGCTTATTAGTTATTATGAGCGGCACAGTCTTTCCCCTTTTACTTCTTGCCCCCTAATTATTGCCACCCAGGCCCAGGGAATAAGGCGGGACATAGGGAGGGATCAGGGGGCAAGATCTTCCGGGTGGATAGTGCTCATTTCCCTGGGCGCTCAGGGTTTTCTCCCCTGGAGGTATGACGACTGTCTGCACACACTGAAGGGACAGCTGCCTCTGAAGTTACCGGTGGTTCTGAGGCCTGGCTACATCCTCTCTTCCACTTTAACCCGATTGTCAGAGCACCAGAGACCGAGAGTGGGCAAGAGTCCTCCTCTAGTTTTGGACCATTCTTTCACTACTGTAGGATGGCTCTGAGGATGAGGAAGGAGGTGGACGGTTCTCTTTATTCTAACAGATCATTTCCTTCAGGTCAAAGCCACCTCATTATGTACTGCCTCCAGCTAAAAGTACTCTGTGGCTTTTGTTGGTTGGTTTGATCGACTGTTCTTTATGGATGTGTCTATTTGTGCACCGAGTGTGATGGAATTAACCCCATGCTTTGGAGATTGGCCTTCAAGTTACTGTATCTCACAGCATGAGGGGAGGGGGACCGGGAGGGAAGAGAGGGAGGGAGGGAGAGAGAGAGAGAGAAACAGGGAGAGGGAGAGATGGAATGAATGAGTAAACGTGTGTGTCCAGGTAAGGTAATGACCCGGGAGAGGGAGCAATGCAGCCAATGTACTTTGTTATTGCCAGAAGATGCATCTAAAGAGAGCGGCCACCATCCCAGCTCCAGGCCAGGGGCGCCATCTTGCAGTACAGAGGGCCCGACTCCGTGCCCCTGATCAGTTCTAAGTTCTGTTCTCTTGCTTTTCCCCCCAAGGGCTTTTTCTGCAAAGAAGAAAAGGACTTTGATAGCTGGTGTAGCCTTGTGCAGAAGGTAAAGATGTGTGTTTTTCTTAGTCTTAAAAGCAGTTGTTCAATAGGATCCCTTTTCAAGACTGCTTCACGTAGTGACATGAATCTAGCCTGATAGGATTGTATTGCAAGAGAAAAACTAAGATGTGGGGAATTATGCATAATTCTGGGGGGAACCAGAGCAAAACCTTTGTTCGAAATATGCTTAGTATGTCAAGTGAGTGATATTTTTAGCTACGTAATGTCTCATCTGATTATGCCTACAAGTCACATGAAATATTCAATGAGTATTCCACCGTTTGCACTTAAAAATGCTAATTTCACAGAGTTCGGCCTAAATTCTTCCTCATTCCGTTCATAGCGCCGAGATGGTTGAAGGAACCAAACTGCTTTTCTGTTTGTTTCGTGGTCCGTTTACAGTTTCATATAGTCCAGGATGTAGTTTAGGGAGTTCATCTTTCTCTTAGCTGTCCCATTTCTATTAAATGTAGGCACGCTGCCATTAAAGGAAACACAGTTTGCAGGAATCTGTTTAAACAGCAAAGCCAGATGTGCTTTCTTCTCGGTATTTTACATAAAAGGGTGTTCACCGTTTTGCTGGCTCACCAGTCTTTGCCCTGCTCATCCTCGATTCTAACACGTGCCAAGTATATGGGAGACATTGATAAATACTTATTGAAAGAAGGGCGATCACAGGGAGTAGTTGAAAAGCGCCCTGGATGGGGTGGCAGGAGCCATGCTATTCTCCTAGCTGCAAAAACAAAAAACAAAAAAACAAAACAAAAAAAGAGGTTGGGGAGATGGGAGCCCAGAGCTTCCTGCAAGTGTAAGGAGGGCAGATTTTTCTTCACAAGCCAACAGATAATTGACACTAATGTCCCTAGCTGACTCTGCCACCCCGTTAATCATTGGCTGGGACACAATGGAGAATTCTTTTCTAAAGGCAATACTTAACCTGTCAGAAGGCAGCGCACCTCTAGTCACACCCCCTGTAAAGGTTGAATGAAAGTTCTCTGGTAAGACTGTGCCATCTAAAATTAGGACATACACCACAAGTGTTGGACTAAAATCAAAACCCCGCCAACACGACATCCCCGGATCCTCTGGGGGCAGATTTCACATAATTAACACACAGTTCTTTGAAGCCAACACATCAGGAACAGTTCGGCGCTGAATTGAGTTAGGCCCGGGCCACTGGCCTTCCATCAGCTACTCCCTCCAGTGTCCTTCCTGGGCGGCCAGCGCTAGAACTGAAGGGGGCTGGGTCTTCTCATGGGTCAAGGAGAGGAGGGGCGCACTGGCCGGGGCTTTGTTCTCGCCTTTCAACAACTAGGCCACTCTCGTAGGGTTTGGGATCACAGATGGACAACCGGACCGAAATGTGTAGTCAGTCTGAAATGCTTACAGCCGTTTCTGTGTGTCCTCAGGAAATCCTAAAGGAAAACTTAAGGATGTTTGAATTAGTTCAGAAACATCCATCGCACTGGCCTCCCTTTGTTCCTCCGGCCAAGCCAGAAGTGACAACTACTGGGGCAGGTAAGCCATTGTTCTGGGGGCTCTTGGGTAGCTGTCGTTTCATGAGACCAAAGCAACTGTGGTTCACATTTTCCGTGGAATGTACAGTATCTCCTCAGCTGGGCTGAGCAAGGAGTGGTGTCCCCGATGATTTTAATCTTCCGATGAACTGATCTGTATGAGTTTCAAAGCCTGATAATTGAAGAAAATGAGCTCGATGCAAAAGAGCCATGCGAAATCAAAATGATGAGAACGTGTATTCATGGTCTGGCCCCAAAAAAACAAATCAGGGGCCAGGGGTGATTTGAAAGGTACCTCAAAGACCCCAGAGCCTTGTCCTCATCACTGGGAATATGAGTGTGTAATGAGCTTAATTATTTTGCTTCTTTCTTTTTTTTTTAAATTATGTTAGTCACCATACAGTACATCATTAGTTTCTGATGCAGTGTTCCATGATTCATTGTTTGTGTATAACACCCAGTGCTCCATGCAATGTGTGCCCTCCTTAATACCCATCGCCAGGCTCACCCCTCCACCCCCCTCCCCTCTAAAACCCTCAGTCCGTTTCTCGGAGTCCACAGTCTCTCATGGTTAGTCTCCCCCTCTGATATCCCCCTTCATTTTTCCCTTCCTTCTCCTAATGTCCTCCATGCTATTCCTTATGTTCCACATATAAATGAAGCCATTCGATAATCGACTTTCTCTACTTGATTTATTTCACTTAGCATAATTTCCTCCAGTCCCATCCATGTCGATGCAAATGGTGGGTATTCATCCTTTCTGATGGCTGAGTAATATTCCATTGTATATGCGGACCACATCTTCTTTATTCATTCGTCTGTTGAAGGGCATCCCAGCTCCTTCCACAGTTTGGCGATTGTGGACATTGCTGCTATGAACATTGGAGTGCATATGGCCTTTCTTTTCACTGCGTCTGTATCTTTGGGGTAAATACCCAGTAGTGCAATTGCTGGGTCATAGGGTAGCTCTATTTTTAACTTTTTGAGGAACCTCCACACTGTTTTCCAGAGTGGCTGCACCAGTTTGCATTCCCACCAACAGTGTAGGAGGGTTCCTCTTTCTCCCATCCTCGCCAACATTTGTTGTTTCTTGCCTTGTCAATTTTGGCCATTCTGACTGGTGTAAGGTAGTATCTCAATGTGGATCTTTCTAAAGAATCTCTAGTACTTGTCTGTGGTCCCGCCTGCGAGTCTCCTCCACACAAGCTTTTCCATAGCAAAACGATTAAAAAATGAATAGTCTTAACCACTGAGTAACGGTACTGACCACTTCAACCGGAGTGTCAAGCTTTCTTCTTTCTCATTTCCATACTCCGACAGAATTCATTGACTCTACTGAACAACTAGAGGAGTTTGACCTGGAGGAAGATTTCGAGATCCTGAGCGTCTAGGATAGCGGAAACGCGACTTGGTGGTCTGTCTTCCACCCGGCACGAGAAGAACACAAACCCATAACATGAGACTTTTCTAGTCAGCAAGTGCCTGATATGCCAACAGCATACAAACTTGAGAGCAATCATGACTGAGCCAATCACCATTTCTCAGAAAACAAACGATAACAACCCTTCCCCAGAACGAACTAGAACAATCATGGAACATAGGAGCAGAAAGATTAGGAGTCGTCCCTTGCTTCCCAGTTTGTCTTACCCGGCCACAGCGAGTCTTCAGCTACTGAAACGAGGAGATGGGTGTCTGGAAGACAGACAGCAACTCCACCTTGCTTCAAGCACCAGCAGAGGAGAGATGATTTCCCTGTGCTTCTTCACCCCTTCAGGAGTCCTCTTTTGGGCTAAATACTAAGAAGCAATCTGTTCTCTTGCTCTAATAATAAAGTGATTGCATCAGGGAGAAAAAGGTCTTATTAAGTTATTCGAATATGTATTTTAAATGGTTACAATTCAGATAAAAAATTTGCCTGTGAAATTACATCAAATGCGCCCTGGTTGATTTCCTTCCTATCCGAGGGAGCCTTACTGTCTGGTGATGGGTCACCGTCGCCATCCTTACTGATGTTTTTGTCAGATGTCACCCTGTCCTTCGATCAAGTCATGATCACTTTATTTTTATTTGTTTATTTAAAAACTCCTTTTTAAATAGATTTTATTTGAGAGATAGAGAGCACGAATGGGGAGGAGGGGCAGAGGGAGAGGGAGAAGCAGACTCCTTGCTGAGCAGGGAGCCAGACTTGGGGCTCCATCCCGGAACTCCGGGATCATGACCTGAGCCAAAGGCAGATGCCTAACCGACTGAGCCACCCAGGCACCCCAAGTCGTGATCACTTTAAGGTAGTAGTGGGCAAACTTTTCCTGCCAAAGGCCAGATAGTAAACACTTCCGGTTTTGTAGGCCATGCGGCCTCTGTCACAGCCACTCAGCTCTGCGGTCAAAGTGCAAAAGCAGCCATCGCAGGCATGCAAACAAACGAGCCTGGCTGGAAGCCAATAAAACTTTATTTACAAAACCTGAGGATCCACAGACATGTACCCTGGGGCAATACATTATGTGTTAATTAAAAAAAAAAAAAAGCAGGTGGCAAGCTGGATTTGGCATGCAGGCTACAGTTTGCCAATCACTGACTTAAAATTGTTGATTTGGGGGAAGTCAAAAGTAGCCTTTGACTTCAACTCCATTTTGGTTGACAGCCATAATTAGAAAAAATTATTCACGTGGTGACATTTAATCCGTGCAGCAAATGCAATTCCGAACCGTTTTGGGATGAGCAATGTAGTGAATCTTCAAGCACATTTTCATCAAATTGGCTTTGCTAAACCGTCTTCTGTGTGGCTGCACCTCAAGCCCATGTTTCTCTCCTTCCCTCCTAACTTGGGTGCATTTCACCCCCCTCCTCCACCAAAGCCCGAGGAAGGCCAGCAACCACTAGCTTGAAAGCCAGCACCAAACCAAAGTTTGTTTTGTTGTTTTTTTCCTGTATATGTAGGAATGTTAGAACACTTGTTTCCTTGAATTCCATTTTTTTTTTCCAGTAGGTAATATATTCCAGTGGTTCAAAAATCAAAAGGTGCAAAATGGTGTGCAGTGAAAATGTCTCTCCCTCCCACGGGTCGGTTCCCTTCCCTGAATGCTCCCAGTGTCATTGCTTTCTTGTTTATCAGTCCAGAAGATATATTTTATGCATATACGAATATATGCATATATGTCTCGGATTTGATTTTAACAACCTCAACGTGTCTCTACTTTTTGTGTGTGTGTGTGTGTCTCTACTTTTTAAAAGAGATTTTATTTTTTTTTATTTTTGAGAGAGACCAAGCACGTGCATGTGAGATGGGGGGTGGAGGGGCAGAGGGAGAGCGACAGAGAATCTCAAGCAAACTCCTCGCTGAGTAAGGAACCCGACTTGGGGCTCGGCCTCACAACCCTGAGATCACGACCTGAGCTGAAACCAAGAGTCAGACGCTTAACCGACTGCGCCACCCAGGCGCACCGTCATTTCTCTACTTTCGATTTCTCTATAAAGGATCCTGAAGCCCCAGAAGCATGGAAACCCATTTCTTGAACTCTAGCATGGACGGGGCTAAAAAGCAGTTGTAGGCATATTTTGGAACAAGTTGTAGATTTGTTGCCTTCTGCCCTTTGACTTTAATTGTATTTTTTCCACCTCAGTGCTATGTTGTAAAGCTCAGCTTGCAGTAACAGGCTCTGAGGGGGACTCAAGAATTACAGCGAGATGGACTTTAGAAAAGTATTCATCAGAGAATGTCAAAAGAGTCGAATGTTGATGTGTGATTCCTTTTATTTGCAATGTAGAAAGCTGACAGCATGCTTATTACTCAGGAAGTGAAATTAACAATAATTCAGATTACACTGATTTTGCTTTCTCTGTGTTGGCACGGTTTACGTAATATTTAAGGAAACAGAATCACCTGGAAGGAATTGCCTCATGTTAACATAGCTAAGTATTCCGGGAAACTGATAATCAGAGGAAATGGTTAAAACACATCCCCCTGCGGAGAACGCGATATACTTTATAGTCCACTCCGGCTTGCTTTAGGTCTGCCAACTGCTAAGGAGAGGCGTGTGCTAGATTTGTATGAGGCTTAACAATGCATTAAAATAGTTTAACAGGCTACCTGTGAAAGAGCAATTGGATGGACGTTTTAATGGAAAGTCTCTAACAATAGCCTCAGAATGCAAAGGACCCAACACACCGCGGTTTCGATTTGCCCCACCGCACACATCTGGATGGCATTTGGAATAAACAGGGACCTCTGAGAAACTGGGACAAGGGCTTTGCCTTTTTTTGTTCCTGGAGTCTAAAGCAAAATTCACACCTCCTTACCCATCCACCTCTCCACCCCCCGGGCCTGGGAGAAAGGGGTGTGGTTCTCATTTCCCTTTCTGGGCCCGGCTGCACTTGGTGCCTCCCCAGCTCTACTCTGGACCAGGCCAAGTCCTAGGTCTCCGGCTGGGGAGGGCGCCGGCAAGGAGGAAGTGATTCGTTGGGAACCATCTGAAGTTAACGAGCCCCCTCCTGAAGCACCCTGGGGCCCAGCTGGGCTCACCGTCGAAGGAACCAAGGAGCACCCCGGGCTGCTGGCGGGCACCCCATTCCAGGTCCGCCGCCCGTCTAGACACAGTGGGTCCCCCGGACCAGTGAGAGCTTGCCCCATGCAGGCTCGAGCCACCCTGTGAATGCTTAGCCGGAGAATTTTCTGGCTGAATGTGGAAACGCTGGCTTCCGGTTTAAGCCAAATAATGTGTGGTGACCTCTGGACAGAAAGAAATGGCTTCTCAGCTATCGTGAAGGGCTTTCTGATCAAGGCAGTGAGGAAAGCTAGGAGTCTTAAGAAAGCAGTCGCCCAGCAGGTCTTTCTGAGGTAGCCGTGAATAAGCCTGCGAACATCCGAATCCAACGGTAGCACCAGGTTGAAAGGGGACAGCAGACCCCAGTAGGGTGGGCTCACCCATCGGGCCTGAGGGGCGGGGTGACCAGCGTCCAGTAGCCCGGCCCGCAGGAGACTCCGATGTACGACCCAATGGGGGGTAACAGGGAAGAGGGCCTTCCTTCTTCAGCTCGTTCGGGGCTGTGAGGTGACCGTTGTGTGGGGGAGGGGTAGGCAGGGGGCAGGGCGGGCAGGTGCCCCCCTACAGGCTTTTCATACACACCTGGCAGCGGCTGACCCGGGTGTGCAGCTGCCCGGCCTTGAGCGTTTCGGATACCGCTTCCTCCCTAAACTGCTGCCTCTCTTCCACCGTCGTCAGCCAGAAACTGTACTTGTTGGCAAAGTAGTGGCAGGTGCCCCGGGCCCCACTGCACTCGATGAAAGGAGTGGCTCGGAAATCCTCCAGGCAGGAGCCGGGGGAGACCAGGGACTGGCCGCCGCCCTCGGCGCCCGCCGCGGTGTGCTGCAATGGTCGGGGTCAGCGCGTCAGCCGTGGGCCCTTCCGCAGCTCTGGCCCCCTGGCCTGCACCCCCAAAGCCCATGGGACCACTTGAGCTTGTAGCTCCTCAGGGCCAGCAGCGTCCCCTCCAAGATCCCCAAGTGCCCTCCTGACCCACCGCGCTTGGGCAGCGGGGACCTCTTGGCCGGCATCCCCCCCCCCAAACTGCCGGCGTCCTGCTGCGTTCCGAGGTGTGTTCCACGACTCCCTGCCAACCCCCGCGGGCAAGTAAGTCTGAGAAAGGCTGGATGAAGGCAGATTCGGTAGGTTTTAGAATGCAGGTCTTCTCCGAGCCCTTGTCGACTTCAAGCCCTTGGTGGTGAACCCCAAGAAGAGAAAGGGCGTGCGGTACTCCACCAAGTGGCTAAACCCTGGGCCCTGCCCCCAGCCTATCTATGAATAGTATTGGCTCTGCAGTTAGCTTCCTTAGAACTTCTTACGTTTTCCATCTGTACCCCACCCTTTAGGGCAACACAGAGCGTTTGTTGCTTGCTGAGCACAAGTGGGCCTCGTATGCGGCCTAGCGTCCCGGCCCTCCCTTCAGGGCCCCTTCGGCATCCAATGTCAGTGCCATTCATTAGCCCAGAGTCGCTAGTCACTGTACCCACAGACAGCAGTCCCTGTCGCTCCACTCCCCACCCTCTCTCCCTTCACTTCAGCTGCGGTATTAGCTGGACCACAGCGGGTGAGGAAGAGGCTTCACCCCCCCTCGGGGTCAGCAAATGGCCAATGGGACAGACGCCCAAGTTGAACACTCAGGGATGGCTTGCTTTACACAACTCCAGGAGGGTTAGTCTCCTTAGAAGGGATGTTCCTGACATATGAAGCGTCAAAGTTTTCCTCATTTTGATCCTTGGATGGAACACGTTCTGGAACAAATGACACACTACCCTGCCTTACTAAATGGGCAGACGCTTTGTATTTTACACTTCGCGCAGGACTCAGGCTTATTGTTGGGAATGTTGCTTTTTGTGTTGGGCAGTTAAGGGACACAACTTGTAGAGTTCTTAGGCCACCTTTGAATCATTTTCTCCCTCTTTTCTCCTTCTTAGCAGGCATGTCTTATGGCTTCAGGATGCCATACTAGGCAGTCCAAATTCCCACCCTTACAGGTTTTCAGGAAAATATGGATATTCTAGAACGTTGGAATTCTGTATAAAGTAAGAGTAAAGAGATTCTGAATAAGGACTTAAGAGTGCTCCGGGGAGCAAAACACATGTGATTTTGTACAACTTTTGTACCACTCCTTGTGGAAGCTCAGGGGCCTTTTCGACTTATTTCCTGGTCTGGATGGTGGATGGGACAGAACGAGAGGGGAGACGATTCTGTATCACATGGGGATAAACTGCCCGATTCACACGGACAGAGCAAAACAAGGAAGAACCTCATCCCAGGCAGGTACACCAATGTGAGGAGGCCTACGGCTTTGGTAATTCTTCAAAGACACTTTCTCATCGTCTCATCCCTGGCGATTTAGCAAGGAGGCTCTGGCGAGGCAGAGTACTTCAGCAGGTGTCACCCCGGCATTCCCTGGCAGCGATTCTGGCCCGAAAACTGATCTTTTGCTCATTTAATGTCCGACCCCCCCATATTCACACAGAATGGCATGTGAGCGACTTGATGCCTCCTTGGGCTTGCAGCTCTTTCTTACCAAGACATACAGCCTTCCCACCACAGTGGGCAAGGAGCAAAGACCCCAGCAAGGAGGTAGAAACACGGCACGCCCTCATCTGAGCATTTCAGGAGGACATGGCGGTGGCCGGAGGCCAGAAGAGGAGGGGTGCCCATGCCCAGCCTGGGCCATGAGAGTGTGTCCTGGCCTTGGGGGGGGGGCAGCCTCTCCCTCACTGTCCACGGGGATCGGCTGTCACCTCCCTCCCTCGCTGTGGCATACCTGAGCGGGCATGGAGATGTCGGGGCCTTTGCCGGTGATTCATAGATATTCTCAACCCTGGACCGCTGGGTACAAACCGTTCCCTTCTACTCACCCTCAGAATTACCCATCATTCATGCAGAACTGGGCCAAGGTCAGGCCAAGCCTCTTCCTTCTTTTCAAATTCTGTGCTTCCTACCTCATGTCGCTTGGGTCTGCGAACCCGCCTGAGGGACCCTCTCGGGGTCTCCCCCACCCCTTCCCCCGCCGCCACCCTCTGCCTTTGCACTGGGGAAGGGGGCAGGGCAGGGCCTCACCATGAGGAAGGAGTACCCGATCCAGAGGCTGCGCCAGCCCAGGGGGCACCGCGGGATGGTGACGTCCTGGCTGTGCACGGCGATGGCCTGCGAGGGCGCCTCGCACACAGAGCAGCGGCTGATGTACTGGGGGATCTGGGCCTGGCCGACGGGCATCATGGGAATGGGGGCGGTGGTGGAGAGCCAGTAGGATTTGTCGTTGCGCCCAGCGTAGTGGCACACTTCGTCCACGTTGCAGTAGATGAAGGGCATGGTGCTAAAGCGGGGCAGGCAGGAGCCAGCAAAGCCTGGAAGGAGAGCAGGTGGGCAGGTGCGGGTAAGGTGGGGCCGAGAGGCAGGGCGGGGACCGTCCCCAGCGCCACCAGGGCTGGACCGGCCACGTTGGCATCCAGCCGCTTGTCCCAGAGCAGGGATGGCCCTCCTTCCAGGCCTGGCACATCGTGCATCCGCTGGCGTCTGTTGGTCAAATCCTATTTTCAACACACCAGGGAAGTTTGAGAATGAAAGGAATCTTTGTCTAAGCTGCAGAACGACTCCCTAATTAATCTGCTGTGTCAAACCGGCATTGAATAGAGCGAGTCTGCGGTTCAGAGTCGGCACACCTGTAGACAATACAATTAATTCCTGGGTAATTGCTATTGCCCCACAGGTCACATTATTATTATTACTCCTGCTAATCGCTAAGGTGTAATGGATGCTTAACATGCCGAACATTGTCCGAAGGGTTTTCCGTTGGGTGATTCATGTAATCCTTACAGCAGCCTCTGAGATAGGTACGAGCCTTAGCTTTGTTTCCATTTAAGAAGGAAGCGGCAGCTCAGAGGGGTCGAAGAAGTCGTCCAGGGTCCCCGGCCAGTAAGTAGGAGAGCCAGAGTTTAAACCCAGATCCACCTAACGCGACAGCTAGTGCTGGAGACCCGCTACCCAACGGTGGGCCCCGCCCCGGGCTGGGAGGACGGAGGAGGGGAGCTCTTGATCCCCGTGGTGGTGGTACAGGGGTGACCGAGGCTGGTGTCAGAGCCGGTACTTACCCAGGTCCTGGTTGTGGGCTTTCTCCTGTCCCTCTACGAACAGCAAGCTGTAACCCACCCACAGCTGGCTCATCCCGACGGGGCACAGGGGCACCTGTTCCGACTGGCTGTGCTTCACCAAGGTGTACCCCACTCTCACGCTCTGCCCGGGCACTCCAGCCCTCCCGAAGGGACCCTTCTTCCCTGGAGCGCCTGAGAGGGAGAGAGCAGGAAAGGGGGGTGAGCCACTCATAACGGCAGCTACTGACCTCGGGCCGAGCGCCGAGCTGGGCACACTGCATACACACCCATGCTAGCTCACTGGGTCCTCACGACAACCCGATCACCCCGATTTGTAGATAAGGGAGCAGGCTCACAAGTCCCACAGCCCGTGGAGCTGGAATCCCAACTCAGAAGTATCCAGCCGCGGAGTCCCTATTTGAAAAAGCGTGCTATCCAGCTCCCCTCCCATGGCTGCCTGGCCTCTGGTCCTCTATCAGGGGAGCAGGGAGCAGAGGGGGTGACTCCTTGGACCTCGCAGGCTCTCCCAGGACATAACCGGGCCCCTGCTGAATCAGAGAGAGCAAAAGCAGAATTGGGACTAGCGGGGCAAAAATCCCACCCGCTCTCCTGCCCATGGCAGACATGGCTAGTTAATCGTACCCCTTGTCCCACTGAGCCTCAGAGCTGTTCTCTGTGCAGGACAACTGATTTGCCATCCCTGTTACCAAATGGGAGGTAAGTAGCAGCCTTTCCTCATCTCAGACTTTCTTATGCCTTGAACTGCCCCCTTCCCATCCATGTCAGAATCCCAGGGTAGAAAAGGGGAGGTGCAGGGCCGAGGGCCAGGCTAGAGGACAATCATTGCTCTCCTGAGAGCTGGAAGAGAACCCAGAGAAGGATTTGGAAGGGGTCCTTGCCTTCCAGAATGTGGGGCTCTCATCCTTCACAGGCTCACGGGTGGGTGGGAGTGAATGGAATGCAGTCTGGTTTTCCAGGCCCCTAGCAGTGTCAGGCTTTACTGCCCCGTTTCCTGTTTCTCAGATTTGAGATTCTGGCTCACTCCAAAGCCTTCTACCCTCAGGAAAACCCTCGGCCCCCTGGTGCTGACATCACCAGACCTTCAAATCCTGGAGGGCCTTGCAGTCCAGGGAGACCAGGGTCACCGAGAGCCCCAGGCGGGCCAGGGAGTCCGTTGAGACCGTCTTTGCCAGGGATGCCGGGTAAACCTTTGGAGCCTGCAGGGAGAGAAGACCGGCAGCTGGGACTCAGCGTGGGAGGTCCGTGAGAGCAGGCCCGAGGGAAAAAGGACTCGTGTGTCATGCCTAGGACTGACCAGGAGAGGGCGCACTGACCATCAAGTTAGAGCACTCAGGGCTGAGCCTCCTGGGCTAGTCCTTAGCTTCGTGGCCGGGCATCTTGGTCCTGGGACCACTGCTCTGCACTTAGCCCTTCTGAGCCCCCTCACTCCAATTCTTCCCTTCCTCTCATCCTCCCAGCTATGCACAGAATGCACAGAAACTGTCAGAGTTCCACGTCAGAGATGAGAACACGTGCACCCGGAGAGACTACTCACTTACCCGAGCTGGTGCATCGGCTGGGATTAGAAGCTGGGTTTCCTGACCGCCTACGCCCCCACCCGGCCTCCAGCCCGGGGCTTTGTCCCTGGCTCTTGATCCCCCACCACACTCCCTTCTTCCTTCTGCGGAACATTAGAGAGGCAAGCGCTGCCCGGAGTAGTTGCTACGTTCTGCCCACACATTTTCTAAAGCCAAGTACATCTGCTGACCTTGCTGGCCCCCACTTCCCAGCAAGAAGCTCGGGGCCTTTGTGAGGGAACGGACGAAATGCTCTGAGCCGGAGATCTCAGCCAGTTGCTTCAGCCTCTCAGCCAAGGCCGTCTTAGCTCTCCTCCCCGAGAAGTCCCCTGTCGCTGGCACTCTCCTTACCTTGGAGGCCGACAGGGCCTTGAACCCCAGGGTCTCCCGTGAGGCCAGGGATGCCATCGATGCCCGGTAGACCCATGGGTCCAGGAGGAACCTGGACAGCTTCTGCAATCGGTGTTTCTCCAGGAGCACCTCGGGGTCCGGAAAAGCCTGGGGGCAAGTGGGGGAGATGGAAATATCAGGCAGAGGCAGAGGAGGCAGCCGGCATGGGGCCCCAGAAGCCTGCTTTCCTACCTGGCCATCGCCCGCTTTCTGCCTCTGCTGTTTGCCCCCACAGTCCCCACTGGATCCCTCTGGGAAGACTGTCACCACGCTTTATGTGATATCCTCTTTACCCACCTACCTCCCCAGTGAACCAGTAACTTCTAGAAGGCAAGGACTGGGTTACATTCATCATGTTTCCTCAGAGCCCGGCATAGGGCCTGGGACATGGTAGGCAAGTCAGGACACGTTTGTGGCCAATGAGGTGGCCTGAGCTTTCGTCTGGGGCTGGGGTCGCTGGTTCGCTCCCTCACTGGTCGGGGCACAGTGCCAAGGAGGCCCAGGGGAGGCGCCCAACCTCGGAGGTTCGGCTGGCACAACGGCCTAGGACCCTGAGCCTGGCCTGTCGGTTTACGAAGAGACACACGAGCCAATTTGCTTACTATTTCATTGACCAGATATTTTTCAAGTGCCTACTATGAGCCACACCCTGGTAGACTGAGGCATGGAGCAGGGAATAAGACAGACTATTGTGGAGATTATGGTCTGGGGAGAAAGATGGAAGATGCATAACGAATACCATTCATCTCCCTGCAAGTTGTGAGAAGCGCTACAAAGGAAATGAACAGCTCAGTGACAGTGACATGGACAGTGACAGTGAGCTGAGGGGCTTTGAGGGGCTTTGAGGTGGAGAACCTGCTTGAGAAAGAGTGATAAGTGGCCTCTTACAAGCAGTGACATTTAAGCTGAGACCATTAAAGATGAGAAGGGCGGAGGTGGAGGGGAGGGCAAGAGGATTCTAGGAAGTAGAACTCGCCTGTGCAAAGGCCCTGGGGTCGACCAGTTTGGCTAAATGAAAGAGGCTGGTGTGGCAAAGAAGGCGAACCAGAAAAGAGGAAGGGCTGAGGGGGAAGTCGTCCCGTGGGACTTTGGGAACCACAGTTCATCGCTCTGCTATGGGAAGCCAGTGGAGGATTTATGTCTTATAAGATCTCTCTGACTGCTTCATGGAGAAATGATTGTTGGGGGAGCTGCCAACCGGGGAGGAAGCCGGGAGGCCAGTTAGCTGGTCAGTGCAGTGATTCCCGTGAGAACCAGCTGTGCCCTGGACCGGGGTGGCAGCCAGGGAGGGGCTGAGAGGTGAGCAGGTGCGAGCGCATCGAGGGGAGGCAGTCCGCGGGGCTTGCTAACGGGTTGGGCGTGCGTGAGGGGATGGCGGTAAAGGATGGAAAGGGTCCTTCTTCATTTCCGGAATTGAGCCCGTGGCTAAGTGGAGATGAGTGCAAGCCAAACCGAACGTGCCCGCAGAGGCAGAAAGAGTGCAGAGGGGAGATCAGCGGCCGGGCCCATGGTGGTAGTGACCTTCGGTCCCGGGAGCGGTCGGAGGCAGCGAAGTCCCCAAGCTGGGGAGATACCCTCCCTGGAGGTGCTTCATCCAGCTGCCTCGGACATCCGGGCTTTCTTGGCGTGGTGAGCAGTGGCTCCTGTAGGCTCGGGACCCCCAGACCTGTCCCTCCAGCTTGGGAGCAGCCAGGCACGTGCTCTCAACTCACCTCTGGGCCCTGCCTTCCCCTTCATTCCGGGAAGTCCTGGGTCTCCAGGTGGCCCAACTTTGCCTGGAATCCCCATGAAGCCAGGCTCACCTCTCACACCTGGCAAAGTCCAAAGGAAAGCAAGTCAGGGCCTGGCACGGTGGTGCGGATGGGGGACGGCGGGGTGGAGACTGGGCAGATTTGAGGGCGGGAAGGGCATGATCAGGAAGGGGCCATCTCTAACTGTGGAGTGGGAAAGGGCCCAACAGCCAGCCGTGCAGCCATACCTTTCAGTCCTAGCTCTCCAGGGAGGCCGGAGAAACCTGGAATTCCTTGGTCTCCCTTGGGCCCTTGAGGGCCAGGAACTCCAGGGAAGCCAGGGTCTCCAGGGTCACCTTGATTGGAGGATGGCCCAGGGGGCCCTGGGGGCCCTGGGGAGCCTGGACGGCCTAGGGATAAGATCAGAAGACGAATGAGGGCAGATGAGCAGAAGCGACCACTGCTGAAGGCCTTGGGGCTGCCAGGAAGCTGAAGCCCATTCCCAGGGCAGAGAATGTTCCCTTGCTGTGTGTGGGGCCCCAGTGCCTGGACCTTCCCGAACCCTCTGAGCAAACGCAGCCCGTCCCAGTCCCGTCTCCCTGCTAGGGGAGGGTTGTGAGGCCAAGCAGGCCCTTGCATGTCCAGCAGTAGGAATGGGGCCGGACTGTATCAGGACCTCTCCCAAATCCGGACAAAAGGCGAAGGCCAAACCTCTTCCGGGCTTCCTGTCTTTACCTCGCTCTCCATCTAGGCCTGGTCGCCCAGGGTCGCCAGGCTGTCCCACTATGACTGAGGGCAAGGAGAGGCCTGGGGCACCGGGCAGACCAGCAGGGCCCTGGAGACCTGGGAAACCTGCAAAGAATAAATGAAAAGGGCCGCTATGGGCTTGGTGTGGTCAGGCTCTCCCAAAGCAAATGGAAGGCTTAGGTGGCAGCCGGACTGGCGAACACCAGCAGACACACGAGGTCACGGTGATTCCCTGTTCTCCCCCACCCCGTCCTCCCCCCTCCACTCCCCGCCCCCAGCAGGTGCCACAGTTCCTTCTCAGGATGGAGCTTTGGAAAGTTCTAGCTCCCACTGTCACTGGAAATGAAAATATTTCAGACAGATTGCCCTCAAATGGGGAAGAAAAGAAGGCATGATGACTACAGCATCTGGAACTGAAGTTTCCTAAAGTGTTTTTAAACCTCCCTGCCCTGTGGCACATTTTCGTTGAATTAGCCAGTTATGTCTGGGGCTGCCCAGAGAAGGTATAAGGGCTGGAGTGGGGCACGGCTCCAGCCAAAACAGCCACCTGCTGGGTCCGAGTGGAGGTCCCAAGGGGACTGCAGTTCCTGGTGTCTTCTAGGGCTAATTTCTGGGTTTTCTAGGCAAACCGGAAAATGCTTTTACAGGCAACTTGTGATATCAGCTGGATGCTTGCTTAATTGCCTATAGAACAAATTTCTCTATACCATATCCCTTTCCCCTTTTGGTCAAAGAAAAAAGCCATTTATTAGAGTAGATACAGAATACTCATCTGCTCTGATATTTTTTACGTGTTTTCCGTTCATGCAACGATTTCTACTATAACGTTCAAAACCAGAAAATTTCAACGGATTACATAAGATTTATTGAATACGCACACGAAGACATACATGGCGTCTTGATGGGAAACCACATCAAAGCCATACGTAAAATGTCGAAGTCCATCTTAAACTCGTAGCATGAAAGAAATGTATTTATTATTTTGGCATATTCTAGAATACATTTCAATGAAGAGAAACAGATTCCCACTGATTGATAAACTATTCTGGTGGTCGAGATGATTTTTGTTCGTAACAATAAAATCCAAAAATACTAATGTTGAATTTTTGTTTTTCTGATGAAGAAAGCCAAAAATACTAAGGTGGAACTTCTCGTATTTCGTTAAAGAAATAGTAAATCCATAAAAATGCACAAAGAAAGATGGCAGATTGGTGAATTCCGGTGCTTTTTTACAGCTCATTAGTGAACTGAATGCAGGTGAAACATAAGGAATAAAAAAGTAAATTTCAAGAAAAAAGCTCCAGTTATTATAGGTCTGGAAACAAAACAAAAGAAAACGAGAAAAACAAGTTGTAAAGCCACCTAACTTGCACCTTTCAAGTATTTTTCTTTGTCACAAAGGTAAACATCTGAAAAGAAAGACATACTGTGTTTTTTCCTGAAAATATAGCTTTCTATATATACATACACATATTTATATATATAAAATATGTATATGGTGAAATGAAGGAAAAAGCAATAAACAAGACATCAGATGGTACTGTGGGCAGCACACAGATTATAAAAAGCTCCCATAGTAGTTTTTGGAGCTGCCTTCTCTTTTAACCTGTTTCTTGAGTTTAGAATTCCACCAATCTAGCATTAAAACTGAAATAAAGGTTCTACTGATCTCAAGTAGTTAAAAAGTTAAAAAAAAAAAAAAGCTCACGTATTTCTTTAAGAATGAGGCACTTTAAAGGAGCACGTGAAAATGCCCGATGGCACGTTTTTCCAACTCATTTCAGTGTCCGAGACTTAAGAAAAGCCTAGATACACAAATACGGCCTCTAAATATTTAATGCAAATGCAAAAATGAACGGTGGGATTCAAAATTATTTAGATAAAGGTATTATAGGGGCAGGGACTGCTTTAGGAAGTTTGCTTTGGGGTAAATCTCCATTTTACACTGATTTCTATGATCATAACAGACATAGGTTCCTATGGGCGGGGGGTGGAAGATATTTGCTGTGTATTTTTTTTTTTTAAAGATTTTATTTATTTATTTGACAGAGAGATCACAAGTAGGCAGAGAGGCAGGCGGGGGGGGGGGGGGGCGGGGGCGGGGAAGCAGGCTCCCTGCTGAGCAGAGAGCCGGATGTGGGGCTCGATCCCAGGAGCCTGAGATCATGACCTGAGCTGAAGGCAGAGGCTTTAACCCACTGAGCCACCCAGGCGCCCCTTTGCTGTGTATTTTTTTTTCTGTGTACTTTTAAAACCATGTTTTAAATAGATATTGAGAAGAGCAGAAGAATATTTATAAATCGCAAGTAAAAAAATCACCCGGATAACAATGAGCATCTCTGCTCCAACCACCCACTTTAAGAAAAAGAAGATGGCATTACCTTCGAATTTCTTTGCATGCCCTTCACAGATCCCTACCACCATCCCTCCCTCTCAAGGGGCAATCACTCTTGAATTTTGTGTTCCGTGTTCCCACAGTTTGACCACGCATATCTGTGTCCCTAAATGATAGATTGCTTGTTTTCATTTATTTATAAACCTTGATCAGTGGAATCACCCCCAACGTCTTTCTCTGCAACTTGAGTTTTTGTTTGTTTGTTTGTTTGTTTTTAAATCAACATGGTGTTCCTGAGATGTAGCCGTCTTCACATGTGCTGTTTACTACATTTGTCGTTGTGATTTTTTTTATTACCTCAGAGAGCAAAAGGAAATAGATAATTTAATGACTAGGCATCCATAGTCAAGATAGGAAACCGTCTGGGTTTTACTTCTATCAGGGCCCCCTCTTTCTACCTCCTGTGAAAGAAGCCACACTCTCTCCCTATAGGCTCAGACCCTGTGGGAGCCCCCACTCGGGAGAAGCTGCTGGATTTCAGAAAAGAACAGGTTGGTCCAGACCAAAGGAAAGAGTAAACACAGAGAGAGTAGATGCACCAATATAAAATTCAGCAGAAAATGAATTAATGTAGGAATTAGTTCCTGGGAAACAGACACGCATTATACAAACATGCACATAAATAAGAGGCAGGGGGCCCTCAAGCTCCAGAAGCAAATGAAGGAGCAAACATTTTGCAAATAGGATTGCCCCGGGAACACGTCTTAAGCACCTACTATGTGCCAGGTGCTGTGCTAAGTGTTTTTATACCTATTACCTCGCTCCTCGTTGGTTCTTCACCAAACCTATGTGGTTGATTCTCTTATTATGCCCACTTTACAGAAAAGGAAAATGAAGGGTCCTTGGGGACTGAGGGGCAAGTCACTTCCTTGTTTAAGGTCATATAGCCAGTGAGGTGTAGAGCTGGAATTTGAATCCAGCGGTCTGACTTCAGAGCCCATACTCCTAGGTGTGATGCAACACTACATTCGTTTCCTGTCTTACATGGAGTGCCCTGTATCTGGGTCTTCAGAACATTCTCGAGGAGAGGGAGAGAATCAGAATTCGTTCTCACCATTTGTGAGGTGGGGAAGGGAAGGCTCAGAAGGAGACTTCAGATGACACCATGAGTCAGGAGCCGAGATTAGGGCAAAACCTGCTTTCTGGTAAACCCCACAGATCCTAACTGAGTGCCTGTGTGTGCCTGTCCTAGGGAGACATTTACCCTCTTAGTCTTGGGCTCCTTCCGGCAGCCATGCTGCCTTTTCAGGGCTCTGGCAGTAGAGCGCCATCCACCCTGGACGCTGAGGAACTTTCGGCAAATCTCTTGCTAAGTGGACAAGCCCCGTCCCTCAGGACCTTTAAAGTCAGGCCCTGGCCAAGGGTGCAAGAGAGACCCTGGGGTTAATAAGGGAGAGCAGGAGGGAATAAGGAGGCTAGAGGGAGCTCACTGGACAGCTCCCTGACACGCCTTCCGGGAAAGCCGTAGGCATGGCCCCCCGCTCAGCAGTCAGTTCCACTGGGTTCAGAGATCCCCAGAGACGTGAAGACATGCACAACTCAACCCTGTGAGCCACGTGGCCCTGAGGAGCCCCAACCTTGGCTCCCCAGCCGGGCCTTACTCAGCTTCTACAAGGCCTGACATGGGCTCACTTACCTCGGCCACCTTTTTGTCCTCTTATGCCTGGCTTCCCTGGGGCTCCGAGGCCAGTTCCTGGAGAACCTCTTTCCCCTTTGGGACCAGGCAGGCCAGCTGGCCCAGGCACGCCGGTTATACTAGGTCCTAGGAGGAGATGCAGACAGAGGAGGGACAGAACTCAGTGCGGGCAAGGCCCTCATGCCTAGCTCATGGGCTCGGGGCCTGCCTGACGCGCGCCAGAAACTGAGTGCTGAAGTAACCAGAAGGAGAGCTCATTCTGGGTAGAAGGACAAACTTCTTCCCCCTTCCTCCTTCCTCCACAAATCGAGGCACCTCAGAACTGGGGGGCTGGCAAGGAGATCTATGAGCTGAAGGATATGGGATACCCCACAGTTGAGAACTCATGGCCAGCCCCGCCAGCCTTCTGGAAGAGCCGATGCTCTCCTTGCCCTTGAGGGTCTTCCTTACCTGGATTTCCATGCGTTCCCTTGGTTCCTGGAAGCCCATTCAGTCCATGTAAACCAGGAAGTCCAGGGAAACCTGAGGGGACCGAGTATCAGAAATGGCTCTGGCAACTTCGGAATCATGAAGGGTCAGCCAAAGGTCCTGCCCCCCAGGGCCTTGCGAAGTCCTCATTTTAAAGGTCCTGGTCTTTCTGGAGGCATTACTTAATGCCCTAAGGGAGAGCTGACCATTCCCTAACCTCCACCTTAGCTCTTCCTGACTCTCATTAGAGACCCATACAGCTTTAAGAGCAGGGCGGTAGATGTTCTCTTTGAGAACACAGTGTGGCAACGCCAAGACCCAGAGGTGCCAGCAGCCAGAGACTCGCTGCCCAACCTGACGTCGGGAAGACTACACGTGCCGGGATGACAGCCTTCCTCGCTAACTCTTCTCTCATGGATTCCATGTTCTCCTTTTCCCATTATCCGTCACGTGGCCCAGTCAGTGACTCCCCTGGAAATGGCTTGCCCCCAGAGAGTGTCTCCTAATATAAAGAGTTGCCATCCTTTTTCTGAGGAAAGAACCCCTTTCCCCATGGCCTCCTCTCAAATACACATACCTTTGGTTCCCATTAGGCCAGAGGGTCCCAGGGGTCCAGGTGCCCCTGGATGGCCTGGAGAACCTAGAAACCCTGGATTTCCTCTCATGCCTGCAATCCCGGGGAGTCCTGAAAGAGAAAGCAAGGCAGGAGCTCAGATTGGGCCATGGCTTGAAGCCAACCCTCGCTTTTTCAGAATACAGTCGTCGGATGGCACGGTACCTGGGGAGCCAGGAAGGCCAACATCTCCAGAAATCCCAACATTCCCATCTTCACCTTTGCTTCCTGGGAAACCCACATCACCAATGATTCCATCTGTTCCTTTCACGCCTACACAATCAAGAAAAATGCTGAGTGGTCGGGCCCTGTTTCGGGCACTGTGTTTTTCCCAGGGAGAGAGGGAGCAGGAAAGGAAAGCTACTTGAAATCTCAAGAGAGTCCGGTCCAATGAAAAGACTCTGAAAAAGATGGTAAGGGTAGATGTCTTTGCATTTTCAAGGTGCTGCCCGCTAAGGTAAGTAAACACGCTCTGAGTGCTGCCATAAGGAGGAGCAATGGGTGGAAATGTTCAAGAACCAGGTTAGATAACCATAAACCGAGGAAGTGGAAGGGATTATCCCAAAGGTCTTACTAGAATTATCCCATAAGTCTCAAAGGAAAAGTAGACCGGTTTGCTTGGGGAAGCGGTGGGCTGCCTATGAGTGGATACGTGTCAGGGTAGGAATTTTTCTGCACTGGATCGAAGTTACAGAACTTGGGGCTGACCTCCCCAGTTCCTCCTGATCCTCAGTTTTGAGGAGCCTGTGAGACACGTGAGATAAAAGGACAGAAGACTTACCTTTAAAACCAGACTCCCCAGGTTGTCCCTTGGGTCCCGGGCTACCGGAAATTCCAAGTGTCTGACCTTGATCTCCTGGGGATATGAAGATATTGTCCAAGTGGTCAAGAGAAACTAGAGCTCATTTTGCAGCAAAGATATCTTTTGATGGCAAAACCTTTTCAGATTCAATGTAGCCAGAGGAGATCTTTGACAAAAGTACGCATCGCATCGGGCAAAAAGTGACAAATCACTGAAAAAAGGTGGGGATGCTATCAGGCTATTGGCAAGAAATGCTGCTACGTGAGGCATATCTCCACTGGGAAGACATCGCTAGGTTCAGTATGGGCAGAGAAGATGGGAGGAGGGGCGTTGAAACATCAGAATGGAACAATGATGACGGCAAGTATGGGAAATTTTCCTGCCCCGTGGGCTGGGTTCAGCAGGGAAAAAGACTGTCCTGAGCCGAGGCCCTCCTCTGCTGTTGACTTTGAAAGGTAAATCCATTCACTTCCCTTTGAACATCAAGTTTCCTTCCCCAAGAACCCTGAGCCTGCTAGAAATCCACCTTGTTCTGGAAACATCCATTAAAAGAGAAAACGCTCCTTTTTAAAAAAAAAAAAATTATTAAGTTCAGTTAGCCAGCATATAGTACATCATTAGTTTTTGATGTAGTGTTCCATGATTCATTAGTTGCATATAACACCCAGTGCTCATCACCACAGGTGCCCTCCTTAATACCCATCACCCGGTTACCCCACTGTCCCACCCCCCTCCCTTCTGTAACCTTCAGTTTGTTTCCCGGAGTCCAATTGTCTCATGGTTTGTCTCCCTCCTGATTTCTTCCCATTCAGTTTTCCCTCCCTTGCCCCTGGCCCTCCACGCTATTCCTTATGTTCCACATGTGAGTGAAACCATATAATTGTCTTTCTCTGCTTGACTTATTTCACTTAGCCTATGTACAATGGAATATTACTCAGCCGTCAGAAAGGATGAATACCCACCATTTGCATTGACATGGATGGAACTGGAGGGGATTATGCTCCTCACCTTTTGCACCTGGGAGACCAGATGTTCCTGGGAGTCCGGGAGCTCCACTGAGGCCCTGTGAACCCTTCAAAGCAATATGGAAACCATTATTCCTGCCCGGAGCTCGGGGTCTTCCACACGCTCACCCCCCCCCCTCACCGTCCTCCCCGAACCACTGCCTGAGAGAGGTCTACTGCGTATGCTGTGGCGGGGGCGGGGGGTGGAGGGGGCATTCTGCAGAAGGGAAGGTGATGAGCCAAGGGTGGAAATGCATAGTCAGGGTTTTTAGGGGAGGGACGCTATCTGCAGATTAATCCCGGTCTCGTCATTCATAACTTCCCAATGGCTATCAAAATGAGAATGTTGGGAAATCAAGGTGCGGCTATCGTAGCAAGTCTCTTTGAAAATACAGGACGTAACCGTCCGGTCAGATGTTTGGTGGTGCTTCACGGGGGAGGGCGATAGCCCTCAGCGGCAGGTTCTGCAAGCTTCGGATCCCTGCAAAGCACCACGTAGCAGGCTGGATGTGCGCAGGTCCTGGAGTCTGCGTTAGGGCTCATGTTACCATTTTCATAGGAAAAACTGCCTTGACTGACTCCTGTCCAGCACACTGAGTCTGGGAAGTGGGCGTGTCAGCTGCCGTCAGCACAGCCACCCCCCTGCGAGCTGGTGCGGTTTTGAGTTGCGGAGCCTTCCCTAGTAAAGACGTACTCTACCTCGTGCCTTGGGTGGGAGCCTGAGTTCTTGGCCGGGTCTTTGTGCTCGCTGAGAGCATCCCCCTACATTTGCCTGGCTTTTCCCACACATTTAGGATCTCTGCTCATTCTGAGCCTTTGCTCACGCCGGGACTCCTCCCAGAATGCTCTCCCACTTTGACTTCATCCCTCCTAGAGGAGGAGGAGTCAGGACCATCCAGCTAAGAATGCTTTCTTTTGCAGTTGCTTCCAGGATATGTGTGTGTGTGTGTGTGTGTGTGTGTGTGTGTGTGTGTGTGTGTGCGTGTGTGCGTGTGTGTGTGTGTGTGTGTGTGTGTGTATGTTCTCTCCATCCGATGGCCTGCCGCTTTTAAAGGGATGGGATTTTGCGTGCAGGGAGCACAGGTGTTCTGGAATCCAGTTCATTTGGTCCCTTCAATACTGCTGCTATGATGGCAACCATTTATTGACAGCCCACTATTTGTCAGATACCAAGCTAAGCACTTTACTCGGATCGGCTCGTTTAATTCTCACAGCTGTCTGAAGGAGGTTTAAGTATCGTTTCCGTTTTGTGCAGATGAGAAAAGCGAGGCTCAGACAAGGTAAGCAATATGCACAGAATCACAGAACTCATGAGCGGGGGAAGGGAGATTCGAACCCAGCTCCATCTTGTGACTATGCCTACCCTATCACCCTGCCTTTGAAGAGCCCAGACAAGCTGATTTGATTACTTGCCACTTGTCAACAATGACCTTTCTGAAATCACAATGTCCAGAGGGCTGTACCAAAGTCTTATGATGCGCCTAGCTCAAGGGCGGGGCGGGGGGGAGGTGTCGGCGGTGGGGTGCAGACTTCTAGAAGAGCATGTAAGGACTTGTTCTCAAGGCCTGACAATCTCATTGAGGAAACCAGGCCCACACAGAACCAACTGGGATTCACATAAGCAGTGAGAAATGCAGCATGCGGGCGGGGTGGGACCCCTGAGACTCCTGGGGGAGTGGGCTCCCGGGGCCAGGACCCGAAGCACGGGTGGGCATTAGCCAGTTAGCTGCAGAGGAGAAGGCTCTGCCCTGTGGGGGAGAGAGCATGAACAAAGGCCCAGAGGAAGGAACCTTCAGGAAAGGGTGGGGGAAGGCCTGTCAGACTCAGAAAGAGGGCTTTGTCTGGGGTGAGCTAGGGGAAGGCCCCGGGAAGTGGGCTGGGGCCAGAAAGATGGGGCACAGGGGCAGGTGCCCCTGCTACAGAGGCCCTTCCCCGGCAGAGAGACCAGGAGCTGGGCGCACTTACACTTTCCCCTGGTATTCCTGGGAAACCTGTGATTCCAGGGGACCCCTTCAAGCCGGGTAAGCCCCGTTGTCCTGGGGAGCCAGGGAGGCCTGCTCTCCCAGCGAGTCCCTTGATGGTACTAGGGAAGCCGGGAGCTCCAGGCAAGCCTGGTGGCCCCGGGGGGCCAGCCTCTCCTTTGTCACCTGGGAAAGAAACAAAGGGCTGAGAAAAAAGACTCTGGGCAGGAGCAAACACCGGCAGCCTCAAAATCCAGGTGCCCTGCAGGCCCAGAGAAGGCAACCTCCTTGGACCCCCTGCGGCCACCCACATTGCCACTCTGGGGGGGTCTTGTGCTGTGGGGCCTTTTCTTGGGAGGGAAGTTGAAGATGAGCATCTCTCCTGCCCGATGCCTGTCCCCAGCACCTCTGGGCCCGGGAAATCCGTCGGGTCCAGCTGAGCCTCTTGAGCCTTTGTCTCCTTTGAACCGGAGGTTCGGCATGGGAAGTCTTGGGCTGGGTTTTCCAGCTGGCCCCAGGTCGCCTCGGTCTCCTGCAGGGGAGGGGGGTGGAGATCGTGAGACCCTCATGAGAGGAAGCTTAGACACGGGGTCAGGCACTAGCTGACCTTTCAACCCGGCTCCTTCCGCACCACCCCCAGGCCTCCTTTCCAGACCCTTCCCGGGCCCTGGTTCCCCGACTTCCCACCTATGTGCATGCCCTCTCCTTTGATGGGCCCAAAGTCGGCCAGCAACTTTGAAGCCTACGCCAAACCCCCCTCCACTGAGCATCTGGGAACGTATGGTGAGGCCTCTAACACATGGTGAAAACTCAGAAGTCATTAGCTCTTGTGGTTTAAAAGCCAAGGGATGGGGTTCAGAAGCCCCCAGTCTTATTATCTAACACAGGATGGGTACAAGCCACACCAGCCTCAAGGTCGATGGACAAAACGTACCTTGGGAAGCATGGCTAGCGAGTTCAGAATTCAGTTCCCCAGCTCACCTTTTTCACCAGCACTACCAGCCCGTCCAGATGGTCCCATTCTTCCGGCTGACCCAGAAATTCCCTTTAATCCACTTGCGCCAGGAAGACCAGGGAGACCAGGTATCCCCGGAAAGCCTGCCAACCCAGCAGACCCCTTCTCACCTGTTGAGAAACGAGAACTTCTACTATAATCCCTGTCGGACATACAAGGAAATGGAAGCTCAGAGAGGTTAAATAACTTACCCCAAATCACACAGCTCAGCAGCTGCAGAGAAGGGATTCCAACCTAGGTTTCTCTAACTCCAAAGCCCCAGCTGTTAATCCTTACATATTATGCTACTTCCCTGAACAGGGACATGGCACTAAAGCGACAGGAGGGAAAGAGAAGGTGGGTGCCTCTCTTACCATGTGCTTAGTTAGAGCTCCTGGGTGGCACAGGAAAAAAAAAGGGGGGGCCTGGGACTGGGAGGCAGGGACATGAGCCCTACTGGGTGCTGTTGCTAGTCGGCTGTGTGACCTTGGACCTGTCATTTGCCCCTGTATAAAATGGAGACCCTCCCATCTGACCTCTGGTGGGCTAGCAGAAACTGAGAGCCATCGGACACCATGGAAGGGGTGGGGCGAATGAGGACACCCAGCGTGGCAGTCATCCGGCCCAGCGTTCCACCCAGCCAGCGGCGAGGGTGACTCAGCTTAGGTGGGAGCCTTCCCTTAACACTGGCCCTGCAGGACCCTCTTACCACAAAAAGCCCCACTCACTTCACTTACCCTTTGGACCTGGCAGGCCTGGCAACCCAGTGTTCCCTGGCAAGCCTGAGCTCCCCAAGAAGCCAACCAGCCCTGGAGATCCTGGAAGGCCTTTCAGCCCCGGCAGGCCTCTCTTTCCAGCTGACGAAGGGGGACCTGTCTCGCCTCTTACACCTTTCTTTCCAGGATGTCCTGAGTTAGCACAGGAGAGAACACAGGACAGCCGTCAAGGGAGGCTGTGTCCAGATCTGGGCCACCGCCTGTTCCTATGGCTTCTGGTTGGCTGGCCGGCTGGGTGTTGGAAATGGTCCCTTAACGATGGCCCCATGCAGGTGGCTAACTGGCAGGATTCTCAGCTGGCCGAAGTCTTAGCATTTACCAGCCAAGCAGCACGCACGCCAGTGGCTATTACTCTCAGCATGGCACGGTGGCTGTCAGGGCACGCAAAGCCCTTCCGATTAGAGTTTCTCCCCCCTTTTATGAATGTGGTTCACATCTTCGCCTGTGAATGGGGCTCTGGGAAGCCAGGGCGGCAACTGGACCCTGGCTTCCTGGTACGTCCCGTCTGAACCGCGCCACAACGGCTGTTTCCTGAGCCAATCTGGCAAAGTAGAGGTTAAAGCCGAGCCATTGTTTCAGCCTCCCAGGAAGCCATGGAGACAGGGCTGCCCTTTTAATCCCTCTTGCAAGCAGTTAAATCAGCCAGCTCCTTGGCCTTAAGATTGAAAGACCCCCTAGTGCCAAGTCCTGTAGAAATCCCCAAGGCCCATTTGGTCTCCTAGGTATTCTGGGATTTCTTTCGCCAGGGTTTAAGTTGGTCAATGGGATTAACCTCCTGAGCTGCTGCCAAAGTGGAATGTTCAGGTACAAAGCAAGGAAATTAAAAAAACCAAAGGATTAAATCAGTGACGACAGACGTGTTTGAGCCCCCAAGGACCTCAATGAATGGCTGACTTGGCTTTCCATGAATTGAAAAGCATCTAGTAGCCGCAAGCCCCAGGACTCTAATGGGGGGCTAGGAAGGGGATTCCACAACAAGGGAAGGAAATTCAATGGGGGCCAACGCCCCAGCATGAGTCCGGAGACCCCTGGCCTTGCCAGGTTCTAGTGTATAGTCTGCGAATTCCTTGGGCAGCAAAGTCAGTGGGGGTGTTAGCCTGTGAGCTTGCGTACTGTTTTCTCACCTGGACGGCCCCTGGGAAGACCCCAGAAACACAGAAGGATAAAAGGGATAAAAAGGATTTTAGTGGCTCTGCAAAAACTCAACTTCAGTCACGTGGCCAGTAGTAAAGGGGGGTGATGTGGATAAAGTGGGGGGTCACTGAGGTAGGGGTGAGGCGGGTGGTGCGAGGAGCAGGCGCGCCAGGAATACTAGGCTGGAGCCGGGGTGGAGGGGGAGGTGTCAGCCCCGAAGCTCAGTGACCTTCTTTGGCTGCGGGTCCTCAGAGGCACGCTAGCCAGAGAGGCACGCTAGCCGGAGAGGCACGCTAGCCGGAGAGGCAGGCCACCATGCAGCCATGCAGCCGCCCTTGGCTCAAGCTTCTCCACCACCCCCCCATCCCAAGCAGGCTTCCCACGGCCCCAGCCGAGCCAGCGGAGATGGCTAGACCCACCTGCACAACTAGGGCGGCTTCCAGAACTGGGAAAGGGGGAGCGAGGCCACGGGGGAGGGGCGGGGAGGGACGCGTGCTACCCTTTTGGAAGCTTAAGTACAGAAATCTCTTCCGCTTGGCACTGTCAGGGCCCCCTGAGACTGGGAACCTTGAGAGGTTGGGAAGGTCGAGGATCCTTCTAGACCCTGCCCCTGGCGCACTGCTGCGGTTGCCCCTCAGGGTGCCAGGGCCCAGGGCCCCAGCTTAAGCCGGGGCTCCTCTTCCAAAGGACCTACCTGAAGGGCCCGGAAAGCCCGGTGCACCCGGGAGCCCAGGTTTGCCCTTGATGCCAAATAGACCCTCAGGCCCTGGGGGCCCGGGCTGTCCCACGTGGCCCGGCGTGCCGGGGCTGCCCCGTTCACCTTTGGGGCCTAGCAGGCCCGACTTCCCAAGCAAACCTAAGGAAAGGAAGGGACAGATGATCAACAGCCTGGATGGACAGTGGGGACTGGTCACCAAACCAACTTGCAGTGCAAGACCTTGGCCCAGGGTACATCCCCGGTGCGGCAGTCTCCTCTGCTCCAGCCCTCGCTGCTCTTGCCTTAGTGACAAATCAGAGGCTTTACAAGAAACCAGACTCTCTGTTACGGTTACTTCCGGATTGACGAAGTAAGGAGAACAGACTCCGGCGATTTAAGAAAAGGTCCCCAGAATCGAGAGACAGAACAAAAGGCCTTTTCAGCGTCACCCCCTCATGGATCCATCATCCCAGACTCAGGCGTGTATTCATGCAACGATACACCAGTCACTGAAAGACTTTCCGTAGATTGTTATGTAAACGAGTCAAAAAGAGTCACCCTTGGGTCCTGGAAGGCCAGAGTCTCCGGGAAATCCTCTGTCCCCTGGCAGTCCCTGGAGGCCTTGCTCCCCCGGAGCACCGTCCTCAGCGCCAAAGATGTCACCGGGGGCTCCCTTGGAACCGGGTAAACCTGGACTGCCAAGTTTCCCGGGCAAGCCATCTTTTCCAGGGAGCCCGGGAAACCCAGGCAAGCCCTTCTCCCCACGAGGTCCAGGAAATCCTAAATGTAAAGAGGCAAAAAATAAAAAGGCCATGGAGGTTTAGAAGGGATAGGTCTGGGTGGAGATCCCTGAGACAGATTTTGGTTTTTCTATTACAAAAGCTAACATTTCGATAACGTGTGTCACTTCTCTTGAAAGGCAGGAGCCCCTGGTCCTGAGGACATGCCCAGAGGCGGGGGCTGCACCATGCGAGCTGCAGAAGGTTCTAGCTCAGTGAGGCCAGGCCTTGGGCTGAGCCCAGCAACCCACTCCCGGGGCTGTTCCACTGGCCGAAGAGCACAGGTTATATACCCAGGACTTCTGTCAAAGGCCCAATTTCTTCTGGAGTCATCTACCCCCTGCTGTCGTGCCTCCCTCTCCCTGGGTGGTTGGAGGGGATTGAAGCTGGATAAATAAACCACGGAGGGCATGGCCCATGAGGAGCCCCGTGCTGCAGAGCAGGGTGGCTCTCAAACTGAGTGTGGGTCAGAACTACCTGGGGAGGGGGTGCTTGGCCACACCCACTCGGCTGGGCCCCCCCCCCGCCCCCCCCCCCCCGAGCTTCTGATCAGTAGCTCTGCCAAGGGGCCAAGAGTCTGCATTATTAACATGCTCCCAGGTGACGCTGGGGCCACAGATCTGGGGAACACAGTTTAAGACCCCCTAGCGCAGTGGAGAGCAAGCTTGCAACAGGGTGTGAGCAAAGGGGTAGAAAAGAACCTCTTCCCTCCGACTCATCTGAATCTCTTTGACCTAGAAGGAATGGAGCCAGGAACTTGCCAGAAGCTTGGCAGTCAGCTAAGGGTTGGGGGCGGGGGGCAGGGGAGTCCTAGCTCTCTCACTAGTGGCTTTGCAACCTCAGGAAAAGGCATTTTCCATCCGAGCTCCTTCTGAAAGTGAAGGGCTCGTCCCGACTGATGGCCTTGAGAGCTCTGACTCACTGTCACACTCGAGCTTGAAGCCCTGTGCCACCTGAGTACGAAATCAAAACCACCCCATCCACACCAGCGTGCAAACCTCACTGCCCGCGATAGTGGGTGGCTGGCTACCACGATTCAAACCCACAGGCCCAGCCGAGGAGAAGCAGGTGAGGAAAAGCGTTGTTCCTTACCTGGCAATTCAGGAAGGTGAACCAATCCTGAACTTCCAGGCTCTCCTTTATTCCCACGCAGTCCGGGCTGGCCTGGGGTCCCAGGGAAGCCACGGGCCCCTTTAGGGCCTGCGAACCCAAACATGAGTGGTGAGGGGAAAGGAAAGTCAGGGTGGCTGGTCACCTTTGGGATGTTCACTCAAGAATCCTGGTCCCTGGGGCACCTGGGTGGCTCAGTGGGTTAAAGCCTCTGCCTTCGGCTCAGGTCATGATCTCAGGGTCCTGGGATCGAGCCCCGCATCGGGCTCTCTGCTCAGCAGGAGCCTGCTTCCCCCTCTCTCTCTGCCTGCCTCTCTGCCTACTTGTGATCTCTCTGTGTCAAATAAATAAATAAAATCTTTAAAAAAAAAAAAAGAATCCTGGTCCCTTAGGTGGGGGGAGGCCTCTTACCCTTACCTCCCCGCACAGACCTCTCCAGGAGCCATTCTATTTCCAGTGTTCAAGGCCACCCTTTCGGGAGGAATGTGGTCCCCCTCAAATGCTGCCAGCCTGTCGCCCGCTTCCTTGGGCTCATGGCCCTTACGAGCATGCTCAGTGGCTTTCTCTGGCCTCATGTCGTACCTGGGAATCCGGGAGCTCCTGGCAAGCCTGATGGACCATAGGACCCAGGAATTATACACGGCAAGGTTATCCCTGTAAGTGGTAACATGGAATCATCTGGTGAGCCCACCGAGTCAGGAACGGTTTCCCCCTAGCCTGCTCCTCTACTCCCGTCCCCTCGGATGGCACAACCAAGTTCTTCCCACCCAGCAGCTGGGCGCCCATGCAGAAGAATCCTGGCATCAGAAGCTCTTGGGAGTTACTCCTAGTGCAATGGCTTATAGATAACGGTACCCCTGGGGGCCAAGTGCCAGAAAGCCACCTCCTAAACCATCAACGTCCAGTGGGCAGGCAGTCACCTATGCAGCAGATATCACCTAACAAGATTTCTGAGAGGTAGCCTATGTAGGAGCAGCAGCAAAGGGGAACTGCCTACCCACCCCACCCTCATATGGAGCCTCTCCCTACGATGGGGGCTTGGGGTTCATCCTGAGGATCCATTAGGGCCATGTGACTAGATTGGAGGGCTTGCAACCAAGACCCCTCGAGTTCACATGTCTGTCCTTTTCTTGAAATGAAAACGACCCATTGGGTTCTTTTGCCTCACCTCATTTGAGATCTCCAGAAACCTAATGATGATGACCCTGGCTCAAAGGTAGCTGGATTTCTGTACCAGGCAAACAATGAAGGCCACAACAACAATGACCCTTCCCTCAGCTCCTCCTTTGAAAATGTCAACTCTGCGACTCAGAGAGAAGCAGTAGTCAATTTCAGTGTTCGGAACGTTGAAATTGGCATGCAGAGCCCTTCCCCTAGCAAATTCCTCCTTGCTCGTTCATAATGCAAATACAAAGAGTCTATATAAGATCACAGAGGGGAGGTTTAATAAAATACTGATGAACAAATTGCACGTTAGCTCCCTCAAGTGCCATTTACAAACAATTGCTATGCTAATTAAAATTAGTCTTGCCTATTCATTAAAACAATCCCCCAAGGCCTGCTCGAAACCACAGAGCCAACAGTTCCAGTAAACTGCTATAGCTTTCGCCCGTGCTTAAAGGAAATCACAAATTGCATTTCTTACAGATACATATACAAGCTATGATTCAGTTCTAGTCTGAAAGCAAAATAGGGAATTGAACAGTATAGCGTATTGGTTAAGACGTTGGGCTTTGAGGCCAGAGAGACGTGAGCTTACAGTCTAGTTCTGCTACTCACTAGTCGTGGGGGCAAGATACTTTAACCTCTTCAAGCCTCAGGCATCAAATGGGACCTGCTTTTCTCCTACGGTGTTCATGAGCAAGACACGACATGATGCTAGCAGCGTTTTGCCCGGTGCCTGGCTCCCTAGCCGTTCTTCAGTGAATGGCCATTTTTTAAAAATCATCCTATTTAAGGAGGAGTATTCAGAAGAGCTCCTCCAAGGCCATCCCCTGGTTTCTACATTAGTCCGGTCAGCGACACTAGTCTGTAGCCTGGGCAGCCGCTATCTGCCTTCTAGACCTTGGGTTCTGAGAGTCACACTTCGACAGCTGGGGAGAGGACCTTTGGGCCTGATCTTCCCCCATAGGTGGTCACACCCATCCCCATCCTGCCAGGTGCTGGGATGATGGGGCTATTTCTGAGGGCCATCTCCCTACTGTGGAACTAGCCCCGGTGGGCAAGCTCGTCATGAGAAGATGCTCGGCTGGGTAAGGGCTGCCAAGCCTGTGCTCAGCTTGGGCCTCCGTCCTTTGGACTAGGCTGAAGAGCGGCCTCCCTGGACGCTAGCGTGAGAGGCACCCTGCAGAAGGTTCTCGTGTCCTCGCCATTTCAATAGCCCGTTGACTCCAACGCATCAAACAAACACTGCAGTTCCATGGCTTTCAATCTTACGAAACAAAGGGTAAAATCCAAATATCTCCTCACTGGCTGCAAACACGAACATCCATCCTCACTCCAGTCATCAGATAAGTTTCATAAATTCTTTTCACTTGTGACAGCCAGATAAAAACAAACCTTTAGAGGATGGGGCCAACGACAGGCATCTGGAAAAGTTCCAGGACAGACCTGTGCACCCCAGCACGCTTGCGTATTGCGAGCGGAGGGTCAAAATGCTCAGGAGGGAAGAACTTCAAGTCACCCCGGCATCTGTCTCTTTCACTTTACACATCTGTCTTCTACTTCCTAATCCCTGAATCCAGAGCCTTCTCCCCCGACAAAGCAGAAATCGGCTCTCTCCACGTTCTGTTTCATAAGTGCAACGTGCGAACTAATTAATCAGAATTGTCCCCGTTACTGCCCAGAGGCATCTTCAGAATAAAAAAGCGCCTCTGCCTCTCGAGATTCTAACATCTTCATTTATGTGGGGTCCCCCGAATAAAATTCAGACACGGGTACCTCCCAAGGCAAGTTATGGCCCCAGTCAAGTTCACAAAATGAAGGGGCTCCAGGCAGACATCAGCCAAGCTGTCGACATGCATGGGGAAGGAAATCAGTCCCTGTCAGAGACCGCGTGCCCACTTACTGGTTTGTGCCCCAGCCTTAGGATCATCCCCTCCCGCCCCCCCCAATCAGAGGCTCCAGCGTGGTGCTCAGGCCGTCATGAGTGTCTGAGATAGAGGTGAACGAAAGGGAAAGGAGCTTTTGCCCACATTGATGTCTGAGAACCTCCAGGCTGAGCTAGCGCTCACCTCCCTCTGTGACTAAGTCTCCTCTACCAACGCTCTCCCTGCAGCAGCAGTCACCTAGACCAATCGAGTAAAGAAGAAAATTAAACCGGGACGGGAGTTCCCTGAGGCCCAAGGTTAAGTCCGGGCTGCAGCCCACATATCACATTCCCTGTCTGGATTGAAGGGAGAGAGCTGACATGCACACGGGATCAAGGACACTGTAGCCGTGTTGGCAATAACGAGGGTGATTGATTGCTATGAGCATCTGGATCCGAGCCTCTTTGGAAACAACCAGTTGTCTGCTTGTCCAAGGTTTGTAATAAGTCACACCACTCGGGTGAAAGGCTTCTAATGACTACATTCCCTTTCCTGGCAATGCAGCCATCCTAGCCTGCATCCTAGCCTGGGCCACGGCTGGTCGGAGTGAGTACATTAAGAACAGCATCCTCGGGGGCACCTGGGAGGCTCAGTTGGTTAAGCATCAGACTCTTGACTTTGGCTTAGGTCTAATCTCAGGGTTGTGAGATGGAGCCGTGCATCGGGCTCCGGGCTGGGCATGGGGCAGCCTGCTTCAGATTCTCCCCTTCTGCCCCTGCCCACCCACCCTGCCACTCGCACACTCTCTCTTTAGAAAAAAAAAATAGAATTGCATCTTTGGTTTTCATAGCCGCAGTAATGGCCAAAATGCAATGTCTAGAGCTCATAGGTTATGTGTCTTTAAAAATGTGTGGAATAAAATTGCTAGTTTTGAGGAGTTATGTTTGGTTGCCATGGAGAGAAAAAAAGAAAGCTGATGCTCTTAGTTGAAGTAATTTTTTGGAAAATCTTGGAACTGCAACAAGACCATTTTCTGCATAAGGCATCTCCCAGGCTAGAGTTTACTATAGGACTATATTCCTAAGAACTTTCTGTGTCTGGGGCCTAGTGATGTTTAGGGTAGGAATGGTCCCATGGGCCTCCTTCTGTCGACTCAGCCTGTTGTCAAGCACTCAGAATGTTGATAATAACCAGATTTGAGTATGTGTAAGTATGTATGTACTATCCCAGTATAACTCAGTTTAAAACCTAGTTGTCTACACAAATGGTTGGCCTAGAATAAAGACCCAGTTGGCAGAAGAGTAATGGAATGACCATGAATAATGTCTTTGGGAACAGAGCCGGATGCAAAGCTGTGGCTGACCCCAGGACTTGCAAAAGGCAGAATGATTCTGATAAAAATTCCTCACCGCCTTCATAGGAATTTGTAAACTGAAATACCGACTTGGTTTTAAGAATCTTGAATCATCGATTCTTATCCTGTACCATCATCCTTGTTATCCCAACGTGCACAAGTAGATTTTAAGGTAAATAAAAATTGACAAGATCTGGTTTCTCTGTTCTTTTTTTGGTAATTCTTCAAGGTGATAAGGTAGAAAGAGAAGAAACAGGTCTAAGAAATAGCCCCTTGGTTACTGAGAATCCCCTTTTTTCTGTGAATGTATATTAGTCTCTTAAGGAATTTGCACTGTACTAGGGAAATTGAGAAATGGCAAAAAGGATTGCCTCCCTTAGTATCCAGATGCTTATGAAGCAGTTGGGAAAAGCGAAAGCATTAATGGAAGAAAATACATAATTGAAGTGGCAGTGACATGCTGGGGAGGTCAAGAGAAGGCTTAGTGGAGAAGTGGGGCTTGTACCCTGAAAGACGGATAAAACCTGGCTGCAAAGAAAAAAGAAGAACAGTCCAGAAATAGAAAAACGAGGAAGAACACTCCAGAAAAAGGCCACCACTTTTTCGGACTAGGGGCTTAACACGATGACAGCAATAATCACAAATATTACACCAGCAGCAGTGTTCATAGCAGAATTGAGTCGGCGAAAGTCTGGAGGTAGGAGAGGAGAAGACACGTAGGAAGTTGTCTTCATTCACCCATCCATCCCTTCATCCATCCATCCATCCACCCGTCCTTCCTTCCAACCCTCCACTTATTCTAACAGGCATGGAGGTATATTTGATAAGCTGGGCATGAGATAACAAGAGATCGATAGCAAGAAGAGGAAGGAAAGAACACAAGAAGCACTGCAAATGAAGAATGAGAGATGAATTTCGAGTTTCCGCTTCAGATGACCGTAAGTAGGGTGGTGCCCAAATGGAAGCCAAAGTTGGGATGAAGAGCCATTCTGGAAAAGGGCGAGTTATTAGCACGGCCCCTTCGCCATCTATAAGCAGGGCTGTCACTCATTAGAATTCCTGCAATTCAGGGACAAAAAGAAGCTCTTTAAACGGGAAGGATTTAAGGTAGGAAATAGAGATGAGACTAGATACAGATACGGTCCCTTGTCAATCTGAGACCTCAGGAAGGAAGGAAAGGTTCTTCCTCTCTGATGACATTACCATCTAACTTAGAGGACACTTATCCCATCTCTGGCTCATTACTTTGATGGTACTTGTAACAAAATGGCCATCCGCATTTGCTTGAAATTTTCCAGGGACTGTGCGCTCATAAGCTCCCGAGGCAGCTCTGTTACCTTTTCAGACTGGTCTGTTAGGAAGTTTTCTCACTAAGTAGGACTGAAATCTACATTGCTCTGTGTGGGAGTACCACGGTATAATTATGTTCCTTTTCCAAATGAAATCCCTTAGAAATTGCAAGCAGCAATTATAATCAGCCAAGTCTATTTGTCTGACACATTTCATGCACCTGGGTCATGGCCATACTCTACAAGGGGTCAGTTTTTCAAGTCCCAAGCCATCTGATCCCATGACTCACCAGGAAGCCCAGGGAGGCCTTGTTGACCTGGTAATCCATCGATTCCTCGATCTCCAGGAAGCCCACGAGGTCCAGGAGATCCTGGGAGCCCGATTCCTGGGGGGCCAGTTGGACCACTGTGGCCCTTTTCACCAGGAAGTCCTGGTAAGCCCTTGTCACCTGGGAAGCCCTGTCCACCATCACCCTAGGCAACACAGAGGAAAGAATGAAAGCCCAACTGAAAGACCGATCAGGAGAGGCTTCTGACCACAGGAAAGAGGTAACCAGGGTAGCCAATGCTTCGTTTTTGGCTAAAATCCTTGATCCCTCTAGTTTCTCAATCAATTCCTCTGATTTGGTTAATGGGAATGAAGCTAATCAACCCTCGGAGATCTGATCATGCAAAACCTTCTAGATCAGTGGTGGGGAGGGGGGCAGGAAACAGGAACAGGATAACAGTCCTTGGGGGTGCAGAAAGCAGCTGGATTACTCGCGGGGGGAAAGCTACTGAGAAGCCGAAGCATTTTAAGCAATAGGGTCAATGGTTACAAGGGCTTATCAACTGAGAAGATGACCCATGCTCAGAAAAAGGCTCCCATCTTACCAAAAGGAGAAGCACGGAGCAGAGAGCATCAGCGGCCAAGACTGGAAGAGATGCTGGGAACTCTATTCTGCCCTGTCTCATGGTCTAGTGGCCATCAGAACTGCCCCCCTCAGCCCAAGGTCAGATGTGAGGCTTTCTAGAGCTCATCATCCAGGAACAATCAACTTACCAGGAGGCCTGGCAGACCTGGTAAGCCTGGTATTCCATCCTTGCCTGGGGCTCCGGTCTCCCCAGGGAGCCCCTGGAGGCCAGGATCACCCTGCTCCCCCGGCACCCTTGATCCTGAACTGAGAGTCGGTTCCCCTTTCTTTCCTTTGGGGCCCGCAGGACCGCGAGGCCCAAATAAACCCTGACAAAGAGACAAAAGGGCAGAATCAGGAGGTGCAGACATGGTAGGACTCGGGCACCCTGCCTAGGTCTGACCTGAAGCAGATCCTTGGGTACCTTTTGGCACCACTCTGGGCACTTGAATAGGTCATTATCTTGGAGCAAAACTGCCCACTGATTTTCTTATCCTTTCTCAAAGTTGAAATCTTTGAGGATGGTAACCTTGTCTTAGTTCGATTTTTATCTTCAGGGGCCCTTGGCCCCTTGCAAACACAATTGATTTTGTGGAAGGAAGGGAGGGATTAAGGGAGGGATGGAGGAGGGAAGAAGGCAGGTCAATGCAGAAGGGGACTTTGGACATCATCTGACTTTTTCAGACTACAGATTCAAACCCTGAAGCTTTGTTTTATCCCCAGCTCTCTTTCCTGTGTTTTAGGAAAGTTCTTGGGGTGGGAGGAAGAGGCCCTGCAGAGCTCCCAGTGCTCCCTCGGGGCCAAAGTTGGGTAAGACTTACTGGAGTCCCTGATGGGCCCTGTGCACCCCCAGAGCCTGGATCTCCTCTGATTCCTTTCATGCCTGGAAGGCCTATGAGGCCGGGTGGCCCAGGCAAGCCTGGCTCCCCAGGTGGTCCAGTGTTAGGGACACCTCCGTCACAGGCACAGAAGCCCGAGTCCCCTGGTGGAAAAAGAAGACAATGGTTAAACAAAGTGGACCACCTCTCCAAGAAAAAAGGATGACACGAACGCGGTGATCTGTGCCTCAAACAACCCCACCGGGGGGAATCAGAAGGCCTAGTAACAGGTACCAGGAAGGACGCTAGCTCTGCCGTGAGTCAGGGAAGAGCCCAGGCTCACCTCCTAAGTCAAAGCTTGCAATTCCCTTCCTTTTCCCTCCAAACAGTCCTCCTTGGAGCTGAACAACAGAGATGGATCTAATTAAGTAGTGACATGTTAGGAGCCAGCACTGAGATCGGGGAAGAGGAAGCGAGGACCGCTCTACTTGAGGCTGAGGTGAGCTGCTCATTCTGTCAGAGCAGAGGAAAGATCTCAGGTACTTGAAACCCCTCGGCCATCCCCAAACCTCTCCTCGATCTGCAGTCTCATCTCTTCCTCCACCTTGGCCTGGGCCGCAACTAAAACGAATTGATTGGTTTGCACTTTGACATCTGGCCCTCAAGAGCGTGCAACAGAGGAATGACCCAGAGGCTGCAAGATGATGGACAGAGCCGAAGGCTGCGCTAATTGATCAGCCCTTTACCCTCAGTGGGGACCCGTGGTTGTTTTCCTGGGGCCTGTTGACTTTTTTGGAGGGCTGGGTCTTGACCTGTTCAGAGTCCTTTCCTTCAGGCTGAAGGTAATGAGAAGTGACTTCCGGCCTTTGGCCTTGCATGCTGGGAAGGGTTGCAGCATGGGCTGGCTAATAGCCGGGGCTGCTGGTCACAGCTTTTGCCAGCGGATCGGGTAGGAAGAGGAAGAGGAGCCCGCGAGCCACTTGGTCCCTTGTGGCCTCAATTGCCAGGCTCAGTCTCCGAGCCCTAAATGTGGAACTCTGCCAACAATCCTATAATCAAATCCCCGATTAGGCCCCCCAACTACTTCTGTTCACGTTCCCAAAGCTGTTGGTCTGCTCATGCCCCAGAAAGCCTTCTGCGAGGATTTTGGGGGAACACAGAAACCCAAGGGGATCAAAAAAAAAATCACCTTTCATTCCCTTGAGGCCTGGGTTTCCTTTTGGACCTCGTTCTCCTCGGAGACCAGGGAAGCCTGGCTCTGCGTTCTGTAGGGTTCCAGTCTCAAATGCTGGACCTTCAGGAAAAGGGAAACATCAGAGATCGACGCGTCACTCATGACTCAGCACAGCAGCTCTGTTGCTAAGGCCTGTGTCCTTGAGGTTCAGACAGAAGGGCTACCATGTTCCAAGCACTGGACTAGACACCGAGGGGACAGCAATGACCAAGACAGCTTCCATAAGTCAGCGGTCCCGATGTCTACCCCAGAAAATGCTCTTGGGACAACAGAGGGAATGGGTACAAGCTTCCTGGGGTTCAGATGACATGGTCATGGGGCTTAGATGATGATGAAACATGCTGGGCCTGTGTCCAGCCTTTCTCTTAGAATCTAGAACCTCATGCTCAGGTAGAAGACATAAGAATAAGACCTGTCGAGTCTCGGAGCAACCATCTTGAGGAGGCTTGGCTTCCCATGTCTCAGGCTCCCAGCCCACCCAACTGGAGCCCTGAGGACCAGGGGAAGCTTGAGAGAGAGCCAACGTTGCTTCTTCACGAGCTGCGAGACCAGAGGCAGGGGGCTGAGGACAACAGACGGTGGGATGAAATGACCACACAGATCAGAAGGCATGAGGTAGCGTTCGGGCATCGAGGTGGCCTTAGCTTGCTCGCTTCTGGATAAGTGCTCTGACCGCTCTGGTCGTTAACTTGTAGCAGCAGGGCTCTGACCCAGAAGCACCACGGGTCCTGGCTATTTCTCCTGTGAGATGCTCTCTCCCTCAAGAATCATGACTGTTGCAGTCCCGATCACACCTGAGTCTCAAGACTGAAGAGAGAAATGAATGACTTACCGGGTGGGCCGGGTAGGCCGCGCAGGCCTGGCAAACCGTCTCTGCCAGGGGGGCCAGCTGTCCCAACTGTGGTGCGGCCTGGGTTTCCTTGGTCCCCCTTCAGACCTGGAACTCCTTGGGGCCCTAGGGCACCTGGGATACCTGGGAGGATAAGCCCACACAATAATGCGAATCATGTCATCCTATTCTTCCGGGGGTGTTCCAAGCAGTGGCATATGCTGGAAACTCCCTCCAAGGGAAGAATTTGGGAGACCATTTGCCCTTCTTTTGCATCAGAGTTCAAAGGGTCCTTAGGAATCATCTAGGCCAACCTCCTGGGACGTTGAGTCCCAAGGACATGGGGGACATGGTCAAGGGTGTAGAGTTTTTTGGTGGTGAACCTGAGCGGGAAACCTGGTCTCTAGTCTCCTCCTTTTTGATTTTTCAACCTCGGTGGTAGTTGCTTTCAAAGCACAGGGATCCTTAGAGATGTCCATCTCCAAGGACCTTAGAAACTGATTCCTTTCGAAGTCCTGTCTGAACTTACATTTGGCTCATCATGGCCTCTGAGAATCTAGCATGGCCTTTCTCTATTCACTACTATAGAATGACATATGGGTGTGCTCCTTCATGGTGGTTTCAGTCACAGGCTCCTGGACCATTTAGTGTCTGAGTTAAGCGCAGAGTGAAGGTCTGGGTACAAAAATCTCCTCTTAGCTTTTGCTAGCCCCTGCTGGCAAGCATCGGCTGGGATGGCAAATCCACAGAAAAGTGATAGGGCTCCAGCAGTCCAACGCCAGCGCCCTCCGGTTACTGCAAACCCTAAAAGGATTGCCTGTCCAGAAACACTACATCATTTAGGCCAAAGGAAAGTTGCTCGCCCAGGTCCTATCCTATACATTAGCCTTGGGCTGGTGGTGGGGAACTTAGTGACTACAGTCTACCTTTCCTTTGACTTTGGCTAGGTATGCACCTAGACCAGACAGGGGTATAGAAGGGGATGCTGGGCACCAGCATGTCCGTGCAGGGGGTGGGTTAGTTTGTTTCACCTGGCAAAGCTGGTAAGCCGGGGACACCGGAAGGGCCAGGCAGGCCCTGGATGCCTTCATCTCCTTTAAGTCCTGGGAGGCCTGGCATACCGGGGTCTCCAGGATAACCTGGCATTGTGATAAAAAAAAAAAAAAAAGCAGTAAGCAAACCCAGAGGAGGCCCACAAATGGCACAGAATGCCTAAGAAGGGTTGCAAGGAGATGTCCTCAGGGTAGAAGTCTCTTTCTTACCCTTCACAGGTCTCCGAGATGCTAATGATCTCATGTAATCATGGGCCAACTGGAGCTAAAGTTCCACTAGTGTTCAGAACCGGTCTGGCCAGGGCTAACCTTCCACGGTAAGATCTGGTAAGTATTAGGAAGGTTCTTCTACTACTATTAACCTTTTTTTTTTTTTTAAAGATTTTATTTATTTATTTGACAGAGAAACAGAGTGATCACAAGTAGGCAGAGAGGCAAGCAGAGAGAGAGGGGGAAGCAGGCTTCCTGCTGAGCAGAGAGCCCGATGCGGGGCTCGATCTCAGGACCCTGAGATCATGACCTGAGCCGAAGGCAGAGGCTTTAACCCACTGAGCCACCTGGGCGCCTCTACTATTAACCTTCTGTCATGCCTCAAATGTCTACCATTTGGATTAAGGTGTTGAAGTCTACTATTCATGTTATGCCCATGGGTTCCCAGGAAGTCACTGTCAATCATTAAAATCTTGGTTTCAACGAGTTTACTGGACAGGGCATGTGACAGAGAGGATGAGAGGGGAGAAATAATTTCAGAGACCAAGGCAGAAGAGGTACAGTAGTCGAAGCCTTTGTTCAAACAAGAAGTCGCTGGAGACACTGGGCATACAGATGTTTGGAGAAGGCAGTGAGAACATTGTTGGATAGTTGGGTACTTTTCCACTTCCTATGCAATCATCAAACCCAAGCAGGCATGGGATCATGCAGATAAGACCCTAAGTGTCCCGGGTGCCTGGGTGGCTCAGTCATTAAGCGGCTGCCTTCGGCTCGGGTCATGATCCCAGGGTCCTGGGATCGAGTCCCACATCGGGGTCCCTGCTTGGCGGGAAGCCTGCTTCTCCCTCTCCCACTCCCCCTGCTTGTGTTCCCTCTCTCGCTGTGTCTCTCTCTGTCAAATAAATAAATAAAATCTTAAAAAAAAAAAAAAGACCCTAAGTGTCAGCCTAGCTGGGGAGGATGTCAATCCTTCCCTAAGCATCATTAGGAGAACAACTCTCAGCAAGTCCAGGCCTGGTCTAACCAAAACCCTAGTTAGTCTTGGTGGACCCAATACAAACATGGAGTGTAGGCATTGGCTTCTTTGCCCAAAGACAGTGGAGTTAGCTTCCTTTCCCAATTACAGGACCCATGAGGGGCCCTTGAGCGCGTTGGCTTGAGTAGCGACCCAGTGGCTGAAAAAGTATGCTCTTAACAATTATAGGGAATATAGAATGTAACCCCTAGTCCTTTCTTTTTCACTCCAATCAATGAAAAGTTGCACCTGAGATCACAGCACCGTCTGTATCGATGAAAACGTCTGGGCCTGGCAAGCCAATGCCACCTTTTTCACCCTGTAAAGATTCAATTGGTTAAACACAAACTTCCCATGACCTTATCACTCAAGCTCTATGTGCCCTCAAAGCCATTCCCAAGGGAAAATGAAAGCTTTCTCCTTCTGCAACCCCTGATTCCCAGGGCCAACTAGTGCACAGGTTCATTCCAAAGTCCAATAAATTTCAGATGAAGGCAATGCAAAGCAGACCAGGGGTCTGACACTCATTTTGCAAAACTGTCAAAAATAAGGGATCCCAATTTTACTCTGCAACCCAACTCCCGGGTCATCTGCTTCCGGGCCTGGGACACAGATCCCAAGAATAGACAATGTTGCCACACCAAAGAGGTGTAAAGGAAGGGGCAGTTTCAACTTTTTTTCCCACTCTAAGCAGGCCCAGGACTCTGCTACCGTCACTGGCCTCGTTAGTGGATGATTTCAGGTAGAGGAAGTCAAAAGAGTCCTAAGTCCCCCAAAAGGGGGACACAGGTATCAGAATCAGATACAGTGGCTTAACTGGTGGGGGTCGTGGGAGCTGCCTGCCCCTGGTACAGGCGATAAGGGGATGCGTTGTCTGTAGAGAATTTAAAAACAATCATAAAACCAAAAATCTAAGCAATGTCAATAGTAGAATATTCCTCCTTGTAGAGATGGATATGCTCCCGCAATGCTCTCCCGTGCCCCCCCCACCCCGCTTTTAGTCTACTTCTGATCAAGCAGTATGTAAGGAAGGCTCACTGGCTTTGCGTGCTCAAAGTAGGGTTCATGTGTTTCACATGAAAAGAGTAACGTTTAAAATGTTAAAATATGGAAAGAATACTTCATCTCATAGGTAGGCATTTGCTATGGTGTTTGTGTTCCCCCTGCCCCCGATTCATTTTGAAAACCAAATGCCCAAAGGGATGGTATTAGGAGGTGGGGCCTTTGGGAGGGGATCAGGTCATGAGCGTGGAGCCCCCACAATGGGGACCAGTGCCCTTAGAAGAGGAGGCCGAGAGAGCTAGCTTGCCCTTTCCACCATGTGAGGACACAGTGAGAAGTCATGAGCTAGAAAGGGACCCTCACTCAACCATGCTAGCACCCTGATCTCGGGCTTCCGGCCTCCAGACCCGCGAGGAATAAGTAATTTTTTGGTTTTTTATAAGCCACCCCATCTGTGAAAGTTTCTTAGAACGGCCAAGTGGACTAAACAGCATTCATGGGAATTCTTCGCCCTTCTACCGCCCCTATCCTGGATTTTCACTTCCCAACAACATTACCTTCACTCCTGAGAATCCATTAAGCCCAGGGAAACCTGAGGACCCCTTCTTGCCCTGTGACAGAAACACAGTTAGAACTAAGTCAAATGTCTAAGAGCATAGGAGCTTAAGAGGGACTGGTTTTGGGATGAGTCCAGGGTAAATGGCATAGGGATCTTGGCTGGCCTTCCAGGGTATGGATTGGCATGGATTCTACCCAACTGTGGAGAGTATACAATGTTCCAGAAGGCAATTTGGCACGAGGTAGCCAACTTGCCTGTTAGGAGGTATATGGGCCCCAAGGCTAGGGATCAATACAAGCAGGCTGGCCTTGCTAGCCCCTGGTAATGTAATAAAGAAGTAGGACCATGGCATGGCACTGGATTGGTCAACCCTGGATACTCAGCTTCATGGGTGAAGACAAAAGAAGAGAATGGCTGAGATTATACCCATCAAAGGGAGGTAGACAATTTGTACTATAAGCAATGGTTCCCTCTGGACCGAAGGCCATGTTAAGTAAAGCAAGAGGACCTTTTGATTACTACTTTACATGCGGGCTTTTAGTGATATTAACCAAAATACCTGACTCCCTGGAGGGCCTTGGAGTCCTTCTAAACCCATGGGACCCTGTAAAGAGAATGGAGCCACCTTAGAAAGATTTATAACCCACACTAGAAAAAGCCAGTAGACTTACATAACAAAGCTTTCCCACTGAGTTCAGGACTTAGCCAGCTCCTAAAATCAGGTAATAGAATGTCCCTAGACCTGGCTTAATGACTTCTAAGCACTAATCCATCAGGCTGAATAGCCATGCAGAGCATTTTTAAAGAGTAAAATAAATGGAAACATTTTAAGTACTGGGTGGAATTTGGTAGGAAGTCTGGGTGGTATTATACTTAGTCTGCATTAGTTCCAAGTCATGACATTTTTAAATAGATTGTGGGAGGGCCTCTTGTCTCCCGCCCCAACTGGATTCTTTGCTGGTGATTATGTCTTTTCAAGACAAGGGAGTAGAGAAAAGTAGAGAAATAAATGACAGGGTAAAGGGCAAACATTGCTGAACACTCAAAAGATTCTTAATGAGGTTTATGACTAAGCCAAAATCACAGTTCTCTAAATGTTACCTCTTTAAGGCTAAGCTTGGCCAATTGCTTATAGCCTAACAGCTAAGTGCCTGAAGTACTTAGAATCACAAAGGCTAACAATTATTTCCTCCCCTTGAAGAAGGGTTATTACTGGAAATTGTTGACTGCAAATGTCACTCGTTATGTTCTAGACCATCCCAGGCTTGTTTCTGTCCTTTAAAGATTATACTCAGCCCTCTTCCATTAGTACAACATCCACACCCTAGCCCACGTTCCCCCAGGATAGAAGGTAGTGAAGGCAAGACAACGCTACCCCGTTATTAGCCCAGAAGACAATTCTCTATGATGGCAAGGAAAGGAAGTTGGCTGAATTCCTTATTCAAGAGAGCCATTAAGTCAAGGAAATGCCGGCAAAGTGAAAAGGAAGGGGTCTCAGGGCCCTGGCGGAGGGTTGAGGAAGAGAAATAAGAGAAGCTTTGGTGGCCATCAAGTTAGACAACATAAAGATGTGAACAGGACAAAAAATGGACCCTATGGACCGGATAACCTGATAGACTCGGGCAAGCAACATTCTAGGTTCATACCCTAGGTCCTGGCAAACCAGGGATTCCCTTTTCTCCCTTTTCTCCAGCAGTTCCAAATCCCTAAAGGAAAAAAAGAAACCACAAGTTATAACATCCATTTCCTCAGAGGTCTCCGGGCTCCATCCAAAGCAGGGCGGTGACTTCGAATCAGTGCCCTTCCCACTGGGGTGGCTTGCCACATGGAGTCTCTTGTCACTGCCTGAGAAGCCCATGGGGCCTGAGAAGAGTTTGGACCACTCATTCAAAGTTCCGTCTTGGTTTTAGAAGTAATGTCTTGTCCCCCTAAACATGATTACATGTCTTCCTAGCTGCATGGCCTAACAGCAGAGAAATGATTAAATATCTAACTTTGTTGGTTTGACAGATGGGGAGACTAACACTGAGAGCAGTTCAGCATCTTGTACGGGTTACAGAATGGGTGAGCCAGCCAGGTCTTCAAACTTCCATTCCAGGCCCCTTCGTATGAGAAATGGGCTGCCCTCTACCACCTAGGAGCTTGTTTCTTTGACCCACGAATGGAGAACTGTGTTAATCCTTAGGAGTCAATACTGGAGGCAAGAGCTTTGCCCTTTGGAGGCATGATGGCTGCGTCATCCTCTTCAGTGGGAGGGATTATTTCTATCTAGGTGTGGTCTAGACCCCCACGGGCCCCAGCAGCACTCCAAAGGACACTATGAGACGGTCTTCAACCCTTCTTGCCCTGCTCACAGGAGGTGAGGGCTTGCAGCCATGGACATGACTTGGGGACTCTCTAGGGACAAACAGAAATCCGAAAAGCAGAATGAGTGAGAAGCCTTCCTTCCCTCTGGGTCCAAGGCAAGCATATTCTGGGCCCTTGAGGTACAGAAGAATTTACTACCAAAGTGGATAATGTCTTTCATGGCAAACTTTGTGGAGGCCATCTTGCTGTTATTGTTTAAACGTGGAATTTCTGGAGCATAGGTTTTGGCAAACAACATTTAGGCCTATTGTGAGAGTGAGGGAGGCCGCGACACTTTCTCGAATGCAAGCTTGTGAAAGACAGTAAATGTTGGCACGTCTCCTGGCTCAGCTGGTTGTGTACCCAGTGCTCGAATCCCACTTCTAGTTTTTTCTTCCTCTTATATACTCAGAGCATTCCCATGGGTACTGAGAGTTGGCTGAATAGCCTGTAGCTTTCTAGGTCCAAGTGGGGTTTTTCGGCTGTTGTTATCGCTTTTAATGTAGGGCTTTGTGTGTGTATGTGTGTGTGTGTGTGTGGCTTTTCATTGTGGGGTGGAGGGCGGAGTGTGCGTCTGTGAAGGGTCTAGTTCAAAGCAGACTTTGGTTCCCACTTGTTTTTCTTTTTTTTCTCCATCTCTAGTTGTGTGTGGCACATGGCTTAGGCCTCATGCTGAATAGGATTTCTATTTGAAAGGCCCGTGGGTCAAGTTGAACACAAACTTATCTGAAAGCATAGTGCCTTTCAAACAGAATGACCCAGAGAACAAAGCAAAAGGTGATGCATATCCAGGAACTCTCATGCTGTCTACCTATCTTGCCTGCAGTTGCAAAGACAAGAGGAACTTGTCCTCCTGCTTCAGAAAGCAGAAAGGCATGGGGGGGTGCGGTGCCTGGGTGGCTCAGTCGGTAAAGCACCTGCCTTCTGCTCAGGTCATCATCCCAGGGTCCTGGGATCGAGTTCCACACTAGGCTCTCCCTGTTCGGCAGGGAGCCTGCTTCTCCTTCTCCCTCTGCCTGCCTCTCCCCTGCTCGTGCCCATGCTCTCGCTCTTTCTCTCTTTCTCTCAAATAAATAAAATCTTTTTTAAAAATTAAAAAAAAATATATAAAAGCAGAAAGGGTCTCTGGACTCTTGCTTTCTCAGAGAGCTTGTGCTACCATGTGTATAAAAAAAACTAAAAAGTTTAAAAAGGAAAAAAAAAATCAAAGAAACTTCTTTGTATGTGTGGCGGGGGAGGTTAAAGCCAATGAAACAGACATGACTTGGCAAGATACTGGGCTATAGGTTCAGCTTGTCCCCCAGAGCAGGGAGGCACCGTACAGGGCCCTGCTGAGCAAGTTGTTCTAGCAAGATGTCCTGGGACCCTGCCGTGTCAGTCAGTCCTTGCCAGGAGCCGTCTGTCCTGCTCCCACTGCTCCCAAACCCCTTCTCACCCACGTCTGGAAAAGCCTCATTAGAGCACTGGCTTCGCTGTTCCTAGGCCTACTGGCTAGGGTCCTGGTCTCTTGCTATTTTTGGTTCAAGGATATTAGTGGCTCTGCAAAAACTCAACTTCAGTCATGTGGCCAGGAGTAAGGGGAGGGGGTGATGTAGTCACTGAGGTAGGGGTGAGGCGGGTGGTACGAGGAGCAGGCACGCCGCGAACGCTAGGCTGGAGCCAGGGTGGGGGCGGTATCAGCCCTGCAGCCCAGTGACGGCCGCTTTGGCTGAGGGTCCTCAGAGGCATGATCGCCTGAGAGGCAGACCACCATGCAGCCACCGTTGGCTCAAACTTCTCACCACCGCCCCCCCCCCCCCGCGATCCCAAGCAGGCTCCCCACGGCCCCAGCCGAGCCAGCAGAGATGGCTAGACCCACCTGCACAACTAGGGTGGCTTCCTGGACTGGGAAAGGGGGAGCGAGGCCACAGGGGAGCCTGGATGGGACTCAATCTCACGACCCTAAGATTGCGACCCTGAGATTGTGACCCGGAGCTGAAACCAAGAGTCAGACACTTAACTGACTAAGCCACCCAGGCGCCTCATAACTGCTTTTAAAAAGTTCTTATCTCTTAGAAATACTGTATTCTTCTATGTTGAAATGAGTCTGTTATTTGCTTCAGCTTAGCTCAGTTGCTAAATGTCAAAGCTGAATGATGAGTACGCGGCAGAATCATTATGCCATTCTCTCTTCCTGGTATGTGTTTAAGATCCTCCATAATAACAAGTTTACATTTTTTTTTTTTTTTTTTTTTTTACATTTTCACTCCTCGCACTTCTCTCTATTTTCATTGCTATCACCATAGTGCAAACTGGCCCCATCTCTCCCCCGGGCTGATGTAGTAGCCTCTGTTTGCTGCCTCAGCCTCCCCTTGTCCCCCACATCCCCACCCCCAACCCCTGCCAGAGTGATCTTCTTAAAAATGCAAGTTAGAGGGGCGTCTGGGTGGCTCAGTCCATTTGGTGTTGGACTCTTCGTTTCGGCTCAGGTCATGATCTCAGGGTCTTGAGATCAAGCCCTACGTTGGACTCCATGCTCAGCGAGGAGTCTGCTTGAGATTCTCTCCCTCTCCTTCTACCCCTCCCCGCACTCGTGCTCTCTCTCACTCTCTCTCTAAAATAAGTAAATAAATCTTTAATAAAAATGCAAGCTAGAGCCTTCCGATGGCTTCCCATTCTATTTAACATAAAAGCCACATTTGACCTACAAAGGGCTCCATGATCTGGCCCTTGATCACTCTGCTCTACCCACTTGTTTTCTTGGGTTGCTCAAAAGCGGTGAGCTTTCTCCAACCTCAGAGTCTTGGCACTTGCGGTTCCTTTGGCCAAAAAAGCTCTTCCTGATCCTCACGGGACTTGCTTCTCCATAACGAGCACTTCCTCAGAGAGGCCCTTTGTGACCGCTCTGCCCAAAGTAGCCCATCCCCATTCTCACTCCACACTCCATCACTTTACCCTTTCTTTAACCTTCTGTGTATCTCTTGTTATGATATGAACTTGTTCTTGATTCACTTGTTTCCTTGTTTATTGTGTCTCCTTCCCTCACTCCCCCGTTAGAATGAACTCTCCTCAAGGACAAGAACATTTACTTCTTTGACCGTTATTTACTGTGGTCCAGCAGACCCACTGGCCTGGGACCGGCCTGGGACCCAGGCACCCTCAAAAGGTATACGTTGAGGGAAAGACGCTAAGATACAAGGGCAGATAGGAGAGTGAAGATAGGATTCCTAAGATTAGCTACCATTTACTGAACAACTGATACGTGCGGACGAAGTCTTTTCCATGCATATTATCTCATTTAATCCCCATAACCATGCCATTATCATCCCGTTTCCCCCCCCCCCTTTTTTTGGAGGGAAGCTGGAACTCAAGAAGGTTGAGAAACTTGTCCAAGGTCACATAACTAGAAATCAGTGAAATCAAGTCAAGCCTAGGTCTGTTTTCAATCTAGAACTTGAGCTAATAACCACCAAGATATACAGCCTTGTGAAGGACCATGCTAATGTCTCCATGGGTTTGAGAAACAAGAACTTTTCCTTACATGCCTTCTAATAAAGAAGGTGGTAGAATGCCCTCCAATTACCACAGGAAGAGGCCTGTCCAAGCAGGTCTTTGAATACATGTTGACCAAACAGGGACACTTACCGGGAGACCTGGAGGGCCACTTATTCCTGGGAAACCCGGAAGCCCTGGTTCACCCTGGAAAATGAACCAAAGGTTAGTGAGTAGCAGCAGGAAACAGTGAACATAAAGGATATGTCTCCCATGAGCTGCTTGGGCTCGGCAGTGGGCAACCAAGAGGGTGTCAGATAGTATAAATTCTCCAGGATCCCCAACTAATAACTGCACCAGGATATCAGTTTGGGGAGCCCCCGTGGTATGGGAAGGACCAAGGCCCATGGCAGGGAATGAAAACTGTCTAAAACAGAATCTCAAGTGTTGACGCTAATCGGGAGACAGAAAAGATGATCGTCTGCTTCTTTCTAGTGGAACGAGCCATTCAGTGTGATTTCCTGTTGCAAATTCCAGGCCGCAAAGAAATCAACAGTTTGAGGAAGAGAGTAACAATTACGGTTTGGATGGGAACCTGTAACACTGTAGTCTGTCTTTCCCCGATATGCTAATTTACCTAGTTGTGTCATGGAAGGGCTCCCTAAGGTTTGGGAATGACCAGGGAGACAGGTAATCTTTCATATGCTCCCAAACTGTTCCCAAATTAATGATTACTTTCTGTGAGCCTGAAGAGGGCCTGGAGCTGTTGCTTCCACAAAGACAAAATTAAAGAAATGGGAGTAAACACCTTCCCCCGCCTGGGTCCCTTGACCATAGGCACAGAATCACAAAACTTAAGGGAACCCTAGGAAGGAAGGGAATGCAGAATACTGAAAGATATCTCCCCACCTTAACAGCATACAGGCATTCGAATGTTACCAAGTTTACACTCACTCACATCGAAATAGAGATTATAACGTATCTCAGTTAAACAAATCTACAGCTTCAGCCACGGTAGCTCATATTAGGCGAATTAGGGCATCTACTGCCACTTGGTGACAGTATACCCGATTTGTAGGGTCAAGCTTTGCGGGCAAACAACTTCTTTAAAAAGATAACTTAAAAGCAACCGTGTATACCCTATATGTCCTGTCACAGTGCTTTGGAGACAACATAAGTATTGAGAGCGTTGGGAGTTAGGAGGAAAAAAACCCCAAGTACTTAATGTTTGTTGTAAGTTGTTAAGCATCGTGATAATTGAATTTGAAAAACCAAACCACAGAAAATAGGACTTAAACACATGCTCAGAAGCCCGGGCACACTCATATCCACACACCCAAACACAGACTTTTTAGAAAGCTTTTCACAGGGGACAACACAAAGAAGGTTTTACCCTCACTTCCAAACAAAAAAAGCATGACCCAGAATCCTCTTTCCTTCCAGTAGAGTCTGGTTATTAGAGCTGAACTTTGGTATTAATAGGAAAAGGGTGGTTAGCATTTCCTAGGCTTAAATGTTCACTACCTTGGATCCTTTCTTCCCTTTGGGAAATCCCATAAATTCCAGCTCCCCGGTAGATGGTGGGGGTCCTGCAGGACCTGGGAGGCCAACATCCCCCTGTAAGATCAAAGGGAATGTTAAGCAAAGCAGAAAGGTTTGTCCTCTGAATGTCATTCACAAATAGACTGTCCATTCCTTTGGCCTCTTTACCCTCACCCTTGCCTCAGCGAGGAAACAAAACTCTCGGTACCAAGGAGGTGGAAAGAATTATAAGCCTGGCCAAATGCATTTTGTACCAGAGGGAAAAAGCAAAATGGATGAAAGGAAACCACAGGTTCGTGGTTGCCAGGGTCATGCTTCAAAGGGTATTTAGAAGAGAGCAAAAAAGGCCTTTGAGCAAGGAAAATGGCCACCTCTTGGCATTGGCAACGAGACTCTACAATTGGTCCAGTTCTTGCCAAGAGCATGAGCAGAGGCAGTGAAATCTGTGTTGGAATAGTGGAGGCTGGATTTGCTCCTTGGAGGCAGTGTGATCTACAAAAGGCAGCTGTGAGGGGTGAAGAGGCCAAGCTCCCAGGCTCCCTTGAGCCTCCCAAAATCACTCTACGGCTTGTGCAGACGGAAATAGGGGAATGAGGGAAGGGATGTAGAAGAGGATGGTGAGAGGTTGAGGAAGAGATAGAGGGCATAGAGCGAGAGATGGGAGGAGAAGGAGGAGGAAGAGGAAGGATGGAGGGAAGAGGAGAAGCAAAGAAAATGAAAGGGAAGGTGACACAATATATAGAACATCAGGAAATACCCAGGTGGAAGGAGGAGGGAATCAATTTCAACCGAGTGTGTTTCTAAGACATGCTCACTTCACAGGTCGGAAGCAGGGAGACTACAGTATTTGGAAGGAAAAAGACCCCAGGAGCCGACGTGTGGCGTGTGTGCACGCAGCCCCTCCTGGGATCCCACCGCAGGAGCCACGTGGAGTGGGAAGCGCTCATTTCCCGAGGCAAAGATCCAACTCCCCTTAAACCAAGCAGGCACATGTGTGCAGCCAGAGATGGTACTGGGAGCATATGGAATGCAGATTGTATTTTCCAAAATCTATTTACCTTGACTCCTTTCTCTCCTTGGAAACCTAACCCCATATTCCCCTGGGGCACAGCGTTGCAGGGAGGAAAAACAAAATCAATTACTAAACAAGCTCCAGGAACTTAAATCAGAATGCAGTCTTTTGCCAGAAAGTGTGTTTAAGCAAACCAGAGTCTCTCTGGGGAAACTAGAACACGCAGTGGTAGGAGGCCACATGCCTCAAGAAAAAGTATACTTACATCAGGACCAGGGAAGCCCGGGGGGCCTGGAGGACCCTATATTAAAAATGAAAGGAATGAGCACTTGTTAGTTTCAGACAAAAAGAACCTGGGTGTGTGGAGAGTCACCAGAAATGAGTCTCCCACCCCCTCAGTATATTCTAGCTTTAGCGCAGCAGATTCTAGCTCCTTCTCCCATGGTGCCCCCCCCTTTTAAAAAAAATCTTTGAAATCTCCCACTCTGAACTGATAACCACGTTCGTGCTAAGGTGGCAAAGACTCATGCATCATTCCTCCCAGTAAGCTAGACATTTAAAAAATAATGGCCTTGGGGAAAGCTAAACCAAAGTAATCAGTGGTGAGATTTCACGTACCGGAGAGAGAACATTCTGGAAACAGGCCTTTCCCAGAACCACATGGGGATAACTGGCTATGTTCTTTCTGTACTGGTGAGGGCAAATAGGTTTGGTATCCGAAAGAGAGGTAGGTAGGTAGCCCTGTCCAAGGTGGAGTGTGGAGAAGGATTTCGAAGCTGCCTCTGTGTTCTGGGTGGGTGATTGTGGGGTGTGATTCGTTAGCAGGGTCTGTCATGGGCAAGGGGGCGGAAGGTGGAACTAGGTGTGCCAGGCAGCTGCCGTCCCTGGACGCAGAGTCAGAAGGACTCTGATAAAGACAACAAAGAGCTCCTTACAAGAGCATGCTTCACTTGAATCCTCCAAGAATGGAGGTTGCCTTTTTCCACTAGGAGAGCCTGCACAGGCTTATATTTAAGGCATGGCCTGGTGGGGAAAGCCTTCATGTGAAGACTGTGATCACGTGGTCGATTTACGTTGGTCTTACTTGCAATCCTGGCGGTCCCATGGGTCCTACAGCTCCTGGGGAACCGGGTGCTCCTGGTGGACCCTAGAGAGGCAAGTTTTTACGAAGGTCAGAAAAAAAAAAGACAGTTTCTCAAGAAAATTGGACATATGTGTCTGCAAGAGTTACACAAGAATGTTCATGGCAACTTTATTCATAGTAGTAAACAACTGGAAATGTCCCAGGTGTCCATGGATATGAGGACTGATAAATAACTGATACATCTACACAGTGGAATAAATACTCACCAATAAAAAGTAACAACCTACGGATATGGTACAATGTGAGTGAATCTCAAAGGCATTGTGCTAAATGAAAGTCAGACCCCCAAAGGCTACATATTATATTATTTCCTTTATATAAAGTTCTAGAATGGGAAAAACTGAACTATGATGGAGAGAAATCAGGACAGTGGTTTCCTTTGGGTGGGGGCAGGGATTGACTGGGAAGGGGCAGAAGGGAACTTTTTGAGGTGAAGAGAATGTCCTATACCTTAAGAGGGGTTTGGGTTACACAGGCATTCGTCTTTGTCAAAACTCAGCAAATGTACCATTTAAGATTTGTTTATTTCATTGTATGTAACTTTGACATAAAAAGAAAAACTGTGAAGACATATTGAAATCTAGCTAACGATAGGCATGCTGTAGTATCTGGAGGTAAGAGCACTATTGTCTGCAATTTACTTCGAAATATATCGACCATAAGATGGATAGATAGATAGAAGTGGGATAAAGCAAGTATAGTAAAACATTAATGGTATGGGTGTTCACGGCAAAATTCACTCCCCTTTGCTCTATATTTGAACATTTTTATATTAAAGTGATGTAAAAAAAAACAAGAACTTCAAAAGAAAGCAAAAACACTTATATTAACATCAAATAAAGTAGACTTTGGGATAAAGAATATTACCAGAGATGAAGAGGGGGCATTTTGTCATGATAAACTAAGTCGATTCATCAAGAACACATAACAATCTTAGATGTATATGCATCTAATAGCATAGCTTCAAAATACATGAAACAAAATCTGATGGAACTGCAAAGCGAAATAAACAAATCCGCGACTATAGTTGGAGAATTTTAACATCCCTCCCTCAGCAATTCCTAGAACTAGATTAAAAAGATCAGTGAGGACAAAGAAGATCTAAAGAACACTGTCAACTACCTGGAACCCATGGACATCTTTTAGATCGCTATACCCCAAAGCAGGTGAACACGTTCTCTTTAAGAACCTATAGCACAGGGGCGCCTGGGTGACTCAGTGGGTTAAAGCCTCTGACTTCGGCTCAGGTTATGATTTCAGGGTCCTGGGATCGAGCCCCGCATCGGGCTCTCTGCTCAGCGGAGAGCCTGCTTCCCCCTCTCTCTCTGCCTGCCTCTCTGCCTACTTGTGATCTCTCTCTCTCTGTCAAATAAATAAATAAAATCTTTAAAAAAAAAAAAAAACCTATAGCACATCCACTGAGATTGTTCGTATGCTGAGCCATGAGATAAACCTCAACAGATTTAAAAGGATTGAAATTTCCAGAGTGTTCACCCAAACTGCACTGAGATCAAAGTAGAAATCAAGCATATAGAGATAGCTGGGCAGCTGCCAAATATCGGGAAATTAAACGCACATTTCCATGGGTCAAAGAGAAACACAGATGGGAAATGAGAAACTACTTGAAACTGGATGGCTAAGGACAGTATTACAAGCAAGACGATAAAATCTTAAGAGAAAGACGGTATGGGGAAATGGATGGTTCGATGAAAATGGGGGGGACGGTAATGAGGTGATAGGTAAGGGATGGAGAGGCTAAGTGAAGTCACGAGAAAATAGGGGCTCACAGGGTCCCCAGGAAACAGAATCCTGCTTTGACAAAATAACCTGGGGTTCCCTTATTGATCACAAATCTCTTATTCAGCCACCAAACCATCCTCCCCGATCTAAATGATTTATTTATCATGCCTGCGAACACTGTAGACGACCACTTGTACTTTTGTGGTCAGAGCAATGAATCCCATAGGAGAAGTTAAGCAGCCAACAACGTGGATGTGATTCTGGGAATGTAGTTGACACACCATCTAAGTCGGTGTTGTCTGGGGCTGGAGACCCGTACGAGCTTGGTCTTCACTCACTTCTGTTCGTGAGCATGCTTACACGCATCCTGTTTCTTGCCTACCTCTTCCCACACCGCCCTCTCTGTTTAGAAACTTCCTCCCATTGCGGGCCCAAACATCACCCGCAGCTCTCAGAGGCTACCTTCTCCATCTTAGATATAAAGTCTCCCATGATGTATCTTTAGACGGACAGCATCTCTTCCTCCAAGCTGGTGAGGAATTCTTCTGCCATGGTCCTACTAGTTTTTCACATCTTGGTGTGTGTTTGGGCGGAGGGGAGGTTGGGCAGAGACCCCGTCTGCACTGTCTCGGGGATCACTCATAGCCCCTTGCGGTAGTAGGAGCTCAATAATGGTTCTGGAATGAAAGAAGAAAGGCAGGAACCCCGACATAGGAAAGAAGGAAGAAAGAAAGGGCTTTTCCGAGGCCACTTCAAAGGAAAGCAATGATGACATGGCGATTCAAGGAAATAGAAAGTTCTTATTTTTTTTAAAGATTTTATTTATTTGAGAGAGAGAGAGAGAGAGCACGAGTAGGGGGAGAGGCAGAGGGGGAAGAAGACTCCCCACTGAGCAGGGAGCCAGATGCGGGACTCGATCCCAGGACCCTGGGACCATGACCTGAGTCGAAGGCAGACACTTAACCAGCTGAGTCACCCAGGCGCCCCAGAAAGTTCTTATTAATACAACTCATGGCCTCTCACAGACTCCCAATTATTAAGAGTCCCTAAAATGAATTTCTAGACAGAATAGCTTTCACAGAAGAAGTGTTCCACTTTTTTCTGTTTTAACCCGCAGCATTCTGAACCCACAGAGAACTGTTAGTAGACGCTTGCTGAATGAAAGGCGAAATTCTTTCTTAATGCATCGCAGGGAGTATGCAGGTCCCTGGACTACGGGTCCGAAAGGCTGTCCCCTGTGTAACTTGAGGGGGACAGCCGACCCTCTCAGAACTTTATCACCTGGAAAATGTCAACAGCATGACCCGTTCTACCTCAGCTGTCTGGATATTCCTTGAGACTGTCTACAAAGACCTTCGAACGTCGTGGCAAGGAAGAATGCAAAGGGACCCACAGTGACTGCCGACCGAACATTGAGCACTCCACCCAGAAACGACAACTTACAGTGATTCCATCCAGTCCAGGCAGCCCAGGCTCCCCCTGAGAAACAGACAAAGGCAGGACACTGAAGAGATTAATTAAGCCTGCGCTATTATTTCGTAGATAACGGACCTACGCTTCAAGGGCAGAAAAACGCATTGCTGATGCTTGGGTCTCCTCTGTCAAGGTCTTGTGCTTTAAATAATGCATAAATTGGGCATATTCAACCACTTACTATTTTTTTCCCCCATAAGAAAAATCCAGACTCTAGAAGACACATATTATAGCCTTGGCTGAACAGGATTTCATATTTTACTTGGAGTAATTAATTTTCACCTTTGCTAGGAACTTATCAATTAGAAGCTGCTTCTGTGGGCTGGCGATTCTCCTGCTCTTTTTGGAAGAGAGCAAAGCTACCTTCCCGTGTGCCTTCATCCCCAGAGAATCTGTGCCCATATGTATACAATGCAAATCAGACATTTCAAGGGAGAATCAACAGAGCATACAGTCTCTGATTACGTTTTAATTACTTTGCAGCATCTTCAGTCACTGTATGAATCTGTAATATAACCATCTTGTGGAAATTGCTGTGTTCCGCTGGGTCCAGGGTCTCCGTGATTTTTGGCAAAGCCATTTAATCAATGTTTGCTATGACAATGGCTGTATTTTGACACCTGCTAGTCTTACCCCGTTTGGCTTATGGTCAAAAAATCAGCTCTGCTGCATGGAAAGAGCACTGCCTGGGTTTTAGCTCTTCGGTAAACGGGCTATGTGAGTCTAAGCAAGTCACATAGCCTCAGTGTACCTCAGTTTTTCTATCTGGAAAATGAGCAACATGAATCCGACAACCATGAGCTCCTTTCGAAGCCTACCATTCGATCTTCAGCCGTGGCATCTAAGCCAAGAGCCCAAACCCTGTACTTTCTCCGGTTCTCAGCCACCCGCCCCAATCACCGCCTTCCAAATGGATTTGCAGCGTTCCTGGTTCTGTGCACGGGTGGAAGACAGAAAGGTGCCATCCCCGGCTGAGTGAACGTGTGTGCACCTTCCCTTCAGATGCTGGGCACATCGATTCCCATCTGTTACCAGGGGAATGATGAGCTCACCTCCCACCCTGCAAGGGAATAGGGTCGATCATTTGGGCACCAGAGTTTCCAGGTAGCATACACCAAGAGTATAGTCACAAGAATACGGAAGGCTCTGGTCAATTCTAGGAAGAGATGAAAGTTTCCAGCCTGCTGCAGAGTTGATGGGCAATTTTTGCAGACAGCCAGGGGCCCGGTGAGGGTAACAGGTTGGTGTGCAGGTACAGAAAAGGGCGGGACCAGCATCCTGGGCCGGTGGCCATGTTGAGATGGGCAGAGACATAATATGGCTTCAGACCAAGGTATGCAGACATCAAGGATTGCAGGGTAGACAAAAGGTATCTGCCTCCAGGAAATGTCTTGGCTTGTTAAAGAAAATGATACCCATGCAAACTGTTTGTTTGCTGATCCGTCTCTTATTTTGGGTGTAGATCCTATAAAGCAAATCTCTTTGACAGTATGATTGCAAACATTTCTGTCAGTGTTTCCACTACCAAAAAGCTCCAGATCCCTTTTAAATCTAGCTTGGTCTGCTCCTCACATAGAGACACAGCTGCTAGTTCTGGAAATGTTCTTGTTGGAGCTGGGGCCCAATCCCAGGGAACTCAACTTATAGCCAGCCTACTTAGCTGTCTGCCTCAGAGGCTCTTACCTTCATTCCTTTGAAAGTACCTTGGTCAAGGACAGGTTCGCCTTTAGAGCCTTTCTGCCCAGGAAGCCCCTGAGTAAAATAAGAAACAACTTGTGAAGAAATGCGCGCACACACACACAGTTTTGTTAACAGTATGATCTGACCACCTAGAGGACCCAAGAGCAAGAGTCTGGAATCATGTGGTTTATTCTGTGGCTGTGCTAAGGGGCAAAGTACATCCCCCAAACAGGTGTCGAGTCTCAAAGGTATATGGCCGTGTCCCCAGCTCCCAAGTCAGGAGTCTGTAAAGGAAGCAGGAGGCTTTGACCCTGTTCAGAACACTGATGGGAACATGCACATATAACACACGTGTCGTTCATAAGCCTACCGCTCATCTGCCCCGCCCCTCACAGGTATGTCGCTGACACAGCCCCCGGCTAGGACCGAGCTTAGAGAAGTTCTGTAAAGAGCCACATAGTAAAGAATTTAGGCTTTGTGGGCCCTCTCTGGGCTCTGTCCTGTATTCTGCTTCTCTTGTTCCGCACAAACCTTTAAAGATATCAAACCAAGCCGCAGTCATGGGTCACACGGGCCAGTTTGTGACCCTCCGGGCTAAGAGATGCCTACAAAACCATCTCCATCCTGTGCTTCTGCCACAAAACCTCAGCTTCAAGCCCTAAGAGGCTTGGGGTGTCTCACTGTTAACGTGGAGGACAGGTCAAAGTATGCCGAACCCAACTACTAAACCAGATTTTTTTACTGGCTCAGTGGCAGACGCTGGCTAATATCTGCTAAAAGTTGTCCTCGTGGGGAAAATCAATGTCCCTACACCTAAGGGAAAGTCAGGATTAGTATTGGAGATAGGACTAAGCTTTGGGGACTGAAGAGTTGGCTGAATTATGGATTCCTTGAGCTCACGGATCGTAGGTGTGATAGAAGAATCAGTAGGTCCCCGAAGCACCTTCTTTCCTAACACTTCCTGTTTCCCCTTATTCTTATGGCCGCTCCTTTCATCAAAGAAGCTTGACAGAATATCCACTCGAGATTCAGCAGGGTTAGTAAGGGTTCAGCTTAGTAAAACCTATGACCAAGTTCCTATTTAGGCTTAAGGGGAGGCTTAGGGCCAGGATTAGATTTTACCCTTGTTCTTCGGGCTGTCAGAATGTTTATTACCTCAAGATTTCTTTTCTCCCTCTTGGGGGCAGCATTTCCTCACTTTGCTGGAATTCCATTCTCTTAACACAGATGTGACTTGCTCTCCTCTTCTGTTGCCATGGCAGTGTTTGGAGGCCTTTGTGACTCAAACAAGCTCATACTATGTTGGTAATACGTCTTTCTCCACCCCCCGCCCCCGCTGCATGTTGGTTCGGTCTTTAGATGTCAAGGTCCTTTATGCCGGTCTGAGGCTTATGCTTTGTCTGTCTCACTTTCTTACGCGGATACCCACACCCACAGCTTGGTCACTGAAGGCACTGGTGATGCTCTTCCAATAAAATGCTAACTAAATAACACTTCAATGAATATAGGGGGCATATATCTTTTTGAAATAGTGTTTTTGTTTTCTTGGTATAAATACCCTGGTATGGAAATAACCTAAGTGTCTATTGATGGATGAATGGATAAAGATGATGTAATACACACACACACACACACACACACACACACACACACACACACACTGGAATACTACTCAGCCATTAAAAAAGAATGAAATCTTGCCATTTGCGACAACATGGATGGACCTTGAGGGCATTACGCTAAGTGAAATAAGTCAGAGAAAGACAAATACTATATGATTTCACTGATGTGTGGAATCAAAAGTAAAACCAAAACCAATGAACAAACAAAACGAAACAAATCTCAGATACAGAGAGAACAGATTGGTGGTTGCCAGAGGGGAGACTGGCAAGGGGATGGGTGAAATGGGTGAAGGGGATCAAGAGGTATAAACTTCCAGTTACAAAATAAGGAAGTCATGGGGATGTCATGTACAGCATGATGACTATAGTAAATAATATTTTTTTAAGGATTTTATTTTTATGTAATCTCTATACCCTAATGTGGGCTCGAATTTACAACCCTGAGATTAAGAGTTGCATTTTCCGTTGACTGAGCCAGCTAGGTGCCCCTAGGGTAAATAGTATTTTATTGCATACCTGAAAGTTGCTAAGAGAGGATACCTTGAAGGTTCTCACCATAAGAAAAAAAAATTCGTCACTCTGTATAGTGACAGATGGTAACTAGACTTAGAGTGGTGATCATTTTGCGATGTATACAAATATCAGATCGTTATGTTGTATGCCTGAAACTAATATAATGTTACATGTCTATTATACTTTAATACCAACAAAAAAAAGAACGTGGGATAGCACTGGAATAAGACATACTGAAAAAAATGCCAATTAATTCATGTAGCTATGGAATCTGTCGAATAGTATGATTTCTAGCTAAATCTATCACCTCAGTACTCTTAGTAGCTTAGATTATTTCAAGTAAGGTTGATAACGGGCTTGAATGTGTTATTTTTCTCTTCCCAGTCGCTCGTAAAAACAACCTTGCAAGGGCATGGTATCTATTAGAGATCCTTTAGATCCAAATGTTGGAGCCCTATCTGGATGAATAGAATTAAATAAAAGGGGTGACAGCAGGATCTAAGAAATGCACTATCAATCCTGGAACCAAGGGTTAGGGGGGTGGGTTGAGAGGGGGGAAGAGGGCAAACTATGTCAGTGCAGTGTAGGATTTCTCAATTCTTTCTCACTACAGACACTTTGGGACAGAGGACTCCTTGATGTTGGAGGAAAGCTGTCCTGTGCTAGTAGCGTACCCCGAGTGGTGACAACCAAAAATGTCACTAGTAACTGTCAAATGTCCCTTGGGGTGGGGAATCATCCCTGGCCAAGAATCACTGGTTTAGACCAAGCCTGCTAAGCCCTTTGGGTCATTATCAGTGCTCCCATGATCCCACATAAGCCTTTTAAGTACTGCATTTTCCAGTGTCATCTGATGTGGGAACAAGTCAAATAACCCAAGTGTGTACTTTGCTCTGAAATGTACTAGAGGCCCTTCACAATCTTGCCAGCTCTAAAAGCATCATTTGAAAAAGAAAAAAAAAAACCCTCTGAGGAGTGGAGCGTGCATACGTCTCCTGCAATTGGTATTTTTTAGATGCAGATGCTTAACGAGGTCTCCATAAAAGCAGGGAAAGGCAAAGAACGCCATCTGAAATAATGGACAAAGAACCGGCAACGTACGGGTGGTCCGAGAAGCCCAGGATAGCCCTCAGGGCCCGGATATCCAACAGCTCCTTGAGTGCCATTACAGCCATCCAGGCCAGGTGGGCCCCTGGGCCCTGGCTGTCCGGGGTGGCCCTGTTCCAAGAGAAAAGAAGGGATCACGTCAGCCACAGGACTCCGACCCACCCTGACAAGCTCCCCAGGAAGAGAAACCCAGGGTGCTGCCCAACTCTGGCTCCTTGCCCACTCCCTTTGCCCTATGAGAACCATGCTCTTAGAGCTTTCCTCCACACTCGGGTGCATGGAGCTGGTGACAGCCCAGGGGGACCCCTCCTCAAAGGATCGGCGTTTTAATCGGACCCGTGCTGAAGCCAGAGGGATCAAGTCTGAAGAGACGGGATACACAGTGGGGTGCAACTTCATCTTCCCAGGGTACAAAGATGTACTTCGATGGGACTTAGCTGGCCGGCAGCCGAAGTGTTAGCATCAGGGAATCACGCCAGGCCTTGGGACTTCCTCAGAACAGACCGGAACCCGGGCAGCCTGGCATGGCTCTCTGAAGCCTGGGGCTTTTTTTTTTTTTTTTTAATACGGCTCTGCCTAGGAAAGGATGCTGGCTGTTGGTCAACAGAGCAGAAGCAGTTTCCATAGCACCACCCCTGTGTCTTCACTTCTTCTCCATACTTGCTACTGAGACCGTTGTTTTGCCGGGGGGATCAGCAATCATTCACATGATTGATTGGAATTCAATGATTTCCCAGAGTTGAGCTTCCATGGTGCATAGAGTCCACCTTTTCGGAGGGAACAGATCTTTTAAAATCTGTCAAGTGCAGGCTGTGTTCTGGGTACGGAGCAAAGAGATGACCTGAAAGCCCAGAAATCTGGACGGGTCAATATGAGGTCGACTCTGACCCTCCCACGTGCACGTTTTAAAGTCAGCCATGGATATTTAATAATTTGGGGAAAGCGTGCCATGCATTAGAAACTCAGCCTTTCGCATTATTGGGGGAAACGAGCTTTCATCAAATTCTTATTAGGAAAATGCTCCATAGAATTTTGATGCGTTTTTCATTGTTGTTATGGTGGTAGGAGATAGACAGTCTATTGGTACAAGAGTATAAGTCTAGACTGCTGGACTCATGGAGTGCTAAGAACAGAAGAACGGTCAAGAAACGTATCTCCGCGATAAACTGGCTGCAATGCGCGCCTGCCCAGACTCAGGTGATGAATTTTAGCTGTGCTGGGGAAACCGGAAACAGCTTACTAAGTCGTCAACATTTTATTCTCAAACGAAACAGCTATTCTTGTTCGCTCTGAAGATCTACGCTCTGCTTTCCCCAGATCCATGCCTTCGGAGGCTGACCTTTATGGACAGTGCCGCCGAGGCTCCCTTTCCCTCGGTCTTCTTACTGGGAGACACAGGCAGAAGATCAAAGAACAGGAGAAGAAAGAACACGGGTTGTTTATTTCCCCCGTGCCCGCCCTCCCTGGCCATATTTCTGACAATGGCCACATTTCTCTACAAGTCTTCATTGAGCAGCCCCTACTCCATCGCTCCAGGGCTGACCAGCATCCAATATCCGGTTCCAGTATCACCACTCTTTCTTTCCCCTTTGGGCCTAGGGGCGGCCAAAGCTTTTGTGTCAATTGCTTGGCAATCCATTGCTGTTCCCCTGAATCATGCTTACATCCTTTAAACATACCCTTCATATGGCTCAGTTCAGTTAATCCTTTCAGGTGGAGTGTCCATTTCTTCCTGGGATCCTGATCACCACTTTAAAATATCCCAGCCAAATGCGCTAGAGGTTATCGCTCAGCTGGGTAACACGGATGAGTTAAGGCAAAGACAACAGGCTGGCTCAGTGCTAGGGACCTGCCTCACTCCTGGAGCCTTGGTTCTATTTGACACCAAAACCTCTTCCTGGCTTCTTACCCCTTGGTATCCACATTTTTTTTTTTTTAATTTGGGCTCCAAGCCTATGGTTTTCTTGCCTGAATTCCTTTTTTTTTTTTTTTTTAAGATTTTATTTATTTATTTTAGAGAGAGAGCATGAGTGGGGAGAGGGGCAGAGGGAGAGAGAGAATCTCAAGCAGATTCTGCACTGAGTGTCGAGCCCGACGTGGGGCTCCATCTCACCACCCTGAGATCATGACCTGAGCTGAAATCAAGAGTCAGATGTTCAACCGACTGAGCCACCCAGGTGCCCCTTGCCTGAATTCCTAATATCTTCTACCTGCAGGATTCCAGGGGGGTACCCGTTCACTCTTTCCCACCCTAGCCGAATTCTCTGGAATTAACCTCTGCCATTTGACTTAGACCTGTCAACCCCATCTTGTCCAGCTGATACCATGAGATGACAGCTAAAGCATGTTCTGAGTCAGTCAGACTTGTGTCCCAATCCCAGCTTTGCCTCTCCCCAGCTTGAGCCTCAGTTTCTTCATCTGTAAAAATGGAGATGGGTAATACTACCTCCTCAGGTTGTCATCAATATCGAAATGTAATGAAAAGTTTTTGGTTACAATTAAATGAGGCTAAGTTTACTACACAGAAGCTCAATGAACGGGAAGTCTTCTCCCAGGCAAGTCAACAAGGATATGGCACTGGGCTGAACTTCTAGCTCCTTTTAATTCTCAGTAGTACCACAGCATTCTGGGCACTTGGCCCCTTCTGGTTTTAGCTAACGATTTTACATATGTGTGGGCCAGCTCTCAATGAGAACGTAGCTCTTTGAGGGAGGAAACCACGATTCTATACAACCGCAAGGCACCGAACACACAGAATAAGAAGATGGGCTGTAATCCAGAAAAGCAACGTTCCTCTGAACCCAGATTTCAAAGGGAAAAGTTTCCGTTTGGTGAGTGGTCTGTGTCCTCTTTGAAGATATAAATCTGGTGTGTTCATTTACGACTCTCTAGGAAGGGAAATATTTGAGATTAACTCCAGGAGAAAAGCTAAACATACATTGCAAAGGACAGCTTGAAAAATTCTGCTCCCAACTTGCGGGAACTGAAAATAGTTGATAAACATACATTTCTTGTGGGTGCCCACAGGCCCAACACACAGCTGTGATATCATGAAAAACCACAAGCCTACTGCCCCGAGTCTACGTTATTCTGATGTTGACTATTTTGACAAATGCGTGTTTATTCATTCTCCCAACTGGTTGCTGTGCCCCTTGGTGCACAGACTTGGATGATTATAAAATGATTTACTTGCTCACTCATGTTGAAACTACCTACATGGCAGCAACGATGGAGTTTTGGGACCCAAAGCAGTGACACATATGTTAGCGAACAGCCAACATTAAGCGGGGAATCTGATTTGTGCAGTGATCCAGTTTAGTAAGATGTGTTGGGAAAGCTGTTGGTTTCAGCTGCCTAAAGTAGAGCAAAATAATTAGTCTGGCTGGGCCAAGGGTGTCTACGTCTTCCTGTGTCTGAGGGAGTCCTGCCAGTCTGACAACTGTTGCTTTTGTGGGCACTAGAAGTTGGAGTCAGTCCCGCAGATATTTCTAGCATTCCTAGCATGTGGTGAATTCAGCCCCGGGGTCTCTGGGGCCTCCGAGTGGAGTAGGAGATGTACTCTGCACTTTCAAGAAAGCTAGATAAGACCATCACACAAGACAACTAATAAATTCCATGGGCCACATGTAATAAGGAGCTAGAGTGCATGGAACAGAAGCCGAGGACTCCTAGATTAGAGATGGAAGGGAGAGGTAAGCAGCAAACAGAAGGTGCCCAATAAATACATCTTGAACCACTGGAAGAGAGGGAAGGAACAAGGGAGAATAATTTCATGGAGTAAGAGAGCCTTGGAGCTTGAAGCTAAAGCAATCGATAGTCAAAACCAAACACAGACAACCTTCGGTCAAGGGAAGGGCCAAGGGAGTGAGGACTTCTATCGGAGGCAGCACATTTATTTGGAGGAATCTGGACACCTGTACCTCATTCTCCCAAGCAGTGAAGCTCCAAAGACGAGTGATCAATTCCTGCAAACCCTAGGGCTCTCCTGGCCACATGCTGACAACAGACAGCAGTCCAGACAGTGTCCCGCTGGACTCTGGGGCGTGTCCCACTTCAGAACTGGAATCAGCCTCAGTGTCACAGGATTCTCTTCCTTCCAGCCCCCATTAAAAAGAGACACAGGAGGAAGGGCCCAGTGCTGCTGCAGGCTCCAAATCCCCCATTCGGCTCCTCAAGAGGGATGGAAGAGGTGCTCTCCAGCTTACTCGTTCTCCTTACCCGCTGGTTCCCAGAAGACACACAATCCGAGCCGAGACTCTGGATAAAGTGCCGATAGGAACACAGCCAGGGGAAAATGCCAGAGGATGTCATAAAAGACAGCCAACCCCATCCACTTATTTCCCCGCTGGCCCATTTCTGGGCATTTTGCAGACTCTGCAGTTGGATAAAATGCAGAATTCTGATGGCCGATTTGTTGATACAGATAACAAATACAAGGAAAGAAGTCTCGTTCTGTCTTCCAACTCCACAACTGTATACTAGATCTGGAAAGAAAATGGATCAGATGATAATATCTTTTTTTAAGATTTTATTTATTTATTTGAGAGAGAGAGAGAGAGCCTGAGAGAGAGAGCACACAAGCAGGGAGGGAGCAGAGGGAAAGGGAGAAGCAAACTCCCCGCCAAGCAGGGAGCCCGATGTGGGGCTCGATCCCAGGACCCTGGGATCATGACCTGAGCCGAAGGCAGGTGCTTAACTGACTGAGCCACCCAGGCACCCCCAGATGATAATATCTTTAAGGTTAGATTCATATGCTTTTCCTGTATCCCTGTAATAGAGTGACAGGATCTAGCAGGTGCACAAGAAATACCTAGAGATTGGCACAAAGAGGTTTAAGCCTCTTTCCTTTTTTTTTTTTTTAAGATTTTATTTATTTATTTGACAGAGAGAAAGAGATCACAAGTAGGCAGAGAGGCAGGCAGAGAGAGAGGGGGAAGCAGGCTCCCCGCTGAGCAGAGAGCCCGATGCAGGGCTTGATCCCAGGACCCTGAGATCATGACCTGAGCTGAAGGCAGAGGCTTAACCCACTGAGCCACCCAGGTGCCCCAAGCGTCCTTCCTTGATACTAGATGATAATGCAGTATAACTCCAGAAGCTGTTAAGCCTAGGATTTGCCAAACTGTGCTTAGATATGCTTCAGAAGAAGGCCTTAGAGGTTGTTGGAAGGATAAAAGCAGGCTCTAAAACTTCCCTCAAACAAAGAAGCTCTACTTTTCCCTGATCCATATGCTGAGCTTCCACACAACCTTTGGGTCTTCTCTGAAACAAAGTTGAAAACCACTGCCGTAGAAAAACACAGCCCAAGCTACAGATTAGGTATATAGACACGTGCCGAAAGGCAGAACTAAAAAATGACAGCAGCAAGTTGCATATATTGTATTTTAAATGCTGGTAAAATGTTAATCAAGGCTGGCAAAATGTTAATCGTGGACTCTCCAGTGGTGGGATAAATAAGGATACGGGGTGAAAACGGAGCAACCAAGGGGTTGGGCCGGATAAAATGGGAAAAGGAGATGTCTGTGGGCTCCAAATTCCTCACTTATCTCCAGCAAAACCAGGTCTTCAGGATAAAGGGAAGGGGGCTGTCTCTGCGCGATCTTTGGAATAGCTGCTATGTAAAAACTAAAGGGAAATTCACTCTGGAATGAGACAAGGCTGTAAAGCACAAATTACTGGAACGAAATGTATTGATACCAATACATTGGTATCAAATGTACTGATACAAATGTATTGAGATACCACCAAGTATTTTTCTGACTAATTCATGTATCCTCTTACTATTCTTTTTTTCCCTTAATTTTCTTATAATGAGTATGCATGCGCTCTGATGTGTGTCTCCACACATCATCCCCGGTTAAAGCTCCCCTCAACACATGAGACCTAACTCTTTTTGGCTAAGATATTGAGGGTTATGCCTGCGCATGTCCCAGTCAGCTGATAGAGTGCGACCTGTAAGTCAATCCCTGGGAAAGTGTGTGCGAACACTTTGCTTCAAACCTGATCGCGTGCATCTCAGCACTTGAAACAGGATGTGGTGAAGGCCAAGGCGACCTAGAGGTGGTATTAAAAAACGCCTCTGTGGACATACTCACCGGAATCCCATTGATGCCAAGAAAGCCAGGAACTCCCATGGGACCCTAAAACAAGGCGTAGGAAGAAGAAGGTAAGAGACAATCTAATTGATCTCCACTAGATTCGGTGGGTTCGTTCATGTGATTTGTGACCTAAGTTAAGAAGTGTTGTGCACTTCCCTCTCGACGTTGTGTCACCTTGCTCCCTCCTCCGGGTCTGGATAATCACTTGCCTGTACCCAAGGTCTTAAATATGTCTGCGTTCTGAGACCAGTTTTTATCTTAAGCAATATGGCGCCAGACTGAAAACAATGGTTCAATATTACATGCTGCTTTGACATCTGGGAAAACCAGGAGGGCCTCTAAAGGCCTAGTCCCAAGTTCCCCTGTCTCCTCTGCTCCCATAGATAAGATCTCCTGGGCAAATGGCCCTCCTTATCAAACAGAGCAGGTGCAGCTCCTGCTTATCCCTGAGTTGTGGGTTTCAGTCCCTGATGGCCCATTGAATTATTCAGTGTTGCCTCCCACAGCCCCGTCTGGTTTATTCTGTTGAAGAGTGCACCTCCCCCCTGCCACCGTGTGGCCCTGTGTGGTGTGTGGTGTCCTTCTACCCTGTGCTGTGAGTATAGGTGACTAATAAACCCGATGCTGATCTCTTCCATCCGGCGTCAGGGGTCATGTCTTCTGCCATCCCCAGAACCCTAGGGTGGGAATCCCTCCTTTACCAGTGGGGTGAATAGAAGGTGATTAAAATCTGCGGGGAATATAAACTAAGCTGCTAAACTCAGCCATCTACCATGACATGATCAATCGCCTTTCTTGCATGTCTTTCCCTACCTTTGTGGCCCACATTGCTTCCCAGCATTCTGACACTTTGCTCCCCAGTCTCCTTAATTGGATTCCTGTTGTCTCCTACCCAGCTGATTGAACTTCTGACCCATGCCCACCTCGAACCCACCTGAAATCCCAGCCCAGCAAGCCCCCTTGCCCACTTATCTAGCAAGTAGACAACACATGCGCTTTATGGCTTGTTTGCCATGAGGGTCTCTCTAGAAATGGGTATCCCCCAGCGTATGCCCCAGCCTGTTTCTTATTAAAGTCTGTGGCCTGGCACCAAGGTCCTCAGGATTAGTATTATTATTTCCGTAAACAAACAGAACTGAGATTTAGAACCTTTCACCTTCACACGTGTGGTCCGTAGTCAAAGAAAAACCAAGCTCTGGTGTTTTTACCTTATCTCCTTTTGGTCCATATGGTCCCAAGGGGCCTGGGGAGCCCCTTTCTCCTTTCAACCCTGCTAAACCACTAGGGCCGGCAAATCCTTGAGGACCCGTTGGACCTTGAATTCCAATTGGTCCCGGTCGCCCCTACAATGGAGAGAAGGGGTGCAATTAGCCAATAGGGGACTCAACATCAACACTTCCCATTTTCCCATGCACAGAGAACACTGTCATCACTCCACTAAACAATTTTGGCTTAGAGATCCATGAAGCATGCCAAAGTTCCAGACACGGATCAGAAAAGGCTATTTTCGGGGCTGCTAAGCTTATTTGGATAGAACATATTTTTATAAGCACATTTAATAAGATTCATGTGCACCAAGGTCCTTCAACTTTGTACTTCTTAGGAGATTAGTTATTCAGGCGGGATAATATTGTCCTCTTCCTAGTTGGTGCCAGGCCATCCATCAGTGTCAAAATAGTGAAAGAACAGAATGCTGAAGAGCACTGTGACATTTTATAACTCACATTCAAGTGGCCAATCCCATACTTGCAGTGAAGTCCAGAAACGGCTAGGCCTAAAGAACGTTGCCTTGGGGGGATCCAGAGAGGGGAGAAAGATCCAGAGAGCGGAGAACTTGGAAACCCATGGGCTGACCAACCTGCAAAAGCTCATCTTCATTTGCAGATCCCAGGGGCCCATCACTGCAACTGGAAACAGACGCTTATAGGGAAAACACACAAACACACACACACACACACACACACACACACACACACACACACACAGAGTTTATTTGTTCCTTCTCTATTTCTCCCTCTTTCCCTTCAACCCACCATCTGTAGAGTGTTGAATGTGTAAAATTCAAGAAGCCTGAGACTAAGCATTAAGTATCAATTACCACAGCAAGAGGGAGCACCTTGAGGATTTTGAATATATTAGTTACAAAGTGTCTGTAACAATTAAGTATGCGAGTTCAGGCTGACATTTCGAAGCTGACCGAGACAGAGAATTAACCCCAGTGGGTGCAACACAGGTGGGCTAGTCTGTCATTTAGAACAAATCCCAGTGGGTACTGAATATTCTTGGCAGAAAGATGAAAACCATTAGCAATGTGCATTACCTCTCAGAGGACACAACGCCATACCAGGTAGAGAGCCTATTTTCACGAACGCTTCCCATCTCCGCCTCTTGGCCCTTTTACACACTGAAATCTACAATTTCCTACAGATCTGCGAAAAACTCAGAAAAGCCCATTACACAGGCTCCTTAATTTTCACCTGCAAGGGTTACTTTTTAAAAGGCTGGAAAAAGGACAGATGCTTTAGGTCGTGGTTAGAGTCATGTACCGGAGATGCAAGTGGCTGCCAGCTGTGTGGGGCCTTTGGAGTAAACTTTCCAGTGTCAATCAGGCCCACAAAGACTGACGACTCATCCAAGGAAGTACAAAGAGGTTCTTCCCCAGGAGATGCAATTTTCTGGGGTTACCACCCACCACTCAACCTTCTCCAGCACCCACTGTACAACCTCTAAAGGGTGCTAGGCTGTGGAGTGCTTAATGGGTTTATTTCCAGGAATGATGGAGTGGGAAGAGAACTTTCACTTTTTATGCCCTTACTCCCACTGTTGGAATTTTGTTTATAATGATCTGTTATTTTTTACTCTTGTATATATGGTAAAAGAAAAAGACCAAAAAAGAAAAAGACCAATACCAACACTAAAAAGAAGAAGACCAATACCAATACTTAAAAAAAAAAACAATGCTGGAGTATTGAGGATTAATGAAGAAGTCTAAAAGGTAGGCCACAAAACCGCAACAAACAGCACAAGTCTGGAGGAGAGCCTAAGTGGTCCAGGAGCACAAAGAAAGGGTTGGCCATGGCCATGGAGGGTCTGTGAAATGCTTATGTTCTGTCCATGGCTGGGGGGGGGGCGGGAGTCACGGCCCACGCTGGAAAGTTTGAGGGGGCCCCAACTGAGGTGGGCCTAGAAAGCAAGGAAGGAAAGTTGAAGACTTGATAGAGGAGCGCAGAGGGAACCCTCTGAGGTTTGGGGACAGGGGACGGATGGGAGGAAGGCAGTGTTTCGAGGCTGAAACTCATCAGTGAGCATTCAGGAGAACATGTGTGTCAGCAGGAGGCCAGGGCAGCCTGCCTGAGGCTGGAACAAGAGAGACAGATAAGAACCAGCTGTTGGGGGAGGAGGGGACTGGTTGGTGGGAGGATGGGGCCCAGGATGGGCTTGCTGAGGCCAGGTTATTACTAGCAGAGAGGAGGCAGGCAGGGCACTGAGAGCTTGACCCAAATCTGAGGCCTGCCCAAAGCTTTCCCACATCAAGGGATGGGAGGTGGAGAGCACGATAAACCACTGGACTCAGAGAGTGGATTGTGGCATGGCCCCATTCCCATCTCGCTCACATCACCGGGGCCTGAGCAGGGAAGGCCTGGCTGGCACACTCCAACTCTGGTCTCTTGCACACACTCAGCAAGAGTAACTAAGGAGACGTAGGAGTGAGGCGATTCTAGGGCTGGACTCAACAGGAAATCTGTTTCATCCAGAAAAGGCAGGATTCCCTGGCCGGCTCCCTTTCTCTTGGCTGGCCCGCCATGCTGAATTTGCCACAGAGAGCTTGAAGTTAGTCTCTGAAAGGACTCGTGGATTCTTTGGATTTCAATTCTTTTTCCAAAGGGGCTTCTGAAATGGCCCCCCTCAGGGGCATGCCTACCTCCGAGGTACAGCCTCTGGGCTGGCCCCAGCTAGGAAGCTCTCAGACCCACCTAAGGGCCAGAAGTGGGGCCTGCAGGATGTCTCGAGATCTCTGAGGTAGTACGAGCCTAGAACTGCCTCCTCAGTGGGGTACCAGGCCCTTCTGGAGCCTGCAGTCATAGGCTAAGAGACAAGGGCTCTTCCCCCAACCCCCCACTGCAATCTCGTCATACAGTGGCGCAGAGCCCCGGGAACAGATGAAGACCGCTACGGGAAGAAGCAAGAGAAGACACTTTTGTTTTGTGGGGTGTTTTGTCAGCCATCTTTAGATATTCTTGCTCTGTGCTTCCAGATGTATGTTCTTTCTCGCTCCTCTCCAAGGCACGGGGTTCCTGTCCCTGTGCCCACTCTACTGCTGAAGCTTAACCCTAAATCAATGATGAACTGCTTTTTTGGGGGCGGGGGGGGGGCGTGCGGCGCTGCGAAGTAGCGATCGGTGGCACTTTTCATAATGGCCAGCAGAGGTCAGTGTGAGAACACAGCAGCTGCCAATAAGCAGGTGGGTGGGTGGGCCTCTCTCACTACAAATAAAAAGAAATCAAACCAGTGTCAGAGAAGTCACAGAATGTTCGAGCAGAAAGGGCCCTTGGAGACCATTTCATCTAGGTTCTGTTTTATACATGGGGGGAAAAAAAGGGGCCGAGAGAAGGGGAAGGACTTGTTCGGGTCCCAGAGCTAGTGAGGAAAACAGCATGAGACTCCAACCAGACCGCCGGCTGCCAGTGTGTGGCTCTTTCCCGGCTCGCCAGTGGCAGATGTCCTAGGGGGTCCTTGAGGATGCCCCCCTTACCACGGGCCCGCCCCTGGGACTGTCCCCATCAGTAGGCTGCGGCAGCCAGATGCTCACACATCATTTCTCTCTTCCTAACTCTGATCATTTCACAGAACCAATCTGAAATACCAGCACTGTTTGGACTGCTAGCAGAATTTCAATGGGCTTGGACCAATGCCCTGCCCTGATACATGTCATTTATTTTGGCAAATAGACCCAGACAGGGCAGAAGGGACTCCTCCAAGTCTTTCCAGCAAGCTCTCTTGCCTCCATCTGCTAGGGACTTTAAATATGTGCAGCAGGGTGGAATTCTCAAGAGACTGAGCTGGGACTTGTGCCTGAGGCCAGGAACTGCAGTGCTCGACTGAAGCCCAGGCTGGCTGCCTCCTGCTGACCTCAGGGCATTGGGGTTGGGATGCAGTTTTGGGTCACCTTAGATCAGATCACACCCACAGCTCTGGCCCCACATCACTGGGGTAAGAGACCCAGTAATGGCTCTGCATGTAAAAGATGGTAGTCCCTCCTTGTTCGCGGGTATGTGTTCCAAGACCCCTGGTGGTTGCCTGAAACCGCAGATGGTACCAAACCCTATATACATATACACACACTATTGTTTTTCCTATACATGCATACCTGGGATAAAGTTTAGTTTGTAAACCAGGCACAGCACAAGATTGACAGTAATAATAAAATAGAACAACTCTTAACAGTTTGCTGCAAAAAAAAAAAGTTATGGGATTGGGGGCTCTCTCTCAAAATATCTTACTGTTCTGGACTCCTCCTTCTTAGGATGAGGTGAGATGATAAAATGCCTACGTGATGACGCTGAGTGAGGGGAATGACGTAGGCGTCGTGACGTAGCGTTAGGCTACTGGTAAATAGGTCAGAAGGAGGATCATCTGCTTCTGGACCATGGCTGACCACGGGTAACTGAAACCACGGAAAGCAAAACCACAGAGAAGGGGAGACTACTGCGGTACGCATGCGCAGAAATAGCATCGACGCCTCTTAAAAGCACACGTCTCAGACTAGGTAGGAGTGTGACACTGAGAGGGGGCTGGCTTTTCCTTACGAGCCCCCTTTCTGTCTTTTTATCCCTTCCTTAAGTTTCCAGTGTCCTTCTCCCATCAAATTAAAATTTATGCCTACGGAAGAATCTGAAACTCATTGCCACTGAGGCATAAATGACTGACAACAACTTAGAGCTTTATTTCTCCCCAAGGGGATTTGTATTTTAATGGAGAGCAAAGCATTAAGCTAGGGGATGCAAATGTTATCTAGGAAGCAGAGGGGAAAAGGGAGAGTGCGCAGACTTTCCTGGTATCAGAGTGGTGGATCCGGAGTCGGACAGATCTGGAGTCCAATCTCCTTACTGCCACGTGATAGCTAGGTGACCTTGGGCAAGTGACTTAACCACCGAGTCTCTAGAGCTCTGAGAAATAATAGCTCTGGTGTAGGGTTACTGTAGGCATTTAAGTGAGTTAATGGGCACCTGGCAGGTAGCATGAAAGTATCCATTCCCATTAATGGCTGACCAGGCCTCTCCATCTGGATACACCATGCCAAACTCAACATGACCAAAGCTGAACTCATCATCTTCTCCTCAACCCCATTCCCGAAACCAGCTCCTTCCCCTTGAGTTAATGGAACTAACTTAGCAAATGACGGTCTATCCACAAAGTTGGCTAAACCAGAAACCCAAGGGTTCTCCATGACCTCTCTTTCCTCATCTTCCACATCCAGTCCACCAGCAAGGACTGTCAATTCCACCTCCAAAATACAGCTCAAACCTGTCCATTTCTCTCTATTCCCATGGTCTTCAGTCAGATCTTCCTCATATCTCCCTTAGAGTGTTGCCACAGGCTCCCAGTTGGTCTGCCATTCTCCAATCTTGCTTTACTTTCTTTTAACATCCTGCCCCAGGGCCTTTGTACATGTCTCTGCTCTCCGGGTTAGTTCCTATTTATCATTCAGAATCAAATAAAGATATCAACTCCTCCAGGGATGCCTGGGTGGCTCAATCGGTTGTGTCTGACTCTCGATTTCAATTCAGGTCATGATCTCAGGTCATGAGATCGAGCCCTGCATTGAGCCCCACGTTGGGCTCCACACCCAGTGGATTAAGATTAAGATTCTTAAGCTTAAAATTCTCTCTCTCCCTCTCCCTCTAGCCCTCACCCCCCTTTCACTCGCTCACTTACACATGCTCTCTCTTGCTAGAAAAATAAAAGTAAATTAAAAATGTTTCAAAAATATGTCAGCTCCTCCAAGGAGCCTTCCATGATTGCCCCCACCTCACAGAATGGGCTAGATTGCCTGTTTGTGTCTATACCCCCCAACAGATTGCACTCCTTGAGGATAAGTCCTGTGTCTTATTCCCCACTGAATCACCTGCACTCAAGTACAGTGCCTAGTACACAGTGGGAGCTCAGTAAATGCTGAATGAATGGAGAAATGAATGAATGAATATGCACACTGAGAAGCCAGTGGTCGGGCACAGCAATACCTTCATTAGAAGTCTAGATAGCCACACCAGAGTGCAATCAAGAACCATCTGATCACAGAACTGCAGAAAAAGAGAGCTGCATAAGACTTAGGACCTCATCCCATTCAGGATGGAGAAGCTGATGCCCAGAAAGGGAAAGGAACTTAACCAAAGTCCATACAGTATCAACTCTACACATAAAGGGAGGGAGAGGATGGGGCAGCAAGACCAGAGACATGGAACCCAGTGAGGAGGCTGTGACTTCCTGGAGAGAAATAATGGTGACCTGGACTAGGTTCATGACAGTAAAGACAGGGAGAAGACAGATTTGAGAACGATTTCAGAGGGTAAAAACCATATAACATGGTACTAGATTGGAATTGGTGGGTTAGACAGAGGGAGGTGTGAAGGATGACTCCCAGGTTTCTTGATTGGGCAACCGAGTGGATCTCTTCACTGACATGAGGAAGCCTAGGGGAAAAAGGGTCTTGGGTGGAGGATGAGGAGTCCACCTTTGGAGAAGTGGGGATTAAGATACCTGGGGACCATGGAGAGAGATATTCTGCACCTGTTGCTCTCGCTAGACCGAAGGTCTGAGAGGGCAGGGCACTCAGTTGACACTTTTACCATGGTATCTCCAGAGATGCCATGTCTGGTATGCAGTAGACACTCTGAGGTGTGCCCGTGGAATGAGCAGCAATACAGAATTAAATGTGTACTTGGGAATCTTTAAGAAGGCAACATCCAAGTCTCATTAGCTAGGGGAACAATTAGATTAAAAGACTTTGTTGCTATCCTGGAAAAGACCTCTAGTGGCCTTTGGGGAAAATGAAGCAGAGATCCCTGATCTCCAGCCTAGGAACTAAATGGCTTGAACCATCTACATTTTGTCCTTACGTTCCAACTGGAATTCCCATCTTAGCCATAGGGCTGGGGTGGAGGAAATGCAAGAACTTATCAGACTCTGGCCCAAGTAGCTGGAGTCTCTCTCTTAGCCATGAAATATATGGTAAGAAAGAAACTAACGATAGCACCGCCAAGGGCAGAATACTTAAGACACTTCAGGATACTTTTCCTTTCGCCATTCCTTTGGAAGATCACAATACATCTGGGGGGTAGGCTGACGGCATCAAGCTACAGAGCAGTTAGCCAACTGGGCTTGCTAATGTCATACAGTTGGTCAGTGGCAGAGCTGGTATCAGGGCCTCCCAATCAACTCTGTGCTCCTTCTGTTGCAACATACGGAGACAGCCATACACAGAGCCCTACACTCCACTCTCGTAGTAATAGCACTAATGGGCTAGCATTGCGTGCAGAAGTAAATAAGGGAGAAAAACACCAGTTGGCGAGGAATAGGTCTAGTGTATGACAAAGACTCATATCATACAGATAGACAGACCCATTTTGTGGCCAAGGAAGCCCTGGTTCAGTTTGATGCTCATAGGATCATCTACAGTTTGCCAGCAAGGACACTGACCCTGCCCATCTACATACATACATACATAAGTGGTGGTCGGTGTCTAGCAAAGTTGGAACCCCCCAAATTGTTAGTGTCTGCCACAGCTAAGAAGCAGTAACAGAGGCTCGCCCTCAACACCCAAATGAAAACACATTTATTTTCTAGTTCTTAAGCTGTAATCAGTGCTTGAAGCCAGCCCAGGCATGAAGACATGCATTTACATGTTTTGTTTGCAAAGACACACACACCCATTCCAGTGGCTATTGTGAGTGTGTTGAAATTTTCAGAAAGACACCTCCCAGAGTGATAAAGTTAACTCTTGCTAGGCAACACTCTGCATCCCTCCCTTCTACCTGTTCATTCACATTTCTCTTCTATTTTTTTTTAATTAAAAAAAAATTTTTTAAGTAGGCTCCATGCCCAATGTGGGGCTTGAACTCGCGACCCTGCAATCAAGAGTCGCTAGCTCTACCGACTGAGCCAGCCAGGCGCCCCTAACATACCTCTTCTAACAGGTAATAATGACCTTCTTTCTACCAAGCACTTACTAAGTCCTATTTCCTCTAATCCATCTCTCTAACAGCCCCAGTGGGTGGGTATTAGACTCGTTTTACAGGTGAGGAAACTGAAATCCAGATACAGAGAGGGTAAGAAACCTGCTTGAGGTTACCCGTCAGGCAACTGGCGAAGCTAATTTTGGTGATATAAAAACCTCTGCTTCTTCCACCAAGCTACATTGGCCCTCTGCATTGACTAATGCTCTGAGTGTAGAATCTCAGACCCACTTGAAAAGGAGCAATGAGAGCTATCCTGGGCAGAAAATACTGTCATTTTCATTGACAGCAGAACAGCCAATCTCAATTTGCCCAATCTTTTCACAGGAACAGGTAACATTTAACAGAAACTCACTTACTGGAATTAAGAAATTAAGCCCTAAAAGGCAGTTCAAGGAATGGCACTCCCCAGAACTTAAAAAAAAAAAAAAAAAAAAGAGGAGGTATCGTTTTGTTTAATTTCTTCCCTCCGCCTCTTCCTCCTCTCTGCCCTCTCGTCCTCTCCCTGCCCCTTCTCCTCTTCCTCCTCCTTCTTTAATTGTTCCACAGTTAAAATGGCCTCTTTAATTGCTCTGTGGGTAATGGACAGTTTACTAGGCTCATGTAGACAAATTTTGATGTGCTATGAGTCCCTATTGCTAGCATATTAAATTAGGAGCAGAAAAGGGAATAGAGGCACAGGATACTAATTTGATGATCGTTGTGCTGAGCAGAAATTATAGAATTTTGTCTTTAAATGTGTTATAGTTTCCCTTGCCCCTGGGGAATGCCAATAATTGTTAAAATAAGATGAAGCAGAGATGTCTGCTAGATAGAAGTGAATACGTTGATGAAGAATTTTCAGGTCTCATAAAACGACATCAGAAACCAGACCAGACTTTTGTGTCAATATCGTAATTGGGAAGTCTAGGAACCAAAAATCAAATAAAAGTATAACTATGACCAGTAACAGGCCATACAAAATAAAAACAGAACAACCACTTCTGTAAGCATTACAGACAGTTAAATGAGCCCCCCACACCCCCTCGAATGGGCACACAACCTATACAAAGAGCCCCAGTATACTACAAAGCATATACTGAGTTTCTGAACCCCCTGAGAAAATAAATATGGCTCTTCTTGGGACGAATTTCACCTAAACCAGTAGGCGAGTTGAAAAAACTTGAAATCCTTACTTTGCTATAATTTTGTTTTCCTTCTTCGAATTTAGAAGGGAACTTGTGTATGATTTGATGGCCCGGGCCTCTTAAGAAAGCCTTTTAGTAAACTCGGATTGATGGTGTCATTGCCTCCCAGAAAAACCTTTTGTTTAAAGCAGAATCTTAAGATTCAGATTCTATTTCCCCTTCTCACTTTGTAGCTGGATGATATTGAAAAAGCCAATTCATCTCTAAGCCTTAGTTTTCTCATCAGCAAAATGGGGCTATTATATGCCCCACCTATTTCCTGGGTTGCTTTGCACATCAGTTGAGACAATGTACGTAAGAGGGGCTGAGGGTTCATCCTATCAACAAAGCTTTGCTTTTTGGGGAAAAAAAAACTCTGATAACCAAACTCCCAATTTTCAAAAACGCCCATTTGCTAGGATTAGAAGGCAAGAAGCCCTGAAATCAATAAAGGGCTCATGAGGAGGAGGTTTCAGTAGGGAAAAAAAAAATTGAATGAAATGAAGAGCATAATTTAAAGCTGAGAAAGGTGGGGACAAATTGACTGTCTAGCACAGGATTCTAATTATAGTTTAAAGATGATTGGATATGCACTATCATCTTATTATTGTAGTTTTTAAAAACGTGGTTTAAAATACATGGTTTAATTACAACCTGAAGCCAATCTTTTTCTTTTAGCGTTTCTAGCAAAACATAGCCATGGTTTTATTATAAAAATCAAAGTGAAACAGGACTTGCCAGAAACTCACTTGACAGCAATTTTTGCTGCAGCGTATCATTCCATTAGACAAGGAATACTTGTGGCCTTTTCCTCTGACACAATAAATTACCCATCATTGATACACTGCACAACCTTTGGTCCAAGACTGAATTGATGTGAGCTGATTGCTTCTGGATCAATGCTGGCTTCCCCAAGTCTCTGATGAGAAGCCATCAAGATTTGGGAGTTGGAGGGAACGTGGAGTAATCTACTACTGCTTTTTAAACAGAAGAAGAATAAAAGGAGGGTAGGATCAAAGAAATTCCCTGTTGGGACGGTGCCATAGAGTTTGGGGAGCTCTGAAAGGGGAGGGAAAGGCATGGAAGGGAGAGGAACAACTTACATAGTCTCAGTGCGCTTCTCTTGCAGACCCACACCCCTGTATTCATTTAGAACCAGGGGAGTATTCATATCCACACCCATGCAGATGAAGAGATACACATTCCAACCTAAATATACAGACCCATAGGCACAGAAGTCTGCTAAAATGGCCGGGCTTGCTGGTATTCTGGCATAGTCCACCGTATACCTCTCTGCCAGCCACGGATTTGAATTCCAGAAGCTGGGATGAGTGACATCTCTCCCACCTATGCAGTAGTCCCTAAGGACAAGTAAAGTCATCCACACAGATCCGTATAGGCCAAAAAGGATATGGGAAGGGGGTCTGGAGAGCAAGGGTTCCAAAATCCTGATATCTTTTCCTTTTATGTGATGGATAATTAGAAGCTGAGGTGAAATCTAGCTCTGTGTGCAACAGGAAAGACGGGCTGCAGTGGTGATGGAAGCTGTGGTATAGACGAAAAGTAGGAGCTCCAAAACAATAGTGGCATCAAGAATAAGAGCTACAAGGGGCGCCTGGGTGGCTCAGTCGGTTAAGTGTCTGCCTTCAGCTCAGGTCATGATCTCTGGATCCTGGAATCGAGTCGCGCATCGGGCTTCCTGCTCAGCTGGAAGTCTGCTTCTCTCTCTCTCTCTCTCTCTCTCCCTCTGTCCCTCCCCACCACTCATTCTCTCTCTCTCTCAAATAGATAAAATCTTAAAAAAAAAAAAAAGAATAAGCACTATAAGCTTGCACTGGAGAGGTGATTCAAATTTCAAAGTGTTGGCACATCCACTACTCCACTTAATGTTCATAATAACCTTGTCCTCGATGAACTGGAGAAAGTAATTGAGGCCCAGAGGTTAATGAACTTGTCCATGGCCACACAGCTTATGAGCAGCACAGCCAGACCTTCTTATTCCCAGTCTAGAGCTCTTTCCCCAACTCCCTTTATGAAGTGACAGGTCAATTCTAGGTAAAAAAAAATCCCAATACCATGTCATGTAACTCCACCAAAAACCCTGGTTCTGGACCTTATCGAATCCTCTTGATTCTTCCCCTCATCCTTCTTGCTGCTCAGTGGCACCCTTAGTAACCCATTAAGTAGATGTACCAAGGACAAAGAATTCAAGTCAATCTACTTGCTCCCCTCATAACTCCCCCATTTAATAAACATTTGTTGATAGCTTACCATGTGTCAGCCACGGTACTGCATGTTGGGAACACAGAGAGAAATATTACATGGACCCTGCCCTGGAGATGTCAGTCCGATACAGAAAGATGAGTTATGTACACACATGAGTATATTGTAAGGCAGAGGAAGACAGGACGGATATGACTCTGAACCCAGACGATGTTGAGAAGTTTGTCTTAGAAACAGAGGGGGGCCTTTTAGTCCTCCGAAGGAGAGAGTGGAGGAGGATGCATTAAAACAAAACAAAACAAAACAAAACAAAACAAAAAACAAGGACAAGTTTTGGTAAGTGAGAGGGAAGTGGAGAAAGTCCATTTCAAATAGACCCCATTTTCACAATCAATGTCGGAAGCAAGGTTACATAAAAGTGAGGGTAGCTGAAGTTCGGCTGGAGAGGGCTGGGAGGAGATGTTATGGGGGAATGTGGCAGGAAGTCAGATGTTAGAAAAGTGTGAAGGGCTGCCAAGCAGCCCTGGGAGCTCTGCTGATACTAGAGAACATGTTTTTGTCGAGGAAGCTTTCCTCAAACAATACTTGGGCAGCCCAAGAACAGGAGCAGGCAAAGCAGGTGGTGGGGGTTTTCCAGGGTTGGGCTCTGGCACAGACATCAGAGGTACTGGGGGTGAAGATGGGGGTGAGGGAGAGGGATAGGTCCAACAGGAGGACATGAGAGCCTTGTTGACATAGCTGATCTTGGGGTCCAGCCTGGAGAGTGATCTGGAAGGGAGCTAGCAATTCCTGATAAACAAATGACTGACTAGAAAAGTTGGCTTTGCTCAAAGCAAGAAGTCTGAACTAGCTGTACCTATGAATTAGGGAGAGCATTGAGTACTTGAGTCAATGCCGTTAGGACAAATTGGGAGCCAGAGAGCACAACCTAGAGATTCACACGTGGAGAAAAATCCACCGTTAGCCATGCCAGGCCACACGTACCAAAGACTGTAGACCTTGTATTTCGGTCTAGTGCTCAACTGGAAGGGAGATGGCTTTAGCCGATGCGAAGTCCACGCCATGTGTAAGGGGGGAAGCAGGCAACTCACATACTCACAGCTCACCCTACCTTCCCCACTTCTAGAATGTCATTTACATTTTTTTCACATCATGCTCTGTCCAACTGTTCCCTTAGGGACAGTAGCAATGACTTGCAGCAATGATCTGCTTCCCAGAGAAAGCAGATTCATTTCCCAGATGAATCAGGAAACTCTTCTGTGAAGAATCCAGGTGGGACACTGGGGAAGGAAGCAAAACTAGCCAAACCCTAGGACTTGGGGGTAGAAAAAGAGATTAAAAAGCTGTTGGCCAGTCCAGGGGCCTAGCCTGGGAGGTTAATGGGCAATAGGCCCTATGCTCCCCTTACCTCTCCATCCATCACCACTTTTCTTTTTTTTCATTCTCTGGTTTTGTGAGGTTTTTAAAAGCTTCTAGGTCTGGTGCCGGCAATGTCACAGAAAAAGTTAATGGAGAATTCTGCAGAGATAAAGTCCCCAGTGAAGCCTGTCCTAGCCAAGAGAAGCAACGATTGTCCCCTAAAGCTGAGTGGTAAACAAACCTTTAAGTGCTTTCTTTCCCCTTCAAGAGTTTGAGAGGTTCAGGTCCTTTGGCCTGAGAACCCAGCAGCTAATTGCTTCTCTTGACTTGCTGACTGACAAAGAGGTTCGTTTTGTCCAATTTTAACTATTCCCTGGAACTCAGGAGAAGAAAAGAAAGTGAGGGGGCGAAATGTGGGGGAGCTCTAGTAAGGCCATAGTGGGGGAGGGAAGATCTCCCAAGGGTGAAGCCAAGGGGCGTGGCTAGGGGAAAAAATAAATCAAGATGGAGAGCAAAGCTTGCTTTCAATGAGTAATTTCCAGGTAGACTACACTGGGGTTCAGGGGAGCTCCCCAATCCCTTGGGACCCTACTCTAGTAACTACCCTTCCTCCCCCTTATATCTTCTGGACTGGTTGCTTTCCTTCAGTCTTCAAAACATGCTCTGGTCTGCCTGATGCTGAAAAGTAAAACAAAAATCTTTCCTCCTAGCCCTTGACCAATGCCATCTCTCCACCACTGTGTCTTTCCAGAACACACTTCTTGATAAACTAGACAACACTCACTGCTTCCACTTCCTCTCTTACCACTCTTCCCAACTCTTGGCAATCTGGGCCTACCAGCTCCTCCCTCTTGAAAGCATTCTCTGGAAAGTCACCAGAAAACTGGAAAGTAAATTTGAATCCCATAGACTTTCTTTGTGGCTCTTGTCCTTGCTGAACACTCTTTTCCCTTCTGCAACCATCTCCTTGGCTTTCCCTGCATGACGCTATGGGTCCTCCAGTCTTTTATCATCTCAGTCCTCTTCACTGGCCCCTTCCCTTCTGCCCCAAGGCTCCTGCTCCTCTCTTGGTGATTCTATCCACCTCTTAAAGCGTCTACTATCTCCCCTATAAAGATGAGACACCACTCTAATTTGTTTCTCAGGTCCTGTCAATTTCTCAAGTCCATGTCTACACTCCTCTTACTGGTCCCCTTAGGGACCAATAACAAAAGCCTAGCTCAGTCCCTCATTAGCTCTCACCTGGATAATAATAGCCTCTGGAGTTCTGTCTGCATCCAAACACTGCTGCCAATCTAACATGCTGGACAGTAATTTCCTAGATCTGATCCTATTGCTCTTCTGCTGAAAAACTCTAAATCATTCCCTATTACTTAAAAAAAAAAAAATCCATACTCCTTAACCAGGCATTGAAAGCCTTTCACCATTCAGCTCCCACCTGTCTTTGCAGGCTTATTTTCCACTAAACACCCCTGGCTGCCCTAGATACCAGGCATGAGTCTCCGCGCTGATACTGAAATCCATCCTGTACTCGCTCTCCACCTGGCTTCAACCAAGTGATTTCCTTGCCAAACATACCCCTCTTTTCCACAACTCTCTTCCAAGGCTCTCTCATTCAAAGATCAGCTCAAATCTGATCTCTTTTCAAAAGGCTTCTCAGATTTCCCTTGTTGGGGTTATCGTCTCCTTCCTCATAGCACTTAAAAATTTTGTGTGTGTGTTGTTTGGAACTCAGCTGTAGAGAGCTGAGTTAATCACCCCATTCTCAGTTCATGGCAAAATATCATTAATCCACATAAGGTCCCTCCTTTTATTTTATTGCTTTCCTCCACCCAAATCTCCATTCTCATTCTTGTCCCCTCATAGGGACCTTCTATAATGCATTGGATATAAGTCCAGGATATAGATAGATAGATGATAGATGATAGATAGATAGATAGAAAGATAGATAGATAGATAGATAGATATTGTCGTTGTTGTTGTTGTTGGTGGTGGTGGTGGTGTGTGTGTGTGTGTGTTTAAGTTGATGTAAATATTATTGGGCCATAGATCTTCTATTTCTTTTCACAAGAACGTTTTCAAGATCTCTTTGGTATTTGCACAACTACTTCACGGCTTCTAATCCTTGTTACTATGCAGTCACCACACTTTACATGTGTATTTCCCCATCCTTGTAAGCATCCCATTTTAGAACCCTAGAGAGGTTCCCCAGGACACATACTCAGGAGTGAGGTTGCTGGGTTGTAGGAACATATCCGCTGTTACTAGCAATACGTGCCCTCCCATTGCTCTCCAAAAAGCTAGACCAGCTTACACTTCCATGAGCGATGTTGAGGATTCTTCTTTTCCCCACATGCTCATAAAGGCTTGGTGTTATCTTTCTAATTTTTATCAGTTGGATGAGTATAACTTGGTAGGTTGCTGCTATTTTGATTTGTATGTCTCTGAATACAAGCTAGATCTATCATCTCTTCATATGCTTGTTAGCCAATCCAGTTTCCCCTTCTGCGAGCTGTCCATTCTGTGAATGTGCTTTGCCCTTTTTTTTTTTTTTTTCCTGTTGTGTTTTCTGCGTTTTTCTTGCTAACCTACCAGAGTTCCTTGGACATTCTAGATATTCATGCCTTGCCAGATTTAGACACTACAAATATCTTCTCCTAGTCTAGCATCTGTCTGTCAACTTTGTCTAGGATGTCGTTGATTGAATCGGAAGCCTCAAGTTTGATGTAGTAAAATTCATGACTTCTTTACCTTATGTTCTGTACTTTAGGGTCTTATTTATGAAATCCTCTACCATCTCAAACTATAAAGAAAGTCTCTTCCATTTATAGTTTTACTTTTCACACTTAAGCTTTTAATCTACCCAGAAGTCACCTTTGTATGTTACATGGGGGTAGCAATCCAACTTTATTTTTCTCCAGATAGCAACGCTTCTCAATCCTTTTCATGTCATGGCACAGAGAGAATATGATAGCATATTCTTGGCATAATGTGGGAAACTAAAGGGGCTACTCATGGCCAGAGTTGGAGCCTACCAGCTTGGGAGCTCTGGCCATGTTAGGTCCTGCCTGGCCATCTCAAGCATCAAGGGGATCAATAATAGCCCTACACTCCTGTAATCCATGTGTGGCTTTCAGTGTAACACACTGACTGAGCAGCCCTGTCACACAGGGATCCACGCTTTTTAATACCAAACAATCCATCCTTCCCTTGCTGTGAAATTGCACTGATATTATCATGTTTCTGAGCTCTATATTCTAGTCTTTTGTTTTATTTGGCTTTTACGGTGCCAGGCCTACAGTAATTTATTATTACTATTATTATTATTATTATTGTTATTACATCTTCGTAGCATGTCTCAAAATGTAGAAGGGCAAGTCTCTATTCTTTTTCAAAATAGACTTAGATACTCATAGACATTTATTCTTCTATATGCATTCTAGAATCAGTTTTTTCAGGTACCTTAAAACATCCTGCTGGAATTTTTGTTGGAAGGACCCTGAAGTGGTAGATTTGGGAGAAACTGACATCTGTACCGTGATAAGTCATCCCATTCATCCGTATGGTGTCTACCGCCACTTAGTCAGAGATTTTTATATCTTTTCATAGAATTTAAAAATTTTATCTATAACGTGTCTAATATCCTTTTCGTTAGATGAATTACTAACAACAAAAGATATGTTACAGGCTTTTTGTTGTTGTTGTTGTTACCGTGAATGGTGATTTTATATACAGAATTTTGTATGTCTGTCATTATATTTAGACTATGCACTCAACTTGATGTCTATGTCCAAAGGCCTTCCCTAATTGGGGCATCCGAAGAAAGGCCTTTGATTCACCTTTCGCTACAGTAGGAGCTCACTTAATGTTGTTATTTAAACTGAATAGAGGGGACTGCGAAGTACCTCGGAATGCTCTGGAAATTACCATCCATGTAATTTTCTGACAAAAATGCCATGTGATTCTCATTTAAAACTAAACGCCATGTTACTTCAAATTAGACGCTGAAGAAAGAGAGGCAAGGAGGAAAAACAGATTACTACTAATGCGTAGTTTTGACTTTTGAACCATGTTAATATTTTATATATTCCCCCAAATTAAATTAAACTATGAAAGATGGAGGGGGAAGGATCTTTGAAGTTGAACAGAAACCCCCCCCAAATGGAAGTTAATCGTGGTGGGTAATAACTGAGAGGGGGGACATATGGGAGACTTCTGGGTGGTGAGAACATTCTATATTTTGATCTGGTCATTGCCTTCATGGGTGTGTTCACATTGTAAAAATTCCTTATGCTGTACACTTATGATTTGGGCATATCATATATATAACATATAATTTAAAAGTAAAAAAATGTTAAAAACAACATTTACGGGAGGCTCATGAGTAATACAAATGTATACAAAACACTTAATACAGTGTCTGCACATAATAATAACACCGAGTGTTTACTGTATGTCATGCTTGTGCTAAGCACCTCCTAAGGATGGTCTCATTTAATGCCCGGGGAAGGAGCATACAAAGGAGATACTATTATCATCCACACTTTATATGTAAGGGAAATGAGGCAAAGAGAGTTTAAATTACTACTCATAGTCATACAGTTGAAAAGTGGGAGAAACCCTATTCAAAGCCAGAGTTCTGCACACTTAAGCCCTATGCTGAAGTGACATTCAGTAGTGTTATTGTGATGTTTTATATATTTAAAAAAATATAAGCCAAATAAAAGACAATCAAATATATATTATAGAAAAATATATAAAATACATAAAAAGTATATCATAAACATATATATGTAATATATATATACATATTACAGCTTAGAAGCCTGAAAGAAAAGCAACCTCTGGAGAAGAAAAGAGTTCTAGCTCTTGCTGCCTTTGTCAGATTTTTTCTACTGCTCATTCCTACCTCCTTTTCCTTTTTTTTTTTTTTTAGATTTTATTTATTTATTTGACAGAGAGAGAGATCACAAGCAGGCAGAGAGTCAGGCAGAGGGAGAGGGGGAAGCAGGCTCCCTGCCAAGCAGAGAGCCTAATGCCGGGCTCAATCCCAGGACCCTGAGATCATGACCTGAGCCGAAGACAGAGGCTTAACCCACTGAGACACTCAGGCACCCTCCTACCTCCTTTTAAAAACGATGAGTCATAATAGAGTCCATTTTTTTCTTTTTTCTTTTTAAAGATTATTTGTTTATTTATTTGACACAGAGAGGGAGAGTACAAGCAGGAGGAGCAGCAGGTAGAGGGAGAAGGAGAAGCAGATTACCCGCTGAGCAGGAGATCCTGACGTGGGGCTCGATTCCAGGACCCTGGGACCATGACCTGAGCTGAAGGCAGACGCTTAACCCACTGAGCCACCCAGGCACCCCATCAAATTTTTTTTAAATAAGCTTTACACCCAACGTGGGGCCTGAGCTCATGACCCTGAGATCAAGAGCCACATGCTCTACCGACTGAGCCAACCAGGCACCTCCCAGGTTTTTCTTTTTTAATAAACTTTTTACTTTGGAACAATCTTAGATTTATAAAAAACTTGCAAAAATAGCAGAGTTCCCATATACTCCACACGCCCATCACCTGGTTTCCCGGGACGTTAGCATCTAACATAACTATTGTACATTTATCAAAACTAAAACATTAACATTGGTATGATACCATCAACAAAACTCCATACTTTAGAGGTCATCAGTTTTTATAAGAATTCCCTTCTTCTGTTCCAAGAGTCAAACCAGGATACATCATCACATTTAGTGGAATGCATTACATTTAAAAAATTGTGGTAAAAACACACACCTTACATTTACCATTTTTACTGATTTCAAGTGTATAATTCTGTGACATTAAGTACATTTCCATTGCTGTGCAACCGTCATGATCATCCATCCCTAGAACTTTTTCATCTTCCCCAACTGGAACTTGAAAAATGCATTTTTACAACCAAGAAAGCCTATAGCCCAGAGTAGAGGTTGATTTACATGGAAATCACGGAAATAGCGAAGTATAAGCAGTACATATAGGAAACATCTAGATGGGGATAGTGGTAAACCCTCTTCATACACAAAACTTTGGCAATAAAAAGCTAAGCAACCTATTGGAGTGAAACTCACAGACTGAACAAGCAGCTGCAAATGGTTTTGAGAGGAGGTAACTGGGCAACCAATCCCAAAGCAAATCAGTCAACAGGAAGAAAAAGGGAATCGGACCCCCGTTCTCAGAAGAGAACCCAACACCAGTCACTTCACACACTGCCTGGCAGTTACCCGACAACGTGTGTGACCCCTGAGTAAGTGATCAAACCCCAGCACACACCTCATGGACGCTATGTCATCAAGCAATGGTCAGAAGGCTGCATAGTCAAGCACCTGGAATCGGAGATAATCCTATAGCATGTCAAGAGCTCCCATGGTTATTGTTGCAAGCATTTGACCACAGGAGGAAGATACCCTAGAGCAGGAACTTGTGAGATGCTCTCAATCACCTGGGGATCTTACTAGAATGCAGGTTCTGATTCAGCAAGTCAGAGGTGAGGCCTGAGGTTCTGCAGTTCTCATGGGCTCCCAGGTGATGCTGATGCTGCTAATCTGTGGGCTGCCCTTCAAGTAGCGAGGCTCTGAATTAGTAGTTCTCAGCCTGGCCACGTGTTGGAATCACTTGAGGAACTCCAAAAACTATTGATGTCTGGGTCCCGTTCCCAGAGTCTGATTCAATGAATTAATTTAGGGTATCCAATGGACTGAATTAGGTTCCCCTAAAGTTTGTGTGTTGAAGCCCTCACCCCTACCATGTAATTGTATTGGAGAAAGGGTCTTTAAGGAGGTGACTAAGGTTATTAAGAAGGGTGCGTGTCGTGATGAGCACTGGGTGTTACACGCAACTAATGAATCGTTGAACGCTACATCAAAAACTAATGATGTCCTGTATGTTGGCTAACTGAACATAATAAAAAATAATGAAAAGTAATATTTAAAAAATTTTTAAAATAAATAAAATAATAAGGAGGCGATTAAGGTTAAAGGAGATCATTAGAAGGGTGGAGTTCTGGAGAGAATTGGTGTCCCCGTAAGAAGAGGACTAGACACCAGAGTTCTCTCCATCATGTGGGGACACAGCAAGAAAGTGGACATCTGCAAGCCAGGAAGAGAGCTCTCCCCAGAACCCAACCATGCTGACACCCTGATCTTGGACTTCCGGCTTCCAGAACTGTAAGAAGGTAAATGTCTGTTGTCTTTTTTTTTTTTAAGACTTTATTTATTTGACACAGAGAGAGATCACAAGTAGGCAGAGAGGCAGGCAGAGAGAGAGGGGGAAGCAAGCTCCCTGCTGAGCAGAGAGCCCGATGCGGGACTCAATCCCAGGACCACTGAGATCATGACCTGAGCCGAAGGCAGAGGCTTAATCCACTGAGCCAACCAGGCGCCCCAAGTGTCTGTTGTCTTCAAGCCACTCGGTCCGTGATATTTTGTTCCGATAGCCCAGGCTGAGACAGGGTGTGGGTTGGGCACTGGGAGGTTTAAGAAGCTCCCCAGGTGATTCTAATGTGCAGCCAAGGCTGAGAACTTCTTCTCTAAATAGCAGTTGAAGTGAATGCATGTCAAATTTGCATCATCCTTGCACCTGTGTGAACACAAATGCTCCTGCATATGCTTGGAGAACTACCAGCCCACGTCACTGATTCATTAGAGGACAGACACAGGTGCCTCTCCCGCTTAAACAGCTTAGTCATACCCACCAAAGACTCAAGTGCTCTGCTTAACAGTTGGGACAGCTTATGTGACATTTAATAAAATGATAACAGTCATATTTTCTCTTAGTGCTGTTCAGGAGAAAGGCTGGAGACAATATTACAATTTGTATTTTTCTGTTCCCGGCCTTAACCAGGACATAATGATTTTCTAACTTGAGTGGGCATCTGCAAAGTCCTGTGAAGAATGAGCTCTTCAGCTATGTTCATCAGCATTTTTTTTTTTTTGCTTCTTTCACAGGAGAATGAAAGGAGAGCTATCAAATACTCTTTTCTGATTATACCAAGTAAGGTAGAGCTGGCATAATGTATTATTTAGTGCTCACCTTTAAGCAACATTTTCTGAGTTAGAATGCTCAGAATCAACATCAAATTTGGTCAGAAAAGAATAGATTTAATTTGAAAGACCTTTGTGGCAAAATCAAAGGACCCAGAGAGATGAATCAAAGTCTTTTGTCGGTCATCTTCTGTGCACTGGGGGGGTCACCAAGCAAAAAACCATGCAACTGTGAGCTCGGTTTGCTTAGGCTCTGTTTCTCTTTAGGCTGACCAGTGATACCGCGGGTTCCCAAGTCCCAGGCCCGGGGCACCTGGGGAATAACACACCTAAGCCCTTGACCTGCCAAACGGCATGGCTGTTGACCAACCAATCTGGGGGGCAGCCCCTAATTGTGGAACTGTCCCTGGATTATTGTGAGGGTCAAATGCAAGTCTTCAATGGGAAAGTGCTTTGAAAAAGGATTCAGTACTAGGTGAAGATGATCCCAGCACTTATACAAAAAAAAAAAAAAAAAAAAAAAAAGCCAGCTTGGACAGTCACAGAGCTGGGTTTGATCCACGGCAAAGAGATGTCTGTTTTCTGACACCCTTCAGGTGTTCCCTGGCCACATTAGCAGAGAGTAAAAAGAAGACATTCTGGGGGGGCCAGTTATGTGCTACAAAAAAAACACCGGGCCCTCACAAATTCTCTCCCAGCCCACAGCTGGGCAGAAATAAGGTTTCCCTCTTTAACTGTCACAGAAATTTGGGGATGAAATCACAGAGGAAAATACCCCCATCCGGACATGTGACAAGGCAATGAAGAAACGCTCTTGCAGGCTTTCCCAAAGAGCTTTTAAAAAGACAGTTTCAACAGAAGGGTGCATAAGCATGCACACACAGGAATAGGTCAGGCCAATGACACTCCCGACGCCCCCATCCAAGCAGCCTCTTTCACCAGTCTGCGTTTTGATCCTGCCTCTGACTCTTCCAACAGAAGGCTCACTGTTGTGAGATGTTTACTTGTCATTAATTAGCTCAATTAAATTGTGCACCGAGCAGAGGGAACACCATGTTATTATAAATGTTCACAGCAGTCCCACGGAAGGAACTCTAGGCCCAGTGGGTGAGATGAAAAAGCTGTATGTGCCCGAAACTTCTCCCACCCGCCCCTGAGAGACTGTGGCTCTGGGGCCGTTGTCTTCTGCATTTTTGCAAAAAGCAAAAGCTCCAGACCGCCGGGCTCAGTGTGAAAGGGCTCATCCGGGGCCCGTGGATGGCTCAGATGGTTGGACATCTGCCTTTGGCTCAGGTCATCATCCCAGGGTCCTGGGATCGGGTCCCACATTGGGTTCCCTGATCGGCGGGGAGCCTGCTTCTCCCTCTGCCTCTCTCTGTCTCTCATGAATAAATAAATAAAATCTTCAAAAAAAAAAAAAAAGGAAAGGGATCATCTGCCCTGGAGAGGACGGAGGGTTGCCAGTGAAATCAGGCTTGGTGGTCACCTGCACGTGAGCCTCCTCAAAAAGGGGCCCAGACCACAGAGTTCAGTCGGCAGGTGACATTCGTGAACGAGCTTTATACCGTGTCCTCAGAAAGGCACGCATCTCAGCAGAGGCAACAGTGTGGTACTTCGGTTCCTATTACTTGGATCCTGAGCAGGTCCCAGTGACCTGGGAGAGGATATTCAACCTCCACTGTCTAGTCTAGTTCGGGGCTGTGACTCAAATGCATTCTAGATTTCTCAGCAAGCAAAAGGCCGGCAGACGCTCCAAGAACTGTGAGGTCAGCGTAACCTTTCGACAGAGGCTCAAACCAGTATTCTAATGGACTACAGAGAAGCAGCCAAGACGGAGATAAACACATCAAACCCCAGCCTCTGCGCATCTCTAGTCCTTTTTCCTTTCTGTTTCCATGGCACTGATCACTTTGGTGCCTCTGAACAACTGGGAGCAATAATTTTCTTTCTTTTGTTATCCCCGAAGAGGTTCTGAGACCACTAAGTGCTTCATCTCTGTTTTCTTGGTCTCTTTCATGTGTGAGAGTCAGAGAGCTCTGGGGAGGCATTTTAGCTGTGTCACTCACCAGCACTTAACTATCTTTGTGATCCCGGGCCCACGACTTAACTTCTCTGGGTCTCCGTTTTCTTAGCTTCGGTGGGAGGTCAGCAATAGCCCCTACTCCTCTGGGTTGCGGTAAGGATTAGATGAGATAACTCACTTGTATCAGTTAAAGTACTTGGCGGCGAAGGACAAGAAATCAACTTCGAGTACATTAAAGCATATTTTAGGTTGTCTACGGCGGCCCGCAGAACCTAAGATATTTACCACCTGGCCCTTTCTGGAAAATGTTTGCCTGCCCCTTCTCTCTCTCCTTCCAGTAAATCCCTATTTTGCTTCCTTTGTGTTTGTACCATCTGTGACATGGAGAGTTCTAGAATAGACAGAAGGGTGGAGGAGGTTTTGGAGCCGAGGTAAGCAGGAGCAATCGGGTCAGGGGGCCATGGCCACGGCCGCTGACGACCTCCGTGGTTGAATTCGGTCTCACCGTCTTAGCCTTCGGTTGTTTCAGATTGCGAGTTGCCCACACCCTAGCCGCCCAGGAGCAGGTAAAGAGAGTGTCTGTTCTCCTTTGTCTTCCCCCAGCGAGAGGCGGGGCCGCGGCCCACAGCAAGACTCACACAATAAGAGGCTCTTTCCAACTAGAAAAGGCATTTGGGTGCTGAGTGATGGAAAAATGACATATATTCACTTTGCCCCATAAAGTGCTTGGCCTGGTGCCTTGCACGTTGAAAGCTCTTGCTGGTTTCAACTATGCTGCTGTTGCTTATTAGAATTAGCACCAGGTGTGGGCACCATGCTTGATCCAAGGTGCCAGGCCTTTCCTCTGCTCGTCCTCTTCCCCTCTGCCTTGTGGAATTTCCTGTAACTCACTCCCCCCTCCACCCCCGACCCTGCACTCATGGGTTGGAATCCTTACTCTGATTCTTCCTAGCTGTGGGACCTGGGGGCAGTTTCCCCACCTATAAAATCGTTCAGTTTCCCATTTATGAAAAATGGAATAATGATAATAATAGCACTTGCTTCACAGATGTTGTCATAAGGATTAATCAAATCAACTTCGGTAATAAAGTGCTTACAACCGTGCCTGGTACATAAATGTCTACTATTGTTATTTGGTCTCTCCTCATAGTTGCTCTCCTCCCAAGTTTTAACTCCCAGTCTGTGTCTTCTGTCCGATCGCTTCCCTCAGCTTCTCCAATGCCCCTCCCCCCCCCCCATTTCTCACAGCCCTCAGAGCATTTCTGTTGAGATGCTGGGCTGTCATCCGAACCAGTTTATGATTTCCAGTAGCCACAGCCCTTCCTTGACCACCCCAAGCTTGAGGCCTCAGAGCTGTCATGGATTCCCTTCCCTCCCCCTTTGAAATGTCGCCTGCCTCTGTTCTCTCTCTTCCATTGTCATGACATTTGCATTTCAGGCCTGAGGTTTTGAAATGGCCTATCAACTTGTCTCCCTGCTTCTCCCACCTGCCTCACCCCAGCCCACCCTGGCCACAGCCCATTTGTCGGGAGGCACAATGAGCAGACTCAATTTCCTAAAAGAACAAAGTTAAGGGGCCTTGAAGCTCCTCGAAAGTCTTCACAGCTTTTCTTTACCCAGAAAAGGGGTTCTTGAATTGGGGTCCACGAACAAGCCTCAGAGCGTTCATCACCTGCCCCACCCTCCTTTAAAATGAAATGGATGAGAAAGTTGAAAAAGCATCTGTGCATGGATTTCTGGGGGGAGGAGAGGAAACGTAACTTTCATCAGATTCTTCAAGGGCTCTGCAATCCCAAAATGGTTAGCTGATGTTCTAGGACAGTGATATCCAGGGTGGGGGCACAGGGCTCCCCCACCCCAGGGGGAGCACAAGATGATTCTTTGGCATGTGAGACGGAAATATTAGAACGCTGACATTTTCGTTACATCATCCTTTGTGATTTTTGAGGATGCTTTATTATGTATGAGTGCATTAGTACAAGTATATGGTTTATAAATAAATATACATATATGGGGTATGCTAATGTATTTTTCTTTTTTTTTTTAAAGATTTTATTTATTTATTTGACAGAGAGAGAGCACAAGCGGGGGTGGAGGGGCCCGAGCAAGAAGGAGAAGCAGGCTCCCCGCTGAGCAGGGAGCCCGATGCGGGGCTCGATCCCAGGACCCCAGGATCATGACCTGAGCCAAAGGCAGATGCTTAACCGACTGAGCCACCCACGTGCCCCAAGCAGGAAATAGCTAATATATTTTTCTGGTAGGAGTGTATGATCCAGGCAGTTTTAAAGATCCTGTTTTAAAGAATCAAATCGAAATTCCTCTGCTCTTCGCTCTCTGGTCCGAAGCTGTTTTTTCTGTCCTCGTGTCTTTTCTGTGACCCCTCCACATCCATTATAGGCTCCTTCCCACCTCTGGACCTCGGTTCACGTGCTTCTCTTCGCACAGACTGCCCTCGTCCTCCTAGCCATATTAAAATTATATCCATTTTTTTTGAGTCTCCAGGAAAAGTCCCATTTCCATCAAGAAGCTCATCCTGACTAATCCATCTGCTTCGTCACTTCGAAACTGTCTGGAGTGCTCATTATGTCACTCCGGCAGGTAGTTCTTAAATGTGTAGATTTTATTGACTTCTCTCCAACTACTAGAAAGCAAGTTCATTGAAGGAAGATTATGGAAACGTTTTCCATCTCCTCGTTAGGACCTAGCACAGTACTAGAACCAATGCTTAACGGAGGCTTGCTGAATGGAGCCAAAGTGACAAGCTGCTGGGATAGAGTCCTCTGGCGGTCTTACCAGCGAGAAGGCTCTTGGTAGGCGGAGAAGAGAATGCACGTGAAGCAGGGACCCTCAGTACCTGCGGATGACCTAGAAAGCAGGTGTCAAAGGGTAAAAAGCCTAAGCAAGCAAAATCCATCCAGTCACCCCAGAAAGCTTTATACTTCCAGTCCTTCTCCCTCAGGAGTTCCAATTTTCTGGTGAGGCTGATTGGATAAATGTATTTGAGGGGCAAAGTATTAATGATTGATAATGTAGTTAATGTCTGACCCCATCTTACATAATGGTGGCACCAAGAGACCTTCGCTAGAGTGATGGACTGTCAGTTATAGGCACTAAAAGGATTGGCTGGGGAGATCTGGGCTTGAGATTTCACATCACACCCCAAAAATGAATAGGCAGGGGGCTGGGGGAAGGAAATGGGACATCAGGATTTTTCACCGCACAAAGAGGTTGAAGTGAAGTGCCTATCTGAGATCAGAGTAAGCACGAGAACCTTCCATGACCATCTGCCTCTTCCCTCTCTGGAGGCTGCAGTATGTATATATATATTTCTTACAATTTGTGATTACAATGCCCTCCGTTGCACACAGTACAGTGTATGTTGCAGTGACATGAGAGACACGGAGCTCGAAATACTTCAGAATCTAAATCACTCTAAATTTGAGGCTACGTTGATTGCAATGGGTCAATCTCCCCCTCGGGCGGTGGAGCTGTGCAAATGAAAGTGAATGGCATCCCCGTCCCATCTCTGTTCAGCAGGAAGTCCAGAGGCTCAGAGAGGGAACCAGCTGGCCGAGCGAGGAAACCATAAATTTCCAAACAATTTCCAATCAGCTGTAATGTACCAGCTCTCTACAGAGCGCTGCCTTTTACGTCAAGTCTTTCGGGAGATAAGAATTGAGACCTTCCCCCCAACAACTCCCTGAGAAGGGGACACATGGAAACCTGGCTCTTGGGGTTCAAAGCTTCCCTCCGTTACAAAGCGGCGGATGTGCATCAGGCAAACATCCTGAGATGAACTCTTTACCTATTTCAATTCCTCTCAGCTAAAGTCTATGAAATAATTAATCCCAGCCCCCTTGTCATCGCTTGCATGATCTAGAGAACTTCACGGGCATTGATGACAAGGCTGTCAACCTCTCCCTAAAGCGCCATTCCTTTGTGTGCATAGGCTCCCCTTCCCGTCTGTTCAATCTCTGGAGGACAGAGGCCTTTGTCTCCAAAATCCCTCCCTCCACAATACAATCAGGGCTTAAGTGACTCCCTGGGCCTGTAGAACCAGTCACAATGCCCCACGCTTCCTGCCCTGAGAGCCCAGAATTCATGACCGTGCAGATAAATGAATTATACACTTGGCCAGAGATTAAGCCTGGTCCTTTGTACAGCAACCTCTGAGGTCTGGGGGAAGATTTGACCTGTCAGGATCTGTGTTCATTTTGCCTTGATGAGAGGCAGAGCAAAGCGGTTCTGGCTGTACAGTCCCACACCCTGGGGTGTGATAATCAGCAAATTGCAGACAAGGAATTGGCTATTGCCCGATTCTCATTGTCCGAGGCCCAGGCTGAACTGCTCGGGGGCTGGAGGGCTGTTTCTCTGACTCCAGATGGCAGACCCATCTCTTGCCAGGCAAGCCAAGGAAGGAGAGCGTCCTGAGCTGTGGTGTCAGCTACAGAGGGGTCACGGGAATTTCAAGAGCCCAAATGCACATAGCCAAGGCCATCTAGGGCCCCACCAAAGGGACCGAGGCAGGGGGGACGCTTGGGTCTGAACTCCGCTTCCTTGCCTTTCAACCCAAGCATTTAGGTAGAGCTGGGAGACTCTGAGAGTCTTTTAAGCAAGAAAACCCTCCGATTGCCACTTCAGACCTACTCCTTACCAAGTCAATTGAGTAGCTTGCAAATGGGAGTCACTTAAAACCCAGAAATCTTCCGACTTCCAGGGCCTTTTGTATGCCAGATGTGAGCTGTCTGGTGACTGAAGGGTAGCGCCGTTGTCTTGGCTATACTCCTCAGGTCTCTGCCCAAGTGTCTCTTGCTCAGAGAGACCGATCTCGACGCCCGGATCTACACCCCATCCCCTTGTTGTCATCTCTAACCACACATGTTCCTTTTCTTTCACGGCACGTGTCATAATGTTTAATGACCTATATTTGCTCATTGGCTCAATGAATATTTGTTACATGTTTATTGTTACATGTTTATAGGCTCTGCAGTTAAAACAGTGAATGAAACAGACAAAAATCCCCTGCCTTCAGGGAGCTCACGTTATAGTAGAGGAAATAAATGTATAAAAATGAGATTATGTCACCTAGTAAATAAAGGCCCAAACATGAATTCTAATGCCAAGAAATATTTGCAGGAAGTTGTATGCTGGTCAGTGTATATCCCTATAATGTACGGTCATGAGCTAATTATGCTTCTTCTCATTTTCTAGTCAGATAAATCCGATCTGAACTCATGATAACAAAGTGGTTTTCAGCACAGGAAAACAGCATCCTTATAGCTTGTTTCACTATCTGTGAAATAACAAAAAGTACTCACTTTGCGTTACGTTTATACTTCTATAATAATATTTATCTCTCTGAATTGTGATTGTTAATCTCTTGGGCTCCTTCTATCCCTGAGTAGGGAGGCCCTTGAGGGCAGGGATGATATCTTATTCATCTTTGTATCCCTAGAATTCAGCCAGGTGGTCATAAGTTTTTGTTGAAATGAGAATCCTGGACCCCATCCTGAGACCACGGAATGATTTGCATATTTTTAAAGCCCAGGAACCAAGTAAGACTGGATGATGCATCTAGCCCCATGGAGTTCAGGCCAGGCTGGGGCAGAACTAGAACCCCCTCTTCTTTCCCAAGCTGGAGAAGGCACTGTCTGATCTACAAGCCTTTCCTCAGCCCTTGGGAATTTTATTCTAGGACTGATGGGCTCCTGTGGGTCCCATCTTTCAGAGAACTCCTTAATTTATTAAGTCATTTGTTAGAGATTACAGTAAATCTTTTATGTAATGGGGATTCTTGGAGTATGGACTATGAAAGTTTACAGAATTGTCTGGTTCACTGAGGCCTAAGGGGAAAACCTTTATTGATGCCAATCTTTCTACATTGTCAGAGGCAACATTCCTGCCTCACAAGCTAGAGTCACGGGGAGATGATGGAAAAGTTTTCTTTGCTGTTTGAGGACTAGGTGGGCTCTGAGTTATTTTCCAGTAGATCATTTTCCATTGTCCGAGTCTGTATTTATTGGAGATGGAGGACACAGACTAAATAAGTAGAGAATCCAGGATGCTGCTTGGAGGCTCCTTTATTTTTCTGGATATATCCCTGACTTCTTCTCGGATCATTTTCCTATCATATACGATTCTTCCTAAGGAAGAATGCCACAGATATCCCAGATAGCAGGGGTTCTGGCTTGTCAAGATTTTACTGAGCATTTCAGTGGGATAGCTGTAATCCCATGGGCACACTTACTTTAAGGGAAGTTCTTTTCTTTTTTTTTTAAAGATTTTATTTATTTATTTGACAGAGAGAGAGAGAGATCACAAGTAGGCAGAGAGGCAGGCAGAGAGAGAGGGGGAAGCAGGCTCCCTGCTGAGCAGAGAGCCTGATGCGGGGCTCGATCCCAGGACCTTGAGATCATGACCTGAGCCAAAGGCAGAGGCTTAACCCACTGAGCCACCCAGGCGCCCCAAAGGAAATGATTTTCACTCTATAATCTTCTTCCTAAGATGGCTGAAATAGGGTTTCAACAAAAGCATGCCTGGACAGTTGAAATTGATTATCAGGGGACTACTGTCATCTGGTTTGGATAAACACTCCAAGTGCCAAAGAATGTGACACTAGGGGATAATTAGTTCCTCCATAGGGAAGAAAACAAGGTGAAATCTACCACTGGCACATGTTAAATGAACACTGATTTGAGGCTGAAATGTCCATTTTATACAGCTCCCACACTTCTCCGAATTTTGTATCGGTAGATGTGGTCATGCCAGTGGGCAATTATTATTGCTTATCATGGGGAATTGTGCAGAATGGGAAAGGGGTCAGAGGCGGGTATATGCCAGGGTCACAGGGTCCGTGGTGGAAGCATGGGAGTGGTTGGAGAGAGGGCAAGTTAAGTTTGAAGAAACCACCAGTGGGGCAAAGCATTTTATTTACTTTACCTTATCCAGGCAAATCCTCAACTTCTTAACTCCAGCGATAGAAAAGCAACAATGGAAAATGGTGCCTCAGAGAAAAAGCAAACCCTGACCAAGTTTTGTATAAACTCTTCCCTAGTTCTGTCAGGGAAGCCTTCCAAAAGTTGGAAGCCTTAAGAAGCTTCTATTGCTCTTGAAAGTGCACTTACAAAGAATCTCCAGTGTTGGTTTTGCTGATTGCTCAAGCCACTCTGAGCCTCACAGAGAAAAAGAAAAAGAAAAAGTAAGGGCACCCCAGAATGGAGGGGGGGGTCTACTTCCCAAAGAGAGCTGTCTGCAAAGTTCTGCTCTGATGGGTTGCTGTTCGAATTGGACCAAGGAGGGGGTCTACATTATCTAGGAGAATCTGTGTTAGCGTTCCACACTTTAGTAACTCTAAAATGTTGAGCAGCGCTTGTCAACATGCTAGGGCTTCAAACCCATAGGGGTTGAAGGAACTTGAGAAAGGGCTGATGGTTCAATAAAGAGACTAGGTAGCCTGCCCAAGGCCTACCACAAACAATACCACATTGGGAGGCTCTTTGCTCTTCCCTGCTCTTCTCCCCTCTTTCCCCTAACTTTGTTAAATCCAAGTTCTGTGTGAACCCTGGATCTGTTTTTCAGTCCTCTCTTGTCACACTGGTCTGCCAACCTCCACCTGTTAGCAAACCCTGACTCCTTTTCTTGCCCACGTTTATTTTCAACACTTCCTCCTAAGTGTCTGGCAGTCAGCACATTCGGCCTCTCTTCCAACTCTAAGCTCTTAGGACAACACTCAACCATGGCCCGAACCCCTATGACATAACAACAGATGCCATCTCAAAACCTTGAAAATTAGATTAAATGGCAAAGCCTTCATAGAAAATGAATTATCTTCAGTATTAGAGATACAGTTGCTATAAAGTCCTCATAAGGCAAGAGGAGGGAGTAGTGGGGCATTTCTTCTAAGAGGTAGTAAAGAGAGTATCCTAGCCAGGAAGTAGGAGACTTGGTCTCAGCTCTACCATCAACTCTCTCTGCTCTTAAGAGAGTGCCTCCTTTTCTTTGGATCTCAGTTTCCTTATTTGAAAAAGAAGGCTTGTAAGTGAAATATTTCAAAGAAGGATACCCAACCCACTGGTGGTTTGAGGTGGTACGTAGATAAACCTTCTTTATTCTAGTAATTTTACATATATTCTATCTTACATTTGGAAGACACTGGTTTTCCACCTACAGTTTTGTTTTAAGACAAATGTAGCCAGGTAAAAGCATGAACCAACATAAAGGAAAGCATTTAGCAAAGTAATAAGTACTACACATAGCAAGAGTAAAGGCATTATGCAAATTTTGACTTCGTTCTGGTGAAGCACGGGCCAAATGATTCCTACTGTCTCTAAAATCCTGGGTCAATTAAACAATAATAACTAACACTTTACAGCATTGATTATGTGCCAGGCAGGTCCCAGTGTTCTAAGCATTGTATATATTAAATTATGTAATTTCACAACAACCTTATAAGGTAGGCACTGTTATTATCTCTATGCTACAGATTAGGAAACAGGTATAAAGGGACGAAGAACTTGTTTAATGTGACACAATTTAAGAGTCTGAGCCAGGATTTGAACTTAGGGAAGAATGGATCCAGAAGCCACACTCTTTAACCACTATATCAGTGCTTCTCAACATGTGGCTCCTGGGCCAGCAGCATCAACATCTCTTGGGAGCTTGTTAGAAACTGAAATTACCAGGTCTCTATTCCAGGCCTACTGAATCAGAAATTCAGAGTAGAGTCCAATAATCTGCATTTTAATAAGCGCTACAGGTGTTTCTGACACACACTCACATTTGAGCATGTACTATGCTGTAATGAACCAATGGCAGCAAGTATGGAATGATGGCAAAGTGATTTGGATGGCAAATTGAGATAGAGCGAAGGTAAATGCAGGATTGGAGAGACTTGGATATGTCTGATAGCAGAAGGCAAAGAGCCAGATTACAGAAACTGAGAAGAGGAAGAAAGCAGTAGTTTTCTTGGGGTCACAAAGTACAGTAGCTTGGGGTACTGTACACAAAGTCACAGTAGCTTGGGGTCACAAAGGACAATGAGGATGCCTATCTTTCAGAGGACTGGAAAAGACAGAGGTGGACCCAGGGAGGAAGAAGAAGCTGATGCTTTGGATTTCTTGCCTGTCTGACCAAAAAAAAAAAATTGATGAATAGCTTTTAGTGGTGGTGGAGGGGAACTGATCAAGGAAAAAGGTGATTGATTCAAAGTGCTGTGAGCCACAACACTGACATGGATGAAATAATATTTACTTACAGTGCTTAGGTCAGAGTAGCAGCTGGAGATGATTTTCCAATGAACCAAATCCAGTGATTATTAGGGTTTTGTGGCAACCAGGAAAATGTGCCACTCGGATCCCTTGCTTGGGGAGCATAATTGACAGAGGGCCTTACTGCTGGCCCTCTGGATCCATCACTACACTGGAGCTGAAAATATGCTTCCAACAGGCAGTTCCTAGCCAATGACTGAACGTGGCAAGAATAAGGTAGGGCCCATTCCCATGAGACCATTCCTCTGATGGGTGACTTTGGCTTGAGAACTCCTTGATGGCTTGGCTGAAACTTTCTTAGAACTGTGTTGCAATTTGAGATTCTATTTGTTCAATCCTCTTCCCCTCCCTCTCCCCCTTCACAAGAGTTGGACTTGTACTGTCACCTGCAGCCCCTACTTCCTTCAGGTCCCTTCCCTTTTTGCCTCACAGGCACCTAACTCAATAAATCTCTCTCTTTTTAGAAGATTTTATTTACTTATTTACTTATTTATTTATTTATTTATTTATTTATTTATTTATGAGAGAGCGAGTGGGCACGAGCTAGAGAGCCCAAGCAGGGGGACCAGTGAAGGGAGAGGGAAAAGCAGACTTCCCACTGAGCAGGGAGCCCGATGTGGGGCTCGATCCCAGGACCCCAGGATCATGACCTCAGCTGAAAGCAGGCACTTCACCGACTGAGCCACCCAGGCGTCCCTCTATAAATCTCTTGTATGGCTAAATGGTATCTTGGATCCTGCCTTATAGAGGTCCTGAACTAAAAGAGGATTCTTCCTCAGCCATGATTTGCTGGATGAGTGACAATGTGGACTCTGAAAGTATCTTGAGGTTGGATGGTTTGATGTTAAGAGTAACATACATGAGAGGAGGTAAAGAGGAGTAGAAGTAAAGATTCTGATAACCTTAACCCTGGACCTTTATAATAGGGGACCCACTCCATTCAGATTCCCTCAGTAATATAGAGACAAATGTCAGGCATTTACAAGTTAGTATTTGTAAAGCTCACTTTTATACTGGTTTTATTCTCTATTCTTGGATTTCCACAGGAAAAGCTTTGACATAAGTCCTTGAGCCTAGTAGTTTGGAAGGAATCAATGATCTGCGGAGATCATAGTGTGGGGTGGGTTACCTTCACCCTTGAATGACTGGAAGGTATCTGATTGCGTGTGAAAATGAGGATGGTGGTGATAGCATGACTGAGAAAGAATGATTTTTCAGAAGCTGAAGAAGGTGATGTTGGCACTTAGACTTTCCTTTTTTAAAAGTGTACACTCTACTACTTACACTCTTTGGGAGAGGCCTCTCTGGGGCTAAACATCCCGGGGAGAAGTAACAACTTAGGATCTCACAGCTTGGAGGACATAGTCTGTGAAACAATTGTAATAGATTCATTAGGGATGAGCTGTGGTGCCTCTTTGAAAGAGGAACTGAGATATTATGGGGAAAAAAAATCCCAAATATCTACAACTCTACCTCTTCCACTTTTGTCCTGGTGGGGAGGACACTCACACCCTCTTCTCTGTAAAAAACCCCTGGGTGACTGGATCACTTCTTCGAGACCCCAGAGTATGGTAAGAACCAAGTCAGTCTTGTAAATGAAATTACAAATAAAAGTCATGAGCTGAAGGGTGAGTATTCCTGTGGAAACTGAGGGATTGAGCCCCTCCTACTCATGCCTTCGGGATAGCTGAGCACCTCAGACACACTGAAATTTAATCTACTTAGAGGATGATACGGAACCCATTGCAAAAACAAGAATGGGATCTTTAAGACACAACAAAGAGTTTTAAAAAAAAGAAAGGAAGGTAAACTCTAATACAACTTGCTATGTAGTGGGAATGTTCAGCTGCAAGGGAAGCTTTAGGACATGAACACATTATAAACAGAGGCACTGAATGTTTGGTCAGAAACAGATGCACCTGGCAGTCCAACAATAATGCCATTAACCAGAATTATACCTTTCTCCTGATTGTTCATTTACAGTAATTATACCATTGAATAAATGAATAATTGTGATTCTCCCTTTGCAAAGCATTTAACGTTTCCAACCTAAAGGATCATTTAGATCATAAAAACAGTCTAAAAAACTGAAAACCAAGACTTCCAGTTTCCTGCTGTTGCCTCTTAGTAGAATTGCGGGCTTCTCTCTATTGAAACTGTGAGGGCTCAACTCTTAGATACTGCCTGACAATGATATCAATGTTGTTAGACTTAATAAACAATTTTTGCATAGGAGCAACCCCTATGGAGGGCACAGGCCATAAGTAAGAGGAGCAAGCTATTAGGTGGGTAGCAACACATGAAAAAAGGCAAACGTTCAGGAATTTGCTAATGATAACAATAAAGATCATAGCTGTTAATCAGTACCACACATTCCAGCAGGTCGTGCTAAGCTAGGTTTGGTCCTCTCAATTAACAGGATGCTATTTCTTCCTTCCAGTCAGGTGGCAGTGGACACAGATGTCTGGAAAACATGTAAGGCCAACTCATGGGAAAATATACCAAACACCATGTTTGGATGGAGCCATCTTGCAAACCGATGGATTGACCCTGTTTACTAGCCAGGGCTATCCAGCCTCAACTGTCCAAGGCAAGTAGACCTCATTTCCAGTAAACTCAAGGGCAGTTATAATCTTGCACCAAACATCCAGGGTACGATTACCACATGGTGAGTTGGAGGTGGTGTCTTGCCGAGTCTGAGTCAGGAGGCTGGGTGTGGTCCCATTTTTCCCACCAACTGACTTGGTGACCTTGCATACCTCTCCTCTCTTCTTTCTATAAGGGGAGTAGAGCGGGTGCTCTTGAGGATTCCTTTCAGCTCTGGAGCTCTCATTTTTGTTCCTTACAAATTGAATATGTCCCCATGGCAAAAATTAGAGAGGGAAAAAAAGTTTCATCCTGCAAGTTGTCAGATGATTGCCTTAACTATTTTTTAAAGATTTATTTATTTATTTTAGAGAGAGAGAGAGAGAGAGTGCAGGGGGAGGAGCAGAGGGAGAGAGAGAATCCTCAAGCAGGTTTCTTGCTGAGCACAAAGCCCGACATGGGGCTCAATCCCACGACGTTGAGATCATGACCTGAGCCAAAATCAAGAGTCAGCTGCTAAACCAACTGAGCCACTCAGGTGCCCTGCCTTAACTGTTTTGATCCTGGATGTCTAGAAACCGTGTTGAGAAGAATTCTGAAGCTAGGTCCAAGCTCATCAGGAAAAGAAGGCCAAAGACAAAGCAATGGGTGGGAAATGACAGCTTTCATGTCATGGATTTACCATCCCAGGCACAGACAATACCACTTGGGAAACTGGATCATACCAGTTAGAAGCCTCCATTCTAACCAGTTCATGGAACTGGAGTTAGGGATGCTTTCAAATACTCTTAGACTAATCACGAGTGCTATATGCTAAGAACTATACCTTGATGAATAAATGCTTATTATTATTTAAGTATATGATTACTGGTAGTAGTAACTAAAAATAATACTTAATATTATTTACTATACTGAGACAAATATCGTAAATTTGGAAGCGGGAAAGTCAAGTCCAGGAACAGCCACAGCTGATTTTCAACTCAATGAGTTGTACAATGAAGACCTGTGCTGTTTTTAGTTCAGACAGATTAATAACTCTCTGCAGCCAATGCTTTGGGATATAGATCGATAAACTATTAAATGGCAAAGAAACATTTTGCAAATTAAGTATACAAGTTCTTTTTTTGTATGAAAAATGTTTAATTAATGTGGAATGATGGCAGTTGATTCTGGGCAATCTGCTGTGTATAACTTCGAATGCCCTACAGTATTACTGTTTTCCCAGTTCAACACAGTGCAGCTAAAAGCATATTAACATTTCAGATGGAAACAAAAGAGGAAATTAGTTCAACGGCTTGCCACCCCCTTCCATTTTTTAGTGGAACTAATAAGAACTCAGGAGTTGTATATTTTGAAACCTCAACACATTGAGAATATTTGATTGTATCCCATCTTCCACATCAGAGAAAGAGCATTCTTACTGAACAGTGTTTACCAACCACTTCTTTACTCTTCGCCAGATTAGAAGCCATCCCTAGTGTAGATAATGGCCTTCTGGCAGGAGCTAGCCAATACTATTGCTAATCGTCTAGCATTATGCTGCCCTATACGACAGCTACTAATCACAAGTGGCTATTACATTTAAATTAATAAAATAAAATTTAAGATCCAGTTTCTCAGCCACGTTAGCCACATTTCAAGAGCTCAATAGCTATATGTGGCTAGAGGCTATTTTATTGGACGTCACAGGTATAGAACATTTCCAACACTGTAGAAAGTTCTATTGAATGGTACTGTTCCAGAGAGCCTAGGTATACTACATCTAGAGGTGGTAGGAGTTTTGAAATGGGTTAGAGAAAACTTCCAGGAAGATTCAGAACTGGAAGGAGTTTTTTAAAATTCAAATTAATCTCCTTTATTTTACAGATTAGGAAACTGTGAGCCAGAGAAGATCACACAGCTAACGTGTAATAGAGTTGAGACAAGAATCCAGGCTTTCTGATTCTGAGGCCCCTGCTCGTTCCATGATCCTGTTAATATGCCTAGAGTATTACCCTGGTTATTCTACCAGCTCAGGGGCAGCTCCCATCAATATCACCAGTTGTACTCCAGTAGCCAGATGTTCCCATCATCTCCTCCTGCCCCATCCACTTATATTTTAGAGAGAAAACATCGGGAGAACACTAAATGGGGCTGGAGGTTGGGAAAAGTGTGCAATTATGCAAGTAAATACCTAGCTCCAGAATTAAGAGTAAACATTCCAACTGATCTATAAATATTTAACCAAAGTCATACATCTGGGCCCCAAAGACGGGAGTTTGTTCTTGGCATTTACAATTAAAATGGATTAATTCCCTGACACAATGTTAATACTAACCTTTCTCGAGTATAAACATGTCCTAGGCTGCTCTGCACTGAGTGTAAATGTATAGGAACAGATTATTCACTTGATACCAGCTCTTGGCAAAAACATAATGGTCTATTCTCAGAGCACATGCATGGGGATGTTGCATCAGTGAGGGGTTTGCCGGGTCCTGTTTTACATGGGTTGGGGGAAAGGCAATGGTCTCGTTTACAAGGACAGTTAGGCTGTCCTCCAGAGCTTTGGCTGTTGGGACTCAATCGGATGCGTCCAAGAGTGGACCCCAAACCTCCCATGGCAGTTCTAGGATGATACGTTTTCAGTGGCTACATATTCAGTGGCCATTCCCTCGACTACTGCCAACTGCTGTTAGGCCTACAGAGATGGCTAGGCCCCAGCCCACTACTTCTTACAGAACTCGCACTGCTTTGTGAAGCAGGTTACCTCTGCCAAGAAGTCCTGAAATGGGAAGCGCAAGGAGAAAGTAATCTGCAATAATACGAGGAGTCAGCCCCCTAAGCCTCAGGCTCTCTTCTGTCCTTTGGTGTCCTTTCTCCACCAAGACAGTCATGGTTCTCCCCTCCTGAGAGTATCGGAGGTATCGGGACTTACCATGTGGGTTTTGTTCACACTTAAAAGCAAGGATCCAAAGAGGGAATGCTTAAATCATATACATTAATCACTAATGGTGGAAATTCAGGCACAAGTGAGGAAATAGATGTGATTTTTGATATGCATTTGGAGGATGAAGGGAAGTCCTGCTGCAGCCTGCAAATCTCCCCATCCACGGTGTGACCATCCCTGCAAAGAGGACTGTCTGTGGTTGCCCAGCTGTCTTACACAACTCATGTGAGGCAGGTAAACATAAAGGCAAAGCTTCTAAAAGAAAGGAATCACATCCCTTCCATTTGCTTCAAAGGGCGCTAGCAGGGTGATTCGGTACAGGATATGCTACCCTCAAATATGGAACCTTGGCATGTTGACTCTTTTAAACTGGAGGAATCCGAGAAAACAACAGAAGCGGGAAGGTAACTCTGACCCGCCCCACAACCTTCTCCCTGAAACAGGTCATAAAACCCTCATGTGTGAGGTGCCCTCCCCATACCCAGAGGAAAGGAGCACCCTTATATCCAAAGACAAAAGGACACTGAGAAGAATCTGAACAGACAGCCCTTGCTAAGTTTCCACTAGTTTACAACACTTGCCTCCTACTCCTTAATCTGTCATATTTCTATACAACTGCCTACTCTTCATCAAACCTAGCATAAAAACACATAAGTCTTAACAATTTCTTTGGGTCATTTCCTTATGAAGACTCCCTTGCCACGTATAACTTACATTAAATACATTTGCATGCTTTCCCCTGTTAATCTGTCTCTGTCAGTTTAATTTTCAGACCCAAACAGGGACCCTAAGAGGGTTGAGGAAAAATGTTTCCTTCCCTACAAGAGCCAGTCATGGCTTGGTAGTTAGGCTGCCTATTTGCATGCCTCCAGGTTTAAATATTTAAATACATCTTGGTCTTTACAAAGACTCTGCCTCTTAAAAGCATCAGTTGCTCTATTTTTTATATGACTATCTAAAAAAATTTAAATAAACTGTCACCAAAACCTTTGTTTACAGAGGTAGGAGATATTAGAATCTACATTTTGTAAACACGGATACATTCAGTAGCTATTTGTTTAAAAAAAAAGAGTGGCTTCAGCCAATGTTTACTAAGTCTAGAAAGACCCATAAGACCACCACAACCATCATAAATGAATAGATTCTCGTGGGTAAACAAGGTTTAGGAAAGAGAAGCAGTTCTACCACCTAACGTCACGCCAAAGCACTAGACTAGGTCAGCGACTAAATCCATAAGAAAAAAGAGATGAAATTCACCTGATTATGTTCTCAAATGAGATCCCTGCATCCTACTTCTTAGAGCAGTGATTGTCAGTTGTAGCTGCACATTAGAATCATCCAAGTTCCACCCTAGAGAGTCTAATTTAATTGATCTGGATTTGGACCCAGGTACTGGTGTTTTTAAGAAGTTTCCCAGGAGATCCTGGTGTGCACTCAGGGTTGATAAACACTGTCCTAGAGCAAAAGGTTCTGTTCGTAGTTCTTATTCATCTGAGGCATTAAGAATAGCTTGTAAAAGTGGTTCTCAAACCTGACTGCACATCAGCATCCTCCTTGACCTTTTAGAAAGTAAACTCTTGGGTCCTATCCCCATACTTCCAAATTAGAAATTTTAAGAGTTGGCCCCATGAGCCCATAATTTTACAAGGTCCCAAGATAATTCTCACGCAGTCGGCCTGGCAGTTTCTCCTTGAAAGAAGTACCTTTGAGAACTCCTCAGCTTCAACCCTGGATGCTCAGATGCCCGGATCTCACTTCCAGAGAATCTAATTTAATTGGTCTGGGGTGGACCCCAGGTACCAGTATTTTTTCTTTAAAGCTCCCAGTAATTTGTGTGCAATCAGGTTGAGAAACCTTGGAGCAACAGTGGTGTAAAAAAAAAAAAAAAAAAAGTAGCCCATTTGCTGGCCCTCTGTATTTTCCTGTCCATGGCAGACATCACTGATCGATTCTGACACCCTTTCCTGCCCACATGTGGCATCATAATTCTTCTCACCACATTGTTCATAAAGTGGACATAGAATCACAGTTTGTCATCTTTATTTTAGATTTTGCCTGGCAGAAATCTAATAACCTCTGGAGATCCCTTCCTGGCTTTTGTTTCTAGGTATAGTACTTAGGTGTCCAGATTGCTTCGAAGCAGGAGAAGGCGGAAACCAGAGGTGACTGCAGTAGAGAGATCCATCATCTAGCTACCTCTACTACCCAGTGAAGCTCTTTCAACTCCGTCTTCTGCTGCAAGTAGAAAACCTTATGCAGAGTAATTTATCTCTTCATATTGGGTTAATGAAGGGTCTCTGTATGACCTTCTAATATTAAGTATACAGGAAAGGCCAATTGTAAAGGGAATTCACTCAATATTTCCCTCGAACCTCTGATGAGAGTTCTTGTTTGTACATTTCAATCCACTTTCCATAAACTTTCCACATATTGGTGGTTGTCTTATCACAGGACTCATACCCAGCATGCTGCACCTTTGTCCCAGATTACTGTATGTGGGAGAGCACTTGAACTTCAGAATGAAACTCTTCTCTTGCTGTGCTGTTTCCTGCTTTGGAGAAGAAGGGCCAAGTGGGCCAGGAGTTTCAGCAGTTTCTCCTGTAGCTGATAATTAATGTGGTATGTGAGGAGGGCAGAAAGAACATATTTATTTCTTCTAAAGAAGGGCCTCTTTCCCTGGGGTCAGTTGTTTCAACAAATGCAAAACGAAGAACTGCAGGAAGACACAGGGCTTCTTCCCTTGGTAACCTGCAATAAAGCACCTCTTTAAAGGCCACAGATCCTAATTCTGATTAGGACTGGAGAAGTAAGTCACACTGAGCATGCCAAAGATCCAGAAATCTGCCAATGAGGAAAGCTCGATGGGAGGCAAACAGCCTGGAATTAAGGGAAAGTGGAGGCACTTTGGAATCAGAATTTGTCGAATGTCTCCACCACTTATTAGCTGTGTGACTCTGGGCAAATTACTTAACCTCTCTTAGCCTCAGTTATGTTACCTACAAATTGGAGGATTATAATAATACCTTCCTCTTAGGCTAGTGGAAAAGATTAAATTAGACAGTGATACCTTTCTATAAAGCCTCTTAGAATAGATTAGTGCCCGGCAAACACTAACACCAATGAAGGGTAGCTAATATTATTATTTGATCAGGTCACTACACTGCTTCAAAATCCATATTAGCCTATCTCAGGGGATTATTCCTAGACCATCAGCACCAGCATGACCTGGGAGGGCTTGTTAAAATTCAGATTCCTATGCAACATTCTGGATCTAAAGGCTCAGAATTGGGCCTGGGTTTAGGAATAAGCCATTTTAGCAAATACTCTGGTGATTCTGCTTCATGTTTAAGTAGGGTATTATGCTAAGTGAAATCAATCAGTCAGAGGAAGACAAATACGAATATGATTTCACTCCCATGTGGAATTTAAGAAAAACAGATAAACATAGGGGAAGGGAAGGAAAAATAAATTAAGATACAAACAGAAAGGGAGGCAAACCGTAAGAGACTCCTAAAACTCTAGGAAACACACTGAGGGTTGCTGGAGGGGAGGCGGTTGGGGAGATGGGGTAACTGGGTGATGGGCATTAAGGAGGACACTTGATGTAATAAGCACTGGGTGTTACATGCAACTGATGAGTCACTAAATTCTACCCCTGAAAATAACAATATACTCTATGGTAATTAAATTGAATTTAAATGAAAGAAAGGAAGAAAGAAAGGAAGGAAGGAAGGAAGAAGGGGTGGGAGGGAGGGAGGAAAGAAGGAAGGAAGGAAGGAAGGAAGGAAGGAAGGAAGGAAGGAAGGAAGGAAGGAAAGGAAGGAAAGGAAGGAAAGGAAGGAAGGAAGGAAGGAAGGAAGGAAAGAAAGAAAGAAAGAAAGAAAGAAAGAAAGAAAGAAAGAAAGAAAGAAAGAAAGAAAGAAAGAAAGAAAGAAAGAAACCATTGATCTATATAATAGGGCTAATCATATCTGACTTGTTTGTTCCACAAAAATACAATTAATTCATATGAGGAAAACTGTGTACAAGTACTTGAGGCAAACAACATTACACACTTTCTAGGTGGTATTAAGTAACATCATTTAGATGACAGGAAAGGAAATGGAGAGAATTTCAGGATTCCAGGTTCAGAGGGAATCCTGAAAACACAGGAAACTTTCTCTGCCTTCATCGCTTTTGTCTGTATCTTAAGTGGCATAAAAATTAACAAAGGTACATTTTGACTGAATTCTACAAAGATGCCAAAATCATTTTTAACTAGCATTTTTTGGGATATACTATAAGCCACAGCAGCAGTCAATAAGATAGACAAGGTTCTTACCTTTGCAAGCTTACATTCTACTTGGAAGAGACAGGTAGTAAACAATTTTAAAAGGTGAGACTAAAGAATCATTCATTCTTTAGTTCATTCACCCACTCACTCTCTTTTTCAACAAACGTAATGCTTATATCTAGAGGAAGACAAAAAAATCCAAGTAATTACAAGTCAAAAAGTGCTTCAAAGAAATGCATGGGACTACAAAGAAATGTGTGGTGCTAAGGGATTATGTGTCTAAGGGAGGATACTATCAAGGCAGGTCTAATACAGGGGTGATTTTTATGGAAAATGATACTTGAGTTGTCAACTAGAGGATGAGTAAGCCAAGTGAACAGGATGGGGGTAGGAGTGAAAGAATAAACAGTTGATGATAAGGATTTCAGAAAGAAGCAGCATGTTGAAGACCCAGAAGTTGAAGAGAACATGGAGCGTTTGAGGATACTGGAATGACTGCTGAGGATTGGGCTATAGGCTAAATTGTCTGTTTCCCGGCCAAATTCATATGTTGAAACCTACTCCCCCAATGTGCTGGTATTTTGAGGTAGGGCTTTTGGGAGGTGATTAGCTCATGAGGGTGGAGCCTTCATGAATGGGATTAGTGCCCTTATAAAAGAAGCCCCAGAGAGCAACCTCACCCCTTCCCCGGTGTGGGGACGCAGCAAGAAGATGGCCATCTACGAACCAGAAAGCATGCCCTCATCAGACACCAGGTCTGTCAGCACCTCGATCTTGGACTTCCCAGCTTCCAGAACTGTGAGTGATACATTTCTTTTGCTTATAAGTGACCCAGTCTATGATATTTTGGTTATGGCAGCCCAAGCAAACTAAAACAGATGGAGGGGTGGGGAGAATGACATTAGAATGTGGAGAGGAAGTCAGAGCCGCCAGGTTATAATGGCCCACACTGCTATGATGAAGAGTTTGGACTTTATTCTGAGCGCAGTGGGAAACCGTTAAAAGGGCTTCTAATCAGGGAAGTAATAAAACACAGATGCCCCAAGTAATAGAGAACAAAATGACATAAATAATAAGGGGCACAAAGACACGACCAGAAATAACTATATGTATGACAGAGGCAAAGGTGAGCCACTATAGTTGGGGAGGGCATTGTTGAAAGCAGACATGACCTGGATCTGATAAGTAAGGGAGACTTGCATTATGGGGTGGTTCATTTTGGGTGGAGGAAAACACCTGAGTGGAGTGGAAACCTTAAAGTGAACATGGCCATGTGGGAAGATGAAGCATGAGAGAACCAGCCTTCTTTTTTCTTGGTGGAAATATCTGTTTTGTTGCTGGTATTTTGATGTTGGAAGACTATAATGATAGAATTCTGGAAAATCACTTTGTGAGATGGGTGAATGGATGAAAATGGAAATGCCAGAGTCACAAATCAAAGACAATCTGAGGAAAATGGTGAGAGGAAGAATGGAGTTGGTAATGGCTTAAACATAATGTTTTACAAATGAGCAAAAGCTAGACGTTCCTCAGTCCGGGAACAGGAAGATGTTGAGAATCCCCTTCCCACAAAGTACAGGCTTTGAAATCGGAGAAGATCATGAAAATAGCTTGAGAGCTCCCTAAAGAAAGACTATATCTGTGCTGTTCACCAATGTGTTCTTAGCATTTAGCATACTGCCCGGCAAATGGCAGAAACTGAGTAAATATGGTACTTCTAAGACCAGAGGCAGATAGTAAATGTGTGATTCTTGTGTCTAGGGGCCCCGAAAGTATGAAGGGCCTAGATTTCCCATAAGCACACTTGTGGGGGTGGTTAAGCGGTAGGCTTTGCTGTTTGTCATTAACTTGGCTCAACCTCTACATTAGTTTACCATCCCTGCTGTAACAAATGACCACAGACCTAGTAGCTTAACAACACAAATTTATCGTCTTCCTCTTCCGTAGGTCGCAAGTCTGCAATGGGTCTCACCAGGCTGAAATCAAAATATTGGCAGAATGGCATTCCTTTCTGAAGGCTCCAGGAGAGAATCCATCTCTTTGCCTTTCTACTTTCTAAAGACTGCCTACATTTCTTGGTTGATAGCACCTTCCTCCGTCTTCAAAACCAGCAACACTGACCAAGTCTTTCTCACCTCACATCACTCTGATGCTCTCTCTGCACCCTCCCTCTTCCGCTTGTAAGGACCTGTGTGATTACACAGAGACAACCTGGAAAATCCAGAATACTCTTTCCATCTCAGGGTCAACTAATTAGCTACATTACTTCCATCTGCAACCTTAATTCCTCCCTGGCATATAATGTAGCATGTTTATATGTTCCGGGAATTAGAACGTGGACATCTTTGGGTTGGGGAGGCATTATTCCACCTATTGCAAGCATCCATCCATAAAACTGGTAAATACACTCTACCGGACAGTGTTCCCTTCTTGTAAGCCCACAGCATGCAAATCACTTAACACAGTACATTGACCGTACAGTAGAAACTCTCTTGTATAACACTATCAGACTATGTAATTGGTTGGATAAAGTGAAGAATCGTATAAAAGAATACATACAGTCCTTAAGCATTTTATTTCAACTTAAAACCTACAAATGTACATTCATATACCAGTCTGGTGATGTGACGTAAGACCAAGGCCTTTACTGGAGTGTGGGTCCCCTAACTGGGATTTCAGACTCTTTTGCATAGGTTACATCCCTAATGTATCTAATTTGATTTCCAGGCCAGGTTGTTGTTTTTTTCCTAACAATAGAGCAGCTTTTAAAATTTTATTTATTTATTTATTTATTTATTTATTTATTTATTTATTTATTTAGCACGCGCAGGATGGGTAGAGGGAGAGGGAGAAACTCAAGCTGACTATGTGCTGAGTGTGGAGCTGATGTGGGGCTTGATCTAACGACCCTGAGATCACAACCTGAGCTGAAACCAAGAGTTGGACACCCAACTGACTGGGCCACCCAGGCGCCCCGACAATAGGGCTGCTTTTAAAAGTAACTTTTCTTCATCAAATCTTTCCAAAACATTGACTTTGTTTTTCAGAGAAACAATACCTTCTCTCTTATACTCACATTTTATAAACTTACAGTAAGTTACCTAATTATATTAACAAGTACAACTGGCATAAATGGGTTTGGCCAGAAAACAACTAGTTTTTGGTGTCAACTCAACACATGGGAGCAGAAGTGTAAGGGTCAACCAAAGCATAGCTTACTGTCTATGAGCTTCCCTCGTGCCCTGAGCATCGATCAGTATATATTTCAGTAGGAAGGAAAAGTATCAACTTAGTCCACCAAGTCAGCTAAGTGGAGGTCAGTGAGGGGAGCTTTTACTATATTGAAGAGTTTACTAAAAAAGGAACAATCAGTAGATACCAGGGAATCTCAATACACTTTTCTTGAAAGTCCCTGCAAAGTTGCATCAGCTACTATTAATGAGTTAATATTTATTTAGTGCTTATTATGTGCCTAGCATTGTGCCAAACACTTTATAAATATTATTTTATTTCATCCTCACAACAACCGTATGAGGTAGGATGCATTAAGCCCATTTTGTAGAATGAGATAACTAAAACTTAGGGTTGCCAAATGTCCCAAATCAAAAGACATCCAAGTCCGGGCATTCTACCTGCAGAGCCCATACTTAATGCTACTATACTATGCCAACTACCAGACCAGCAAGTCAGGAATCATAATATGTGGTACCACACTGCCAGCTGCCTCCTTGCTTCCTTCCTCTTTGTAGTCCAATGATGGATCATTCCAAAGCAGAAGGCAAAATATCTACGGCAATGTTCCTAGCCAGACTTCTTTGTTTCCTTATCTCCTCTGACATGGTAGCTGTACAGCTCTCTCTCCCTAACAGAAAGATGAGGCAGAAAGATAATCAAGAACCAAAAGCAGACACTGCTTGAATTTATTGAAGTTCTTTATCAGCAGCAGCTATTTCTTTCCAGCAGCAAGCACCTTTTTTTTTTTTTTTTTTTTTTAACACATTTGTTCTTACTTACTTTCCCTCTGGATTTAGCTATCATCTCTGAAGCCTCAAGGACAACCATCTTTCCTCTTGGTTCTACCACTGTAAAGGTCACTCACTTACCTTCTGCCTTCAGAAATCACTGCAAGTAATCTGTCTTCCAGTCTTCCATGGAAGTATGGAGAAAGATCAGAACCCAGTTTCCTTGCTATGGCTAAGCCATGTTAGCTCTTAGAATCAAAAGATTAGGTAGAGTTGCCCTGAATGGTAAAGCCAGACAGCCATATCAAGCAGCTGCTGGAAGTTATGCCACAGGGAAAAAAAAAAAATCAGGAAAGAAAACTATGCCAAGGGAAACGGAGGGGCTTACCGAGACTGGGGTCATGAGACCTCTGTCAAGAATATTCACATGAGGCAAACACACTGTCAGTGCATGCTGACCAGAAACCCAGGGGAGAATTTAAGGTCAGATGGTACCTTCATGCCTTAGGATGCTAGAAACCAGATTTAGGAGTGCTAGTGTATTGAAAGACAGAAGCACAGGGTTGCCATGGAGACCCACACCTGAAAAAAATCTTATAGGCTCTATCAGAGATACTAGCTCAAATTTCTTCAGGCTAGGTTTGAGATACTTGGACTAAAATTCTACCCAGCCCAGACTGGGCAGGAATGGGCAGATTTATGATTTGAATGCCACTAAAAGGACTCTGTACAAAGGCAGTCAGGGAAGGGCTAAGAGAAAACTAGCCTGGATCTACTAACATCTAAACACAGCTCAGAGTCCGTAATAAGCATGCATTGACAGAATGCAGGTGATTATAATATTCCCATTTTTCAAAGAACCACAGTATGGTGGGGTTTGAGGTCAAGTTGGTCCAACTCTCATGTGATGCTTGGATTCTTGTTTTAAAGATTTATTTTTATTAAAAATGGAGAAGTTCATACATCTGTTTCAGGGACAGGAGAATTTGTGTCTGTGTGCAAATCATTTCAGCTTTCTGGGTCTCAGATTTCTTATGTGTAAAATGAGAATAGTCATGTCTGCCCTGCCTACCTGTGGAAGGTTCCATTATTGACCCCAATTCTTTGCCTTTCCTCTGTGCCCACTTGACTCATTTCTTCTGTAAAGTATGTGGAGTATACCTCCTATTCATCGACTCTGGCTTCCATCATGTAACTGGCTTTAGCAAATTGGATGATGTGGAAGTAACAATGAGCCAGTTATGAGCCCAGGCCTTAAGAGGCATTATTGTTTCTTCTCACTCTTGCATCTCTGCCTTAACCATGAAAATAGCAGACTCAGCCTATCGCATGTTTCTAGGAGGAGGATGAGGAACATGGGAATCCTAGCCACTAGCAGCCTAGAGCAAGTAACCCCAGCTTGTCCCAGACTCATGACTGAGCCCAACTTAGACTGGCCAATGCCCAGAAAATCTACAGACTGGCGAGAAATTATAAATGTTGTTTGAAGCCACTGAGTTTTGGGGTGGTTTGAGACACAGTGGCAGCTAATTGATTTGCAAACTTCTAGAGGTGATCTGAGTCTCAACTGTAGTAATATATGAGAGCACTTTTCCAAAATTTCCAAGGTTTATACAAATGTAATGGACTGTTCTAAGAGCGGCTAAGTAGCTTGAAGGGCTGGAATGGTAGGGCCAGGTGGAGTTTGGTCATGCTCTGGTACCGCAAGTTTTAATGGAAAAGGTCCCCTTTGCCACAAGAAAATGAGGAGAGGCAAGTCTCAAGGTTCCACTCCAGTGACCTCATCCCGAAACCATGGTCGCCCATGAAGTCCTGCTCAGACACTTGAGGTAGGACAACAAAGTCTAGGGTAAAATGAGATAGAAAAAAGGATGGCTGAATGAGAAGCCTCCCAGACTTCTTGAGGCAGCCGAATAGGATGCCAACAGCTCTTCACTCTGCCTCCTCAAATACTTGCACTGTTCACTGAATCGGCCATAAAATTCATCGGTGTTGGTGGAGTCCTGTGGGCTGTGGCCGGCAGGCTTGCTGGGTAATAATTCTGTCAGCTCTCTATTCCAAGCAACTGTCTCTGAGAGTTCCAAAAGCTAAACATGGGAAAACCACACCAGCCACAGGCTTCATTAACCAATAAAACCTTGATGAAAAGCAGGATCTCACATGGTTGTTTCTGGTACAAAACCCCCCCAAGGGAGGGGGAGAGTTGTACTTAAAAGTCCCATTGGGCTGACTAAGATGCTCCTATCCTTCACAATTTATTTCAGAGTTGGGTCAGGCCAGTATTTCTACCAATAAAATAAATATCAGAAGGGATAGTTAGAAGGCCTTGGCAAGAAAAGCATAAGTAAATATAAGAGCACAGGCAGGGGTATTTGGAGAAGTAATATTAACTGGGCTCAGTGGAATAGAGAGTAAATTATTTACACTCCAAAGGATTCAGGGCAGACTCGGCCATTTAAGGGAGGGAGGAATGGACCATCTGCTGCTCTAGCTACAAGTGACCAGCTCCCATGTCCCACTCCAAGGCTTGAATCACAGCCATAGATATGAATCACAACCAGATACAGCCCCAGCAAAGTTCTACCTCGGGGGTCTATAATGGGGAAAGAAACCTCTGCACTCTCTCCATTCGCAGCTGGGATTGCTAGTTCTCCCTTTGTGCAACTGTCTAAAGGGAGTTCTCTTCTTTATATAGAGTGAGAAGAAGTCGAACTACTTTAAACCACTTTATTCCTACCATGTTTCCCTTGTGAAATCCATCCCTCATCCACCCACCCTGATCGAGAGTGAGTCTATAGTGGATGAATTCCCTTGTTATCCAGGGACACCCAAGAACACCTAATTAACTAATTTACCCTTTCGTTAATCACAATGCCCAAACAGATACCTTTCAATCACATGTGTTACTACCAGCCTACCAAGCCCCAAGCTTGCAACCCTTCCTTGTCCTTCACTCCCACAACTAGTAGGTCCTTCAGATTTGTTTTTTCTTCAGGTACAGCTCTTGGTTTGCCCTGCTCCTCTCTCCTTCCATTGCTTTGCCCTATAATAAAGTTCGTTTTCTCATGCTTTGATTACTCTAACAGCCTGTAAGCTCCCTGGCTTCTAGGTTTTCTCTAACTTTTCTTCCTGTTCCACTCCGGTCACCTTCCTCACCTACCATTATGAAAAATCAGTTCATTCCCCTTCTTTCCAAGAATGAGAATGACTCCTAGTTTCTTATGGCATCAAGGCCTCTGCATGGCAGTCCCATCACTCAAACTTTACTCTCTGTGTCAACCACCAACTTCAGGCCTATACCTGGAAAACTAGCTCCCACCTTTAAGGCTTTGCTCAAACCATTTCCTTTGCCTGGAATGTTCCTTGAGACCTCCTCAACGGTCCTACCGCTCCATGTATACAGAGCCAGCCTCAAGTTTCTATCTCCCATTCTCCTAATAATACTACTGAGATGAATGGAAATCTAATTACAAAGAAACAAACCAAACCACAACAGAAGCAAGATGAACAAGAGGATTCCCAGTCTTCTTGCTGCTAGGTTATTGGTGGCTTCTTCAGCAATGCCTTTTTTACCCATCCCTCCTTTTCTATTTCAATAAGAACATTTAAATTCAAGATGGCACTCTCTATCTTATCTGTTGATGGTTTTCTACTTTGGCTGTGTACTAGAATCACCTGTGAAGCTTTTAAAACACTGGATACCCAGGGTGTACCCCAGACCATTAGATCAAAATCACTAGGAGTGGTGTGTCCCGTATCAGTATTAAAAATTGCTCTAGGGGAGGCCAAGTTTGAGAACCACCAATCCAGATGACCACTATAATCTTCTGCCAGGTTATCTCCACCTCTTGCTTCTCTCAACTGTCCCACATTTCACTGCTGTTTAGCTTCTCAGCTCCAAGTGTTTCGTTCCCTTACTCAAAATCTTTTAATGGCATATATATTGGCGTATATATATTATATACATATAATATTGGCATATATATATTATATACATACTTTAAAAAGGTTTCATTTAGAACCTACACTAGAGAAGAATACAAAATGTTTAAATATCATATTTACATGTGTACAAGTTTTCTATTGCTGCATAACAAATTTCCATAAATTTAGCCATTTAAACTTAGCAGCTTAAAACAACACAAATTCATTAAGTTAGAGTTTTGATGAGCCAGGAGTCTGAGCATGGTTTAACTGGGCCCTCTGCTAAGGGTCTCTCACTGTTTTAAAATGTAGATTTTATTGCCAATCAGGTATGGTGAAGCCAATAGATCAGAGAATGACGGCCATCGAAAAGATAGTTTGTAACTGCAGGTCCCAAGAGGAGGGCACAGCATGACCCACGGGGCCACAGAGGGAAGCACTAGGGTTGGTCAGAGGTAGAAGGAGTAAGGGGGAAACAGAGGCAAAAGGCTTTACTGCAGTTTCCATGGAAAAGGCAAGGCAAGGTAAGCGGGTTTAGGATTAGGCTAGTTTGAATAATTTCAGAGGGCTCTGGGGTATAGGAGCTCTCATCGGTTGTCTGGTACCTGGCTCTGAGATGGTTAGGGCAGAGGAATATTGTCTCCTAGAGTGTAAGAGCCAGATAGAGGAGGTGGTTCAGATATGGGGTCTGGATTGCTTGGTTTGCACATGAAAGGGGAAAGTCATTTGCTATCTCTAAAAATTGGCTAAACCTGAGAGGGGCAATCTCTCTCCAGATAGTAGGCCCCAGATGCCAGAGCATCAAGAAGGCAGAAAATAAGAAACTATAGTTAGTACACTCCCCAGGTCGAAATCACAGTATCATCCAGTGCTGTGGACCCAAGCTCACAGCTTATTGGCAGAATTGAGTTCTTTGTGGTTTTAGGACTGAGGTTGCTGATATTTTGCTGGTTGACTGTTGGGGGTCCTCTCAGCTCCTAGGGGCTGCTCTCAGGTCCTAGCCAAACGTTTCTCTCACACCATGAAGATTCTTCTTTAAAGCCAGATGAAAATTCTTATATAATGCAATGTAATTATAGGCATGACTATCTCATCACCTTTTCCATAATAACATAACTTAATCAAGGGAATGACATCACATCATATTCACATGTCTGCTCACTCTCAAGGGGAGGGGATTATACACGGCATACAGGCAAGTAGCAGGAATCTCAGAACTATGCCTCCCAAGGTATGGAATTATTTGTATGTATATGTTTGCATGGGAGAAAAGTCTGAAAGATGTTAATGTGAATCATCTCTGTTGAGGGCTTTCTGGTGGTATTCTTTTTTTAGATAAATTTTTATTCTGTGAAGGACATATATTATTAAGGAGTCAAGGAAGGAAAATAGGAAGGAAGGGAAAAGGGAAGATGGAAGAAAGGAAGAACCTTCAGTTGCTTACTGAACTAAGTATAAATCCATCCTGTCCAAACAGGTTCTCCATAACAGAATCCCAAGTCTGTTCAAGAAGTCATCCTCCAATACTCCCTTCAAATGATCCCATATTCAAGCCAAACTAAGTACCCTGGCCCACATTTTAGCGTATGCTTGTCTACCTGTATGGCACACTCATATTAGTCCACTGTTTTATTTCTGTCAAAATCCTATCCATCCCTTAAGGCCCACTGCTATCTCCTCTGCAATTCTTGATCCCACCAGTCATGGGTGCTTCCTCTTGCTTTTGAAATCCCTGAGCAATAGAGCATAGGGGTTAAGCTCTGAAACTCTAAGGTTATATTGCCCAGGACCACTGCTCAGACAAGATAAAGCAACTGGGAGGAGAGGCTTTCATTCATAATCCAAGGGGAACTAACATAGCGGGAACACTGGAATTGAAACATCGAAGTCAGAAACCCAAAGGAAACCATTATGCCTTTAGAAGAAAATCAACTGTAGGACTGAGACTGGGATGGGGGTGCAAATGAGTGGAGCTTTGAAGTTCAAGCCCAAAGCATAACCTTTGCCTTGGAAAATTCCCCAGCCAAAGTCAGACACTAAATAGGAATCAAATGCCCCATGAAACCAGGCAATGTCACCAATGATGCTTCCCAGGCCATTTCTCCAAAACAGAGAGTTCTTCCTATTTGTAATGATGCATGAGTATGTTAATTCCAAGTGAGGAAATTTCGTTCGTGATTTTTTTTTTTTTTGGAAATTGAATTCATCCAAGAGAAACAACCGTTCCAACAATTTTCTCCTCCATTTATGCCAGTCAGATTATGAGAGGCAAAGCAAAGAATAGTATTTTCCAGATCTGTGCTTAAAAGAAACCGAGCGCCGCATCATCCGTTTAGCTCTCTGAACTGGCACAGTGAGGCACACTAAGATTGCCAGGCTCTGCCAGGCTCCCTGGGAAGTGAAGTCTATACTTTGACTCTACCAAATTATATATGAAATTGGCATTCATCTGGTATATGAGGTTAACTCACTATGGACCTGGATTCTGATTCATAAATCCTTATTTTCTGTGCCTTTATAATTGAGAGACATACCAATGAAAGGTACCACTTTATGTTACAAAGAAATAGCTATATTATTATAATTTACCATTTGTTTGACACCTACCATGTGCCAGATACTTTGCATCCATGATCTCAGTGAATCCTCATATTCTCTTGTGAAGGTTGAGAAGCCATTTGGGTGCAGGAAAATGGGAGCCTGAACAATATCCTTCTCTGATCTCTTTTTTCTCTGGCCTCCTGGAGTAACTCAGGATCTAAGCACTTACCTCAGAATACCCCAAGGCAACTTCTTCCAGTTCCTGTGTCAAGTGGCTCTTCCTAAGCTAGAAGGCCACTCTGATATTTAGAAGTGTCTGTTGCTAGGGTGATAGATGGCACGGGGAAGTAGATCACTGGAATCAGAATACTGAGGGTTGCAGCTTCTAACAGGCTATGGACCCTCAACCAAATTCTTTTCCCTTTCCGGGGCGCTATTTCCTCATCTGTAACATGAGAGGGTTGGACTAGACTTATGGTTGGAAAGTTTTCAAAAGCTATGGAACATTTGTTACCCAAAATCTTTTAGAAATTCAAAGCAGTGTGACTGGTTGAAAGCGTGGAGGCAACAAGGGCAGAGAAGCAGACTTGAAAGCACTCTGCTGAATCTTAGGTCTTGAGGGTCCATGGTTTGAAGACACAGTTGTACTAGGTGAAAGCTAAAGGTCTGACAGCTGATGATTCATAAGCTGGACAGTCTACTTCTAGATTTTGCAGTGAATTTTTCCCTTCCCCGAGCTGAAAATAGAATATCATCCAAGATGAGGACCATGCCATGACTATCTTATATCTCTCTGGTACCCAGCTCAATGTTGTAACGCTTAACAGGTGTTCGGTAAATACTTGCTACGTACCTATTGGTTCAAAGAGAATGTTTGCCCTGGGTTGTCTGTATCTAAAGATGAACATCCTCTTGGCCATAGGGTAGCCCTCTAACATTTTGAGAGGGAAGCCAGTCTCAAAGACTACCATTCCATTCTTTTCATTACTTACAGCTGACTATTATGGCATCTAATGTCCTTGATTACAGGGCATGGTGGGACATGGTGTTTTATAGCTGGGACACTTTTAAAACGCCTTTAAAATCTACCATGACAATGGCATACAAAGTGACAAGAATGTATTAGACATGGGATCCCAAGAAAAAAAGAGGTCCTGGGAGGAAGGTAGAGCCTCTTTAATGGAAGGTCCTGTGGGAGGAAGATTGTTAGATACTAATTTGCTGTTTGAAAAGATGTTCTGGTAATACAAGACAACATCTGAAAAAGGGCCACACTTGGGAAATGTGAGCGAGATAAGCCTCACATACAGAGGCAGAAGGAATTGTAACACCTTCAATAGATTTAGTGTTCTATTTATTGATTTGTTAACACCACTATAGCCCTGGTCTGGCTAGTAGAGGACAGACAACTCTTGTGCTTTAGGTCTAATCCACTGAAAAGAAAGGTACAGAGTCCTAAACCTGAATTGTCCTTTTGGATTATTGGGTGAAACTCTCAACAAGTTTTTTTTCTTAAAGACCACAACACACACATACACACATACACACACACAAACACACACACACACACTCATGCACACACGCACACAAGTCTTTGATTTGCCTCATTTGGGACAATCCACTATTTGGATCCAAACACTTCGCAGATCTGGAGTCAACCAGTTCAAAGAATGTTATGTTTTCCAATTCAATAAAAAAGAGGGGTCAGAATGACAGGCACTCAGCTAGCAAGTGTTTGCAATTTACAGTGTTAAAAGCCATTGACAGTTTAAGCGTTCATCTCAATCTTTTGACAGTCTTGGTCAATGATGGGTTAGTTAAAATAAATGGAACAAAGTTCTAGTCTTTGGAGCTCATAACATGCCTCCATGCCTAACAAAGTTTTACTTTTCACCTTCACCTGGAAAACAACTTAACCTCTTGGTATCCATTTTTTATTGGGTGCAAACTCCCACCCGATCCCATGAGTTATCGTCCCTTCAAGTCAACTCTCCAGCCTCACTCATCCTTCATTTTATCCAAACAGCAAGGCCTTACTAAAAACAAAACTGTACCTGACAAACAGCATTTTTGTCAAGTCAAAAACCATCTGCTCTTTTCCCAAGTGTCCCAGAGAGTATATTCTGGGTCCACTGGATGCCAAATCAGAAATCAAATTGGACAGGGCACAGAAGGTCAGTGAGTATGTTTACTGAATCTACTCCATTGTGACCTTTGTGTACAAGTTCACAATGGGAGAGCCCAGGGGAAGAGTGTTCCCCTGAGGTCATAGTCTCGGGTCCAAATCAGCCCTGGAAGTTCCATCCCAACCTCTTCCACCAAACCATTTCTCTAGGTTGTTAGTTTGCTATATGAAACCCCTATCAATATTCTACCTCAAAATTCACTATTATTTCATGTAAATAAATATTAGTGGTGATGCTAATAATAGAAAAGCACTGTGATTATAGGAGAAGAGAGCTTATGTGGGGGGAAAGTAAAATATGTCATACTGCAATGTCTGAGCAGAATGTTGTTAATGTAATCCAAGCCATTAGCAACTGGAAAGTGCCCAGGCCTGACTTCCTGCAGGTTTTCTGATCTGAGTTACTCAAGATAGCACACAGAGCTAGTGCAGAATACTCTGTAGGATCACTCAGTGAGCTGGTCATATACTTGGTTCGTATGGCACCTTGAAAGAACTGCCATTTTCCAGCAAGGCTTTCTTTCCTGACAAAAACAGATCAATTGCATGCCCACCTACCATCTCTTAAAAAGAATGGCATCCATTTTGGCATTACGAGGACAATAATACCCTCAGAAATACTGGAAGGATGTTCAAAAGGATTAATGACTTGTAGTGACCAAGCTATTTTAGATTTAGGTATAGTTATATGGCCAACCAAAAGAAAGTCTGGGTAGAAGTTGTATGGTTCATAGAAAAGATGGTATCTATCACGTACCAAATTTTTCTCCATCAGGAAGAAGGGACTGGGGTTCCATGGCATGCAATATGGATGCCCCTGTGAAAGTTGGTTTCTGCTGCAGGTGTTAGTGACTTTATTAGGAAAGAAAGAAACTGAGTTGTTTCAGGACTAGGGCAAAAACAGGCTGAATGACCCTGGTTTCTTGGCCAGGATAAACACAGGCATAAGTCAAACAAAATGTTAAACTCCACCTCTAGATTGGTGTCACTGATTGAGGAAATGGAGCAACTCTGGCAGTTTGTTTGAGATAAACTCAAAAGTAGACGGAGGTATGGGGGCTGGAAGTCAAATAACCCCAAAACAAATTAATCAGATTTTTGATTTTTAAGTATCAAAAACACTTAGGTGCTGTCTCATTCAAATTATTTTTAAGCTAGGAGTCATGATTTTATTTAAACTGGATCAAGACCTCTCTTGCCCTGATAAGGCTCTGAACTTGAAAAGTGATGATTAGCTGTCCCCCTATTTTGGTTCTCCCATTCTTCACGAAGTAGTAGAGCTCTGACATTGTAGCTGGGCACAAAGCAACCCAGAATAAAGACTACAATTCTTGATCTCACTTTCAGATGAGTATGACCCTGGGACTAAGTTCTGGCCAATGTGATGGGAGGGAAAATGACATTGTGTGATTTCTAAGTCTTTAAATGGGTGGAGGTGCATACCCTTTTTCAACCTAGTTTCCCATCCTGCTGATTGGAATGCAGACTATGATGGTTGGAGCTAGAGCAGCCATTTTGGATCATAAAATGGAAACCATATATTGAGGATGGTGGAGCAACGAAACAGGAGCCTGGGTCCCTGGTGACCATGGAGCTGCTATACATGCCCTCAACTACCTATACAGACTTTTATATCATCTCAGACATTAAGTTTTTCATCTCTAGTTCTATTTCAGTCTTATGAATGTCTTCCATGTTTTTATTTAGCATGCTTGATCTTTCCTCTAGCCTCTTGAACAAATGGAGAAGAGTTACAATAACTGTTTAAAAGTCTTTGTCTACTAATCCTATCATCTGTGTTATTTCTGGGTCAGTGTTGATTGATTTATCTCCTTATTATGGGTTATATTTTCCTTTTCTTTTGAATGCCTGGTAGTTTTCGATTCGCTGTCATGTGAATTTTATCTTGTTGGACATTGGATACTTTATATTTCTATAAATAGTCTTGAGCTTTGTTCTGGAACACAGTTAAGTTACTTGGAAAAGTTTGATCCTTTTAGGGTTGGTTTTTAAACTTCATTAGGCAGGTCTAGAGCAGCCTTGGGTCTAGGGCTAATTTGGCACTATGGCTGAGGCAAGACCCTTTTGAGTTCTCTGATGTTCTATGAATTATGAGATTTTCCATTCTGGCTGGTGGGGACAGGCACTATTCCTGGTTCTGCGTGAACTCTGAGGATTATTCTTTCTGTTCCTTTTGGGTGGTTCTTTTCCTGGTCTTCTATGTTTGTGTTGATCAGTATGTAGCCAGAGATTCAAGGGGGAACTCTTCTCGGATCTCCAGAGTTCTCTTTCTACACAGCTCTCTCCTCTCCCGTACTCTGTCCTGCAAATTCTAGCTGCCTTGATTTTCCTGACTCCCGGCTGGGTCTCCTCATCCACATGGCCCTGCCTGGGTTCCCTCTCCCTGCGTCACTGCCTGTAAACTCTCTCCAGGCAGTAAGCTGGGGCAATCATAGGGCTCACCTTGTTTGTTTCCTGTCTCTCAGAGATCACTGTTCTTCGTTGCCTGGTGTCCAATGTCTGAAGACTATTGTTTTCATTTTGTCTGGTTTTCTACTTGTTTCAGGCGGGCGGGTAAATCCGGTCCCTGTTACTCCATCTTGGCCAGAACTGGGGACTTTTACATCAGAGACAAATAAATGGCTGTATTGTTTAACCCACTGTTATTTTGGGTTTTCTGTCATTTGCAGCCAAGTCTAATCCTAACAAATACAAGGATGATCCTTGATTTATTTAGAACAGTTTCTGACTTTAATATTAGAGAAGCTAAGATTTTTAGAATAACCAGAGACTTGAATAACGCCTAAGTAAGGTCAAATACCTGGATGAAAACCGAAAGCTCTGTCATTTCCCATGAGAAGAGTGGTGCTTAGGCAGCCAAATCAATTCCAGCTGGTGCCAGTTGACAAAATAAAGTACATTTTTTTTTTGCTTTGTGTGATTAATTTCTCATTCATGGAGATAGTACAAGTGGAGAGGAATGTATTCAATAAATGTTTCCTGAACATCTACTGCAGCCTAGGTACTAGGCTAAATTCTAGGGATATATATATATAGACTGGGGCATAAGCCTCTGCCAGCAACTCGCAATTTAGATAAGGAACACCTTATTTAGATAAGATCCTTTGTCATGTGGATAGCTCATGAATTTGGCTAAGAGGCTTAGTGCCAATTTTTTTTTTTAATAAATCTCGTCTTCTGTTTTTTTGTTTTAATTAGGGAAAATGCCTTCTCAACCCATGGTTCTGCAATGAACCATGTAATTTATGTTTTCAGTAATAAAATAATTTGTACTTTCCACAGAAAGAAGCTTATCCTGGAACAGGATATTCACACAGAGTCCAAGCTTTACTACTATGCAGGCTGGACACCAACCTAACCAAATGATCCAGCTTAATGTTGCCAACAATGGGGAAAATGACGTCATGTTCCTCTGGCTGTGAGGCACTGAGAAGGATATAATGTCACAGAAAACGAAAGGTTTAACCTCGATGTATTCAAGAGAAATAATCAGACAACTCCAACTGAGAGATGATTCTGCAAAGCAACTGCCTGGGACTCTTCAAAGATGTTGATGTCATCCAAAACAAAAGAAAAGGAAAGATAGGGTCTGGGGTTCTGGATTAAAGGAGACCAAAGAGACTGACAACTAAAGCAATGTATAATATTGTATTAGATTCTGTATCAAGAAGACACAGCTCTGGGGCACCTGGGTGGCTCAGTCATTAAGCGTCTGCCTTCAGCTCAGGTCCTGATCCCAGGGTCCTGGGATCGAGCCCCACATCGGGCTCCCTGCTCGGCGTGAAGCCTGCCTCTCCCTCTCCCACTCCCCCTGCCTGCATTCCCTCTCTTACTGTGTTTCTCTCTATCAAATACATAAATAAAATCTTAAAAAAAAACCACAGCTCTGAGGAAATTATTGAGACAATTGGGAAAGTTTGAATACAGACTTTCTAACCTTTAGACTGTGTCAGTGTTATATTTCCTCAGTGCCCTTTCTCTTAGGAGATTCTTGCTCAAGTATTTAGGGGTGAAGAGTCAAGATTTCTGCAACTCACTCTCCAATGGTTCATCAAAACAAACAATGGAAAAGCCGATGTGGAAAAATATGAAGAATTGGTCAATCTAGGTGAAGGGTATATGTATGCACAAGTGTTCATTGTTCTATTGTAACTTTTCTGAAGGCTTGAAAATGTTCAAAATAGAAAGTTGGTGGGAAAATAAAAAGCTCGTGACAAGTAAAAGAAAGTAAAAGGAAAAAAAGTTTCTCTAATCCCTATGATAGCTATGAGCTTTGGCTTTGATGAGGGGTTTCAAGAGAGGCCAGACTTGGACTTGTCATCAGACCTGGACAATAACGAGAGGCTCCTCTGTTCTTCTAAGCCTTTCCTCAAATTGTCCCATCCTCTGGAGTATCCTAACCGTCACCTTGTACTCCCTTCACCTCCCTTTTTCACATATGAAAACCAAGCTCCTTGAATAATGCCCATACTTTAATTCTCACTGAATTTATGTAAATTCAGGAAAGCAACGGACTCCAAGCTGGTATTCTGCTTCTAGTGGTGTGCTGGAGCTGGCCTGCACTGGCTTAAACTGGTTAGTCCTTGTTCACAGGAGCCAATCACATTGGCAGTTTGATATCAGCCATGGTGGAAATATTTACCACATGGATATCTGCACAGGGCCTCTACCGCCTCTCCCAGAGCCAGTGGTTAAACATTTACCAGAACACTACTGACTTTAATCCTTACCCTGTGAGAAGTGTCCTGCAGATCCTCTAATTGTTTTATAGCCTTTCTGAAGGATCTTCAAGTTCTCTGGGGATTGATAACAAAATATCCCATAGAATGGTGGCCTCTGTGTAGCCCAAGAGTAGGCTTTGACTAATCTGAAGATGTAGGTAGGAAGAGGGTAGTCTACAGTAAAAAGGAAAGAATGTTGGCTCCGTCCTCATCCAAAATGGCTTCTCACTGGATGGCAATTTAGTGAAGTGGAAAAGACTGCTGGACCAGGAGACCAAAGGTCCTGTCACTTACTGACTTGATAAAGGCGATTAACCTCTCCAAGCTACAATTTTGTCATCTGTAAAATGGGGGCATTGATAGAAGCACTTATCTCATGGAGTTGCTATTAGGTGCTATGGGATTCCCATAATCTGTATTTCCAAATGGAGACACGTAGTCAGTCACACATAACCATCAGAGTTAATGTTTAATAAGCACTTACTAGAAGATAAACATTGCACTCATGTATTTAGACATATAATCTCGCTTAGACTTACTTCACCACAATCCTACAAATTTGGAATTATTAATATTTTCTTGATCTTAGAACTGTGCCCAAAGCAGTGTAGTATGCGCCTAGTACATGTTTATTGTTACTGATAATCCCTTGTATTTGTGAATATTGAATTTAATCTGTGTAACAACATGGTCAACAAGTGAGACAGGTGTTTAAGCTTTAGCTAAGCCTCAATGTCAGTATCTTGCTAAGACACAACAGAGCAGGGAGTAGAATTAAGTCCTTTGAACTCCCTGTCCGGTGCTCTGCTTCCTGAGTGACTCTGGTCATGACACTACCCATCTACCTGCCTGTTTTCTTGAGTCTGGGGTGACCAATTCATCCCAGTTTGCATAGGAATTTCCCAGTTTCAACTTAAAGTCCCATGTCTTGGAAAACTCCTTAGTCCTGGGTAAAAAGTTGGATATGGATTAGAATTATTCTCATTACAAACTCGTGATCACACGGTACAAATATTTGTTTCCCATAATTGTCACTTAACGTTCTATCATAAGCATTTTTCCAAGTCATTCTTCAAGGAAGCATCATGTTAATGAGTATAGGATATTCCACCACCAGGCTATACCTTATTTCTGTACTTAACCATTCCCCTATTGTATGACATTCAATATTTTCCCATCTTCTTTCACTGTTATAAATAGGGCTTCGAGGAATATCTTCATTCATAAATCTTTCTGTACTGCTTTGATTATTTCCCTCAATTAACTTTATAAAAGTGGAATTGCTGGGTCAGAGGCTGTGAACATTTTTAAGTCTATTGATACATGTTGCCAAAATGCAGAGAAAATCGATGGGGAAGGGAAATTGCCAGGATTAACTTTAGAGATACATTTGGAAATGGTGTGAACAATATCTGGGCCACCATGGGGCTTCATTTTATAAATGCCTCTGTGGGGAGAACTTACTTTGGAAAGCACTTTCAAGTTAAAGGCTAAGAAAGGTGAAAAAAATTGAATATAAAACGTTTAGTCGATGTGTATCGTCTTGTTTATTTTAGGTGGCATTTTATATTTAGGTGGAAAAGATGATACAGCGGGGGCCCCTTTTATAATCGTTATGTACAATGTCTCTATGCCCCTTATAACACATCTGCTTTAATTTGATTATTTAGAATTATTGTGGGACTACTGTAATTGTATCTTTGCTAATATGACAAATTGTTGGTCATATTTTTTAATTTATTTGATACAGTGTCCTTGGTCTGATATATAGCTCCAATTATAATACTGTTCTTAAGGTAGCAATCTTCTTTGGATGTTACTTCTAGGATTGCACTTACAGGAAACAGTGGGGACTGTATACACCATCGTTCTCTCCTCCTCCTGCTGACCACTAGAGGGAAGAAAACATTCAGAGCTAGCTCACAGCATTATCTCCACCCTCCAAAAGGACCAAGATGGTTTCCAAGTGAGGCCACCTGCTTAACACCATCACCTTCAGTGATTTCTTGCTGAGGCTATTTCTGTAGGACCCAGACTCCATACTTGCAAATCAGGCCCACCTCTTAGAAGAACTGTGTCAATTCATTTCCCAGAAGGTTACAGAGTACAGAGCTCTTTAAGGAAGAAAGCCATCTCCTCTTGCTCGTTGCACTTTCTTTATAGATCAAGGGAAGCTGAGGAGAAATGTAAAGGTAGAGTGATAGGAGCTATCATTCTATTTGTGACCACTGGAAATGAGAACATACGAGGCACTCAAGACAAAAATCCCAGGACCCGTCATAGGACAAAGTGAACTTGCGGAACTTGTGCGCAGCCGCAAGAGAAAAAAAAAAAACAACCTGGAAAGAATCCCTGCAGGACCCTGCCTCAATCCAACCCAGAATCTCCCTGATAGTCTCAGCCACACCTCACTCTTGGCCAACTCCTGCCACCACACAGTAGAAAAATACCATAAGCCTCACTTCAAGAATTCTCTGGCTAAGCAGCAAGTCAGCTTTATTGCTGGGATCATTTTATCCTTGTGCCTAAGTCTCCAAGTGTGTGGCCTGTGGTTACCAGGAGCACTCTGGTGTTGTGGGAGGAGTTATGATAGTATAGCGGTTGAGGGGATGTAGGTTGGAACCAGACGGATCTGGCGTCTAATCCCAGCCTCACCACTCTCCCGCTCTGCAATCCTTGGTTTCCTCAATCTTTAAAATGGGGAGGCTAATACTACTTACCTTTATTAAAGATTATAAGAATTAAATGAGATAATGAATGCAGAGGAGAGCCCTTAGCAAAGTGTCTGGTATATGGTAAATAATTCATGGTGACTACTATTATTCGTTAAGTTCAAGTCTCTCGTGTTTGCTCTTAGATTGCATAAGGGCATCCTCTGCTGCTGGCTCCCCCTGCCCAAGTTCAGAGAGGATGTTGGCATCGACTGAAGCCCTAAACTGATAACCTGGCTTGCAATCTAGATTCCAAATCCTCTTCTCAACCTGCTGACTTGATTTGCGCCTTTTACCTCTCTCCAACCACACAGGTCCGGTGGGGGGGGCTACGTGATCTCAGGCAGGTCAGACCCAACCTGACACCGGGCAGCTTCTGGATATGCTCAGTATCCTACATGGCCTGCGAAGTTTTGCTTTTTGGATGACAACAGGGAATCATTGTCTTCTTAAAGAGGGAAATGCTGTGATTGCTGCGAGGAAGGCAGGCAGAGATTTAATGCCAAAAGTGATCTTTACGCTTTTAGCTGATTAAACTGGCAAGAATTTGCAAGAGCTATTTAACTTGATTAGTATACTACTTGGCATACTATCATTCACTTCTTCATATAACAATTTTTTTATCGAAGTTTTCAAGGCATTGCATTATACAGTTAGCATGTATATTCAGTGTAGCCCTCACGAGGGTCCTATGATGTATGGACTATTATTATTTCCACTTCACAGCTGAGAAAAGTGAGGTTCACAGAGGTTTGCTGTCCAGAATAACACATTCAGCATGAGGAAACCAGATCAGAACTCAGAATCCATGCTTACTGCCAAAATTGTGTTCACATCACTGGGCTAAATAATGGGTTATTAATAAACAAAAGTAGTCCTAAGATGGTATAACAAATTAAGGAGCTAAAAGACTTTTAGACCTTCAGTGCAAATTAATATTAGTAGCTGAGAGCAGATGTTGACAGGGACACTGTGTGCTGTATACTAGTGTGTGCATGGAGGAGGTGTGGGCAGGAAGACGGTGGTTGCTAGGGACACCAAAGCTGTCAATCCCTTGAGGGACAAAGGAGCAGGAAGTGGAGGAGAGAAACAAGAAAGTTACAATTTTCCCTTTGGCTTCCCTACTAGTGAAAATATGAATGGATGGTACACATAAAGGACCATCAGGGAGGTCGAGAGGGATGCATGGGTTTGGGGACCAGTGAGATCTGCCTCTGACTCTCAGCTTTACCACTTACTTACATGCTGTGGGAAACTGGCAAGTTACTTAACCTCACTAAATCCTTGTTTCCTCATCTGTAAAATGGTGGACTTCATGGTGTGACATTTATATCTCATTAAAAATATTAAAGGATGCAACATATATAAGATACCTAGCACAAAGCCTGGCACAGAGTAATTACTTTATAGATGGTAAAAACGATTATTAGCTCATTATTATGTACTATCATTATTGCTTTTTATGATGATGATGGCGAGAAAGATGACAATCACTATCTCTGATAGCTCTGAAGGCAACCCCTATATCTTAGTAAGAAGAATACGTCTCTGTGAGCACATTAGTCAAGAGGAGGAGATGAGTGGGTAGTTTCTGGATACATTTAGATCACAGATGGGATTGCAAGGCTAGGAGCCCATTTGGCATCTATGGGAGGCCCAGGGGACTCAGGAAGCTGGGTCACCTTTCCAGAATGAATTACAACTTCCCCCGTGAGCTCTATCAACACTCCTTTCAGGAGCCTTGGCTATCTGTGGGCCCAGATGGATATTGGAGGATTTTTGACAAATAATAATAGAACTGCCAAAAGCCACCAACAGCCCAGTCAGTCAGAAAATCATGGTGACCTTTATGTGATTTGTGTATTTATTAAGCATCTACTGAAAGGCTTAAAAATAAGACTGTTATCAAGAAAAAATGTTTAGAAAATATAAAAAAATAAGTTAATTTTCAGAAGAAATTTGAGTTGATGGCAAGTTCAAACTCAATGAAAATAAATGCCGATTTGAGAGTAAAGTGATGATTTGGGTTCTGTAAGTTAAAAAAAAATATCCTTTGGAGTTTTACATAAGCTAGATAGGCTAACCCATCTGCAAAGCAGGTTGGTTACCGCATATGGACTATAATGCAAGTAAGCTGGAGTGTAGGTTTTGGATGGTCAGGGACTGGAAACATGTGGGTGTTATTTAATAGCATTTCTTAGGTTCTAAGCTGTGGACATTTCGCTGGAAGTAGGTGGTAAAAGAGAGAAAGGAAAGGCTAGCCATCACTTAATGCCACAGTGGGCAGGAGTCAATGGCACGAGTATCATAAAAACCAGACATTCTATTTTTAAAGGAAAAAAGAAATGATGCAAATAGCCTATTTGATTATTACCCCATTTTCACTCCAAATGCTGCCAAATTATGTTATTAAAATGACCAGCAACACCTAATGGACGTGTTGAATGTTCACAGGTTTCCTAATAAGATTTGAGTTGTGTGCTTTTTCTAATGGCTATCCCTAAGGGACCAAGTTCTCAGCCTAAATAAATGCCACTTGCCAGTTCTTAAAGATGGTGGTAGGAGCTGATTAGTGTATGAAACTGTTCCAAGTCCAAGACGATGGAAAATGAAGTTTAACCAGCCCGTGAGTAAAGTGAATTTATGTTGCTTACTCTGTCAAACCCAACAGATAAGCTCTGTTCATGCTAACATTTGGCCGTGGTTCCACTTCTCCCCCATACCTGGGAGAGGAGGAATTGGGATGATTAATGGGTGAGAACTGCAACTCCCTACATTTTATGGTCTCATCATTTATGAAGAGGAGACTAAAAGTGGCTAGGATGTGACTCCCCTTCTGGATGCTCTGGATTCCCATGAGCCTCTAGGCACCCACCCCCCACATGGGTCAAGCTCTTCCAAATCTGTTTCTCCTCTAAGGTCCTGCTTCAGTCTCATGCCCTCATCAACTCTTCCTGTCCCTGGAAAACTGTTTTCTGCATATATATCCAGGCTCGAATATATACTCTTCCATTGAATAAAGTTCTATATAAGGGAAGATCAAGAAAAACTAAACAATGATCCCATGTTCAAGGGCCTCAAAGCCCAGTAGGTGAGAATAATGATAATAATAATAATAATAATCGCAATGACATCAGTGATAACAGTTGTAGTAGTGGTGATGATGATGACCATTTATTAAGTGCTTAATGAGTGCTAAGATCTTTACATACATTATCTTATTTCATCTTCACAATAAATCTTATTCGTTCCTTCATGCAACAGAACAAAACAAATCAGAGCAAGTCCCTCTCCACTTGGAGCAAAGAAGACTGAGAAACTTTCTCCATCAAGGTGGGAGGAGAATCAAAGGTGTGGTATCTTGGAAGGTAAGCAAGGAATGTTTTTCAAGAGAGAGTGAAAAGCCATTTCAAATGCTGGTGGTAGGCCAAGTAGGAAGACTGAGAGATAATCATTTGAATTAACAATCTGGAGGTCACTGGCGACCTTTATGAGTAAGGAATGGTGACAATGGAAGCCCGATTAGAGTAGATTCAAGAGAAAACAGGAAAAGTGAAGATTTTCAGTATAAGCAGCTATTTCAAGGCATAATGCTGTAAGGGAAGCAGAGAAATGGGATGGCAACTATAGGAGAACATGACATTAAGGGAGGGTTTGATCATACTAATAGCTAATAATTAATGGAGCACTTACTTGGTGTCAGGCACTTCACCGATTGTGTTACGTGTATGAATTAGCCTATGCAATGATCATAACAACCCTGTGAGATAGTTACTACTACTCCAGGTCACAGACGAAGAAACTGAAGCTCACAATGGTTAAGCCGTTTGCTTGATGTAGGGTTTCTCAACCTTGACATCTTGACATGTTGGGCGAGAGAGTTCCATGTTGTGGGGGAAGGGTCCTGTGCATTATAGGATGTTTCACAGCATCCTTGTCCTCTACCCACTAGATGCCAGTAGCACCCCACCAACTATGGCAATCAAAACTCTTTCCAGACCTGGCCAAATATTCCCTGGGGGACAAGAGTGCCCTTGGTTGTGAACCACAGGGTAAAGATAACATTCCTAGCAAACGACAGAGCCAGGTTTTAAAAGATCGGTTTATCTGGCTCCAACAACTGTGCTCTCAACCGCTGGACTTATGTGTACTATGAAGGTGATAAATTTCCCCTACTCTCTTCTGGGTACTTGTGGATTTCTGGGAAGTACGAAGAGTATCTGGCCACTGGGCCGAGTAAGTGGCTTCCTGCTCACAGGTTCCATGGTTTGGGCTTGCATGTAGTCTCTGAATCTGACTCTCTCTCTCTCTCTCTCTCTCTCGTTCCCAAACACACCACACACACACACACACACACACACACACACACACACACACACACACACATACCCCTGGCCTTCATAATCAAAGAAAGGTTTTTTTTTCCTCACTCTGGGCCCCCATACGTAAGATGAAATGGTTGTTGGACTAGATGATTCCTAAAGTGCCTTCTGGCTCTGATGTCCTGTGAGTCTAAATGTCTTCCCTTTTTTCATGCTTTTTATGGAGGGAGGTGAGGGACAAGGGACACTTGAGGACCCTTCAGTTGGGAAGCTGGTCCAAAGTTCCCAGGCTGCGCTTGTTTTTGTTTCTGCCATTGCAAAAAGCCAAGGGCTACTCGGTTTGGGCCACAGGCACAGTGGGGCAGCGGGCAGGGGTTCATGATCACCCTGAGCTGCCTCGAGTGGGGCGGCTGCCTCCCCCTTGGGCTGCAGAGGAGGTTCTGTCTCTCCCGCTGGGCTGGGCAGGGCCCCCTCCCCTGGGTGGCAGCCTCGAGACTGAGCCCAGAGAGGTTCCCTCAGAGACCCGGCCTCCCTCCCGC
>CM052901.1:34198182-34317190 GCA_028534135.1 Potos flavus | reverse complement strand
GGGCTGGGCAGGGCCCCCTCCCCTGGGTGGCAGCCTCGAGACTGAGCCCAGAGAGGTTCCCTCAGAGACCCGGCCTCCCTCCCGCGCCTCCACGGGGCTGGCTGGGTGTGGGAGTGAGCGTGTGCTCGGGGCTCCCAAGGAGCGCGGGCTTCTGGGGCCGACGTGAAGAGCCCACGCAGGGCCCCTGGGCCAGATCAAGTTCCCCTCAGGAATCTGGGAAGCCGGGGACCAGTGGAGGCCCTGTGGGGGCTGGTCGGAGTGGGGACCTTTTGTCATTAGGCTGGGGCCTCTGTGACCCTCCACGCTCTGGTTCCTCCAAGGAACCCTGGAGGCCTTCAAGCCCGGCTCCTCACTCCACAAGGGAGGAAGGAGACAGGCTTCCATCCTGCTCTCAGAGCTTTAGGTTTTGATGCAATTTGGAAGGTAAAACTCAGAGAGAAGTTAGTTTGCCTTACCCCAGTTGTCAATCACTGGAACCATGGGCTCACACCCCGCACAACGGATTTAATGAGGCCACTAAACTCCCCAGCACATGTCTCAAAAACCAGCCGGTGTTAGGCATCGTGGGGCTCCGGGTATCTTCTTGGGTGCCCTCCCGAGCCTCTCTAAGTCTCTATGTTTCTATCTACGTATGGGTGGCTACATTTCAGGTTTGGGGGGATCACTATCTATGTGGATATACAGGTTGAGTTTCATTTCTGAGTTCACGGAGGGTCTGAATGGGTTTTAAGAAAAATAAATGTTGCTCTATGTGAACACATGTGCCTTTTCTCTCTGTGTATACTCAGTTACTAATTCTTCAACTGAATCGGGAAGGCTGTGTTTAACCCCTGGCTTCCTTCCCTCCCTGAGCTTTGTGAAGTTTAAGGCTCTGTTCTTACAGCAAAGGGGCCCCGTCTGGGGAGCCTGTTTAGACCTGTCTCTTGCTTCTGTTTGCTTTCTTTTTGTCTCTCTCTGGGGAAACCTGGCTCCTGAACCCTGGTTACCCTTCATTCCATTCTGGGCCCCACAGCATGTTTCTCCCCAGCTCCCTCCTTTGCTCCTAGCTTTACTGGCATTCCCCCAGCAACATGGGAAGGGGGCAGCAATCAGCGACTGGTGTCAGCTCCAAGAGGGAGCCCAACGAAAACAGTGGAATGCCAAGTCACGACAATTACTCGAACTAGCAAAGACATGCACGGGGACCGACATCATGCTTTCTTTGATATGGACAGTAACCGAACATATACCGTAATTTCCCTGGGGTCCAAAGGAATGAGTTTTTTTTCCCCTCCTCGGGTTCTCAAAAATTAAAGACTAAAACTAAGCTTGTAAAACTGAGGATTAAAAAGTGTAGAAGCTGTCAGAGCAGAGCCAAGTGCTCGGTTAAATCCACGGAATGAGACTGCCATGGGCACAGCTGGTAATTCAGCGTAAGGACACAATGCCGAGGTACTCTGTAGATATCTCCGCTGACCACGCTTCCAAATTTGTCTTAAGGGAAACAATGGCTTCCTTCTTTCATGGTTCCCAAGTCCTACCTTTCACTCATAACTCCTGTAACAAAATGTGTCAAGTAGGAAACAGAAGCTCTTTCAGAACCCACTGAGTTGGCCTTTCTCCCTGGGCCCCGCAGTGACGGCAGGAGCTCTTAGCCTCCCGTGGAGAAAAGCATCACACAGTCTCCTCTGTAATCAAGACAAGGGTCACCTCAGTGCTGCGGACTCCGCTTGGTTTGGGGATGAATTTCCTCATAGGGACTCACCGGTGGGGATACTCACTTCCAAGGAGTTAGGGGAATGTGAGGGGAAAAGGAGCTAGCCCTGTCTTCCAACTCATTAAAAAAAAAAAATGAAAAGGTGATACATTCATCTAAAACGAAGCCCTCGTTATCCAAGCACTGTTTTAGGTGAATGTGGATGTGTGTCTGTGTGCATGTTCAAGGCCGGAGAGAATCAATGAAAGAAACATAGGAACTGAGCAGAAGAAAACGATGGACACTTTCCATTCTGTGGCGCTAGGGGAGCTGGGATATGCCACTTAACCTCTAAAAATGGGGAGGATTCTATCTGCCTCTCATGTCTCTCTACTCCAATCTGCCCTGCACGACTCCCACCAAACTAATGTCCCTAAAGAAACTTTTTTTGTCATAATATTAAAAAAATACTTTGTTTAATCACTCTAGTCTACACCAATATCTCTTTTTGAGGACCTGTGCTCTGCCTTTCAGACTTTCAATTGGATGCAGTGCTTTGGAGTGCGTGCGTGCATGTGTGCACATGTGCGTGCATGTGTGTGTGTATGTGTGTGTAGTCTCCCCAAATAGAGGTCTGGTCCTTGTAATATGTTTGCATTCCCCACAGTGCCTGCACCAATATTTAGCCCCCAGAGTGCTTTCTTAAATCATGTCTAATGGGCTCGAACCTCACACAACACAATGAGAAAAACAAAATACAGAACATAGTCTGGGACCTCTACCGTTATAAATAAAGGTGGCCATTAAATAAATGGCCATGTGCCCCATTCGTTAAAAGAAAAGCTCTTTTGAAGGGATGACAGTGAAGCAAATTTCAGCAAAGCAATGCACATTTTTTTCCCCATCAACTTCTACTATAGCTTAAGAGAGATGCCATGCAATTAATTTTCTTAAACAGTCTTGGAAGGCTTCCATTAATGCAAGTCTTCTCAGAATAGACACCAAATGACTTCCCTGACATATACTTGGGAATTTCATCTGCACGCATTTCCAACTCCATTGCAGTGACCTGCCATACAATGAGTGGTCTACATAGAGGGAAAGTCCCACACCAGAACTATGACAACTGACATGACTCCTCGCAACACCTGCAGTCACAGACGGAACCCAGGCTTTCCTGGGTTCTTCAGCTTTTATTTATTTTTTTTAATTTTTAAAAAGATTTTATTTATTTATTTGTCAGAGAGAGAGAGAGAGAGCACAAGCCAGGGAAGCAGTAGGCAGAGGGAGAAGCAGGCACCCCACAGAGCAAGGAGCCCGATGCGGGACTCGATCCCAGGACTCCGAGATCATGACCTGAGCCGAAGGCAGACACTTAACCGACTGAGCCACCCAGGTGCCCCTTCTTTAGCTTTTAAAAGACAGGAATATGAGGAAAACATTTTAAAACCCAGACGAGGATGTAAACAGATGTTATACTTGCAGTCAGGAATCACTTCTCACCAAGGCAGGGGAAGGACTATGAATTTACTGGTATCTGGTCTACGTCTTAGCCGATTTTCTCCACCACAAGTGTCCCTCCCTTCACAACAATCCAACCCAAGTGAGCTCATCTGGTTATGGTCATGGGATGAAGGGGCCATTTGGCATAGCGGAAAACACACTCGGGGGGTGGGGTGGGAGGATACTTGTTTCAAATCTCAGTGATGCCACTTACAAGGGACTTTGGGAAAGTCTTTTAACCTCTCTGAAGCTGTTTCTTCTACAAGTCTTCCTATTTAAAATGAGAGCAAGAGCTTTTAGAGGCATGACAGGAAAGCCTTTTATAAATTACAGTATGTCACTTGGGGCTTGGATCCAACCTTCTAGGCTTGAAATTTTATGATTTTTACATTTCTTTACTGTCTCACTGCTCCCAACTCCTGAGATTCCCATTGCTTTGCTTTATGTAAAGTTGCCAAGGTGAAGCTCTAAAGTCGATGGCATGGCCATTCTATAGGGAAAGAGCAAAAGATTTCAAGAAGTTCTTTTGCCTCTGTTTGTGGGTCCCCATCTATTCTAAGTATGGTCTAGGTCAGTGGCCTCCAAATCTTTCTGATTGTCTACCTTTTTCAGTGAAAAAAAAATTGAGCATGTTTCCTCTCTTTCTGTCTGCCTCTGTCTCTATATGTAATACACACAATATGATATATCCTTAATTATTTAAATTATATACATGTCCTACTCTACATATATATAATGAAACATACAAGATACAGAAAATGTAAAAAGATGAAGTAAATCTCATGTCAAATGTCCTGTCATGATGGCTTCAATTTTATTATTAGCGAACATTTCAAGGCACAATATACATTTAGGACGTGCATTTAGGACAAGAGTTTTCATTACTGAGAATGGGTGTAAATCCATATTTCATATGGTCTTCTTGATTATTCCTGCATTACTTTTTTGCCACCTTCTTGTCAGGTATAATTTAGATTGTCGTGGTTTTTAACCTTATAATGAAGCTGATGGAAAAAAGTCTAGGAGCGGAAGTGTGAGCGCTGCCATTTTCACATGCTCACATTATGAGTTTTATCTTCAAGACATGGTTTATTTGCAGGAATCTTCTTAAGCCACTTATCCATTTTGTGAGGGTTACTGTAGCTAGAGAATATAATCCATAAATCCACTTAACTGGGCCCAAGGAAATAGCAACATCTCTGGTATAGATATGGGGGGAAAATATGGGGTGACTGGAGTCACCCCTCCCGTCTTTGGGCTCCCACTCTTCCCTCAGAATGCCTCATCGGGCATATGCAACCGGAAAGCCGAAGATGGACCCACCAGACGACGGTGCCCAGGACCGTGTGTGCACCACATATCGACAGACTCCATAATAGCAGTAATAATGGCTAGCGCTCACATGGTACGTAGTGTCGTAAGCACTTTACATAAATTAAATAATTCGGTCCACATCTGAATTGCTTTCTAGACTTTCTCGATTTAAATGGGGGAATTGTAGTATTTTCTTTTATACCACCAATGGACTGACTTGTGTGCACGGCGCTCCCTCCTCCCCCCAATTTTGGAGCCCACTGATCCAGGCTCTGAGGGTGGGAATCTCTGGATAAGTGGGTATGCTTCTGCAAAGTACATCCCAGCAACTCTTTCTGACATCCTGCTGCTGTAGGCTGATGGAAACGCTCTGATGATGCAGTGTGTTCACTGCAATTTGCCAATAAGTAACAAGACATTGAATATATCCCATAATTTTTTCGAGATTTTATTTATTTACTTGAGAGAGAGAGAGAGTACAAGCCAGGGAAAGGGCAGAGAAGCAGACTCCCCTCTGAGCAGGGAGCCCGATACGGGACTTGATCCCAGGACTCTGGAATCATGACCTGAGCCAAAGGCAGACTGAGCCACCCAGGCATCCTATCCCAAAATGTTTTTAAACAAATCCTAAGTTTTAATATCCTGCATGAGGACATGCCTTTTGATAGATGACCAAAAATGGACTAGTGACACAGGAAGTGATCCCAGGCAACTGAAAGCAGAGGGGAGGAAGTAGGTGAGGATGCCACGGTGGGGACAGTGGGAAGGAGGAATGGAGAGCTAGAAATGGCGGAGCAAGAGGGAGGGAAGCATGGATGGCCAAAGGAGGAAGTTAGGAAAGGGGTAACCAGCTGGCAAGGGAAGGTGATGGCAGACTCTACAAGGAGACAATATGTCACACACTGGCATGAGGAATGTTCACCCATGTCTTTACAGCCAATGTCTCTGACATATGGGTCAGCAGGCCAGTCCCAGGAAAACCAAGAGGTCTCTAGAGATCTGTGCACGCAACTCCTTCCCAGGGATGTAGGGGGGAACCTGCTTCCTTTCATCGGAATGGCGTATGTAATGTATTCAAGCAATGCAAGGCTCAAACAATACTTAACATAAAGAGTGGGTCTGTGAAGCCAGAACTGAGGGAAGAAAGAATTCCCGGGCAAGGCAGGGAAGCTATTTGCGGGGTAGGCGTGGCGAGGAGATATCCCTGGGGTTCTCTTCAAATCACACCAGCCAGATGACCAAGGAGGGGGGGAGAGGACCGCACATTCCTACAGGAGTGCAACTTCAGCTGTGAGAAGCTTCCAGCATTGGCGGTAAAAGGCCACAGCAATTGATTTACATCTGAGGCAGCTGCCAAGACACCACTCCAAAGGGTCGGGCACTGTCAGCCATTGCCTTCCATATCTCCCTGCAACACTAGAAAGCATGATAAGACACTCTGGGGGCAAGGGACTGTCACGGTGCAGTACTGTAACGGTGTCTGGCTCAGTTGATCACAGCCGGTGGGCTCTTTGAGATTACCCAGCAGAAACCCCTCATTTTACTTAGAGGTAAACTGAGACCCTGAGAGGGGAAAGCGTCAGCCCAACGTCATCCAGTTAGCAAAACTCCGGCCTGCCGCTTGGGTCTCTGGATATCTAAAGTGGAGCTCTTGACTCCACAGCTGCATATTATCTCCTCCGGCTCCTTGGCTCCTTTCTAACAGAAGCCTCCCTCACTGGTATGGATAATAAATTCCATAAACCCCACGCTGCCCCCAAACGATCAAAGAATGGATTAAGATAACCACAAACATCTGCTGGGCTATGAGTGCACCTTGATTTGGTGCAGAGACACCAAATTTTAAACTTATCACCAATTATCCTGCACTTAAATAATCACAGTATATTGAAATCCACAGCAACTTTTAATTTTTTTCTTTTTCCTTTTTTTTTTTTTTACCTCCCTCCCCTACTACCACCTGATGGCTACTTCCCTGCTCAAAGGCTGTTCCTCCCCCTCCCACGAGGAGAGAGGAATAAGGGAAACCCAAGACCATCAACTTTGCAGAAAGCTAAGAAGCTTGGTGGAGAGGGGAGTGCAATCACTGTCAAAAAGAAAGCCCGTGATTACTTTTGACTCACAATCATTCAAAAATAGCTTCACCTTGGAGGAAGAACTCTGGTACTTTGCTACTCTGGTGGCAAAATGAAAGCATTCGGCCAAAGTCTCTTGCCTTGGCAGGCACAGAGGAAGAAGACCACTCAAAAGAGGAGGCCAGCATCCAATACCCAGAGGGGTTAGATAGAACAAAATCCCAAAGCAAGCTATAGGAACCAGAGTGTGGGGAAGTGGGGGGGGGGGTTGCTTACAGCTAATAGGATCTAGAAACAATATGGAAATGACTGCCCCGGCTCCTTGCCTTCTTTTAGCAGAAGGGACTCCCCCGAGACAGTGGACTGTCATCTAATCCAGGATGTGGAGAGTAGGGGCTGGACCCCTAGCCATCCCAATTGGTTGGTCAGTTGGTTAGTCCTTCACGAAACAGTTGGTAGTGCTTACTGCCCCCGCAAAATCTAAAAAGATCCAGCCTCTGGTCTTTAGGAGTTCCTAAGCTAGTGGACAGCAGACGAGTCAGTAGCTTGTTATGATTCAGCATGAGAGGAATAGCGAGAAAGGAGATAAATAACGTCAGCCTTGCCGATCACGGAATGCTCCACAAAGAGGTGAAACCTGTGTTCGTTTTTAAAGGATGGGTAAACAGAAGCAAGCCAGCAGGGAGACGGTAGAGCCAGTGGAAGGAGAGTACATGGAAATGAAGCAGCAGGTATAAAACCTGGGGCCCTACTAAATAACATAGCAGGTTCTGTAAACTGTAAAGAGTTCAGTTCGGGCATCTGGTTTGGTTTGGTTTTCTAGAGGAGGAGGCTCCTGGTGGTGAGAGCTGATGTGGGGGAGGCTGTCAAGCCCCAGGCCCCAGAGGACTTCCCAAGCCTACTGGAGCTAAGATTATTTTTTAAAGATTTTATTTATTTATTTGAGAGAGAAAGAGAGTGAGAGAGAACATGAGAAGGGAGAAGGTCAGAGGGAGAAGCGGACTCCCCGTGGAGCTGGGAGCCCAATGCGGGACTCGATCCCGGAACTCCGGGACCATGACCTGAGCCGAAGGCAGCTACCCAACGAACTGAGCCACCCAGGCGCCACTAAGATTTTATTGTGAGATCTACCGGGAGCCACTGAAGGATTTTGAGCAAGAGTTTTAGGATCGTATTTATGTTCTGGAAAGATTATGACAGCAGAGTGGCGCACGGCTGGAAAAGAGTAAGACTGGTGTTTGGAGGACCAGTCTGGGGGCTCGGAGGGTAATTCAGGCAAGACATTATACGGGCTTGGATTGGACAAATAGGTACGGAGAAGAGTGGACAGATTTGGGCTTTGTTTTGGAAGATAAACGGACAGGATGTGATGATGACTTGGAGGTGACAGTGGAGAAAGGTTTCTGGTGAAATAGAGGAGACGGCTAAGACTTAGGAAGGGACACGTCTGGTGGGAGGTGATAGTGGAATTCTGTATGAGACACAGTTGTGGTGCCAGTCAAAATCCAAGCAGAGATAGCCAATAAGAAATAGACCATGCCAGAGGCACCTGGGTGGCGCAGTTGGTTAAGCGTCTGCTTTCGGCTCAGGTCATGATCTCAGGGTCCTGAAATCGAGCCCCACATCAGGCTCCCTGCTCAGCGGGGTTGGGGGGGGTCTGCCTCTCCTTCTCCCCCTGCCTGCTTGTTCTCTCTCTCTCTCACCCTGTCAAATAAATAAATAAATACAATCTTTAAAAAATAATAAGAAGAAAAAGAAATCGATCATGCTGACCTGAAGCTAAGGAGAAAGGTCTGAGCTAAAGGTAGAGATTTCATATTTATCATTATATGAGTGGCAGCAGAAATCCCTGGCATCTATGAAACCACCCTAGGAGAGGCCTATTGTGAGCGGAGAAGTAGGATGAGAACAAAACCCTGGGGAGCCCCAATCAGAGTAGGAGGAACATGAGGAGAGAAGAACATCATGACATCCAAGGGAACAGAGCGTTTCAGGAAGGAAGGAGGTGTCTCGTGCGGCAGAGAGGCGACGGAAGATAAAGAATGAAAAATATCCGTTGGATCTGGCAACAAGCAGGGTACTGAGGACCGGTGTTCGCAGCGAGGCCAGCCTGCGGAGGGCCAACGGGTGGGTGGGCAATGAAGGCAAGTGGCTTGCGTACATACAGGCAGCTGGAGCAAGGTCTGGCCACCCAAGCAGTTCACGTGCAACATAAGCTTTGGCAGAGGGTAAGGACATTGGGTATGTGTCGTAGCGGTCAGTCAGGGTAGGGGTGTGGGGGGGGGGTGCACAGGGAAAAGGGAAAGATGTCCACCAAAACTGCCCAAATCAGGAGCCAATGGAAAGGCCTCTGGGTAGCTATGGCATCCGTCCACTGACACGGGGAATGCCAGCTGTTTGCAGGAGGAGAGTCAAACAAAGCCAAACCAAAGGAAACCAAACCCAAAAAACAAAACTAGTGGTCAATGCATCTGGGCCTGGAATTCATGGGAAACACACAGTTTTGGACAGAGAAGCAGCAGGAAGCAGGCAGCAGATGAGGAGATAAAAGACCCGGGGTGTTTCACGTGAAACTCTCTAGCTAGGACACGGCGGTAAAAACAGGGACGAACAGCCTTTATGGGGGATCCCAGTATTCCCCGTGGCTTGGGATTATCTGTGATAATCCTTTACGCGGAATGCATAATTAGGAGCTCACCGTGCTGTATATAAATGCCAGCCAGAACGCGGAGAAAACGTGGGAAAAGTCTGAAATCATATTAAGGAAATTAAAATTAATTAATTAAGGCTCCGAACAAGACACACAGTGCAAATCCAGTAGGGAAAAAATGGGAAGAGGTGGAGATGGAAAACGGATATATTTTGTTTAATCTAATGCCACCGCCCCACCCTCCCCAAATACAGGGAAGAGAAATACTCCAAAGAATGGTTTTCCCAGGTAATAAAACATCTCCCCCCCCGAAAGAAAACTTAAAGTCAAATCATAAGTCCAAATTTCAATGTCCAAGGGGAAAAAAGAAACCCTTTCTTTGACATTAGCCGGTATGCTATCTTTTAAAGTTGATGTTCTCCTAAAGGAGGCTAAGTAAGTTTCGCCACGGACAGGCTAGTGACCTTGGCCAAGACACTTCCTTGTGGCATACAGATAATAAGGACCCCGGGAGAAGATGCTTCGGAAAAGTACCAAAGCAGTACACCAATGCCAGGCAAAGGCTTTTTACCAGGCAGGGCAAACCTTCGAGAAAGCAGTTCGAGAGCACGTAAACCAGAAGGGGGTTGGATTGCCATTGTGCAGGAGTGTTAGGTGTTTTGTAAATGTCTTAGTCAGTTCAAGAGGACTTTGGCAAAGGAAAAGTACACACTGCCCAGCAAGCTATGTACTTGATGTTTCCCCAAGGCAGGAGGCAGCCCTGCCAAGGGCTGTGGCGTATCTCAGGGGTGACCCGACGTTCCATTCCCCTCCCAGCTCACAGAGCTCGTAGGGAACAGCTTGAAATCCAAATGGGGCCCGCTGCTCGGCTAAGGAAAACAGTCTCAAATCTTTCTGACATCTGCACAAAAGGGGTACTGAGGGGCTGCCCTGCAGGGTCAACAGTGCTGAAGTCAGTTTAAACAATCCTGCTTGGCCCTGGGAACGCAGGAGGGTAGGGAGAATGACTCAAAGGGACCTGGCGGCCCCGGGTGGCATCGAGCATCTGCGCTCATAGGGTCTGCCCCACGCGCGCCGGCCCCCTGATCTATCTGGGAAATAGGACATCCCTGGTTTTGACTCGTGAATTACAGATTGGTCTGGATCAGTAACCTGGACAAACGTTCCCAGCAACTGCATACTTCACAAATAAGCTCCAGGACCGTGTTTAACTATGCGGGCTCGGAACCTTATAAATATTGAGAAAAAAGAATCAGTACGGTGATACTCTATTTTCCCCAGTCCCACAGCCCTTCAACCACCCATGTTTTCAAAGAAGAAGGCAGAATAGGGCTCCAGATGTTTGGAAGCCAAATGAGAGCTCCTTACTGAGGAAATCCACTGCCTTCCATCTTCAAAGATCAAAATCTCAGCCAGAGGTTAAACAATGCGGTCACCTTTGGCATGTTTGTCTGGTGTGGGACTAAGTTCTGTTCAGATGTATAAATAAGGTTTCCTACTTTTAAAGGCTCTGCACCCCCAACCAGCAGACGGATTTACGTCTCAGTTCCCGGGTGGCGGGGTCTGACTGATGCCTCCTGTTGCCTACAACCTGCCAGGAAATGCCTTTTTGCGTCAAACTGCAAATCTCACCCGCTTCCACCTGGGCCATTTTTATTTATGATATCTTCGCAGAGGAAAGGTAAGTCGGTCAGAATCACCCATTATGAAAGTGGACAGAGGACATGTCCAGAAAATTCACAGAAGAAATACACATACTCTATGAAGATGGGAAAAGACACTTGAACTCACATGTAGCCTGGCAATTGGGAAGATTTCCACCCAAATTAGCAAAAGTATTAAATGTCGGCAAGGGCATAGACACGTGGGCACTCCTGTACAATGCTGATGGGAGTGTAAATTGGAGTATTTTGTGGGCTAAGTGAGCACTGGCTTGGAGAATTAAAAATCCTTATTACCTTGTATCTGGAAATTCTGATCCTATATGCACAAGAAGGTCTATTCGAGGATTTCCACTGGGGCACGGCCACTTTTTAAAATAGCAAACATTTGGAAACAACCTAAGATGTTCATCAAAAGAGGACCGAATGGCTGGATTAAACTATGGGGGAGAGAAAAAGATCTTAAGGACATATTAAATGGCTTAAAAAAAAAAAAACCCAAAAACAGAGCAAGGCACAGAATATATGATTGTATTTTGGGAAAAAAACTCAGAAAATGAAACTATTTTTATTCATATTTCTACATGTCTCTGATTATGTACAAGGAAAGACCAGAAAGACAACAGGGGGGCTGGAGTCTCAGAGGAGACTTCTTCACCTCTATCACTTGCATGTTGTTTAAGAATGTATTCATATATTTGTTCCAGAACCATCTTTTTTTCTAAAGTGTTTCCTGGTTGAAGATTAGACGCAGAGGCATGGGCCTCAGTGGCTACAGTGAACATGACTTCTCCGGGAGGCAACAGTGGGTAAAAGTAAATAGGCAAGAAATCAAAGGACCCACGTAATAGTCTGAATCTGTCATCAATTTGCTGTGTGACTGCAGGAAGTCATTTTCCTTCTCCGAGTCTGCTTTCTCTGTACAATCAGTGGATAAGATGAGAAGCTCACTAAGATACTGTACCTTTCTGATATTTTATGATTCCCTAAGTCTATGCCTTTAAGGTATAATGGGTCTGGTCCCTTTTGATGAGGAGATGGCTTTTTCTCTTCCTTCAAATTCTGGTGTAGTTTGATATTTCACTTTACTCCAAATGGAAGGTAATGAAAGAGAAGGTAGAGTGGCCACTCCGTTCCCTGTTTGGCCATGTTTTTGAGGGTCTGGTTGACCTATTTACGCTCTCTCCCTTTGACAGTCTAAGCTCTTAGGCTTGTTTGAATGTGATCAGAGTGTAGACACAAAGTTGCAAGTCAGAAGATCTGAATTCTACAGGATGGCCATCAATCCCATGGACATAGATTATATTTCATTTTGTAAAAATGGAACCCCCTAGAATACTTTTTTTTCCTGAGTTACACTAAAGATGTCGGTTTATTCCGTGAGAGTCAGGGGTACAAATCAGCTGGGGCAATGCTCCCATATGCATATATAAGGGCTGATGGAAACGCTCTGATAGCACACCGTGCTCACTGCGATTTGCCAATAAGGACCAAGACATGGAATACCTCCCATAATGTTTTTAAACAAATCCTAGGTTTTTTTTTTTTTTTTAAGATTTTATTTATTTATTTGACAGAGAGAGAGATTACAAGCAGGCAGAGAGGCAGGCAGAGAGAGAGAGAGGGAAGCAGGCTCCCCGTTGAGCAGAGAGCCCAATGCGGGGCTTGATCCCAGGACCCTGAGATCAAGACCTGAGCCGAAGGCAGAGGCTTTAACCCACTGAGCCACCCAGGTGCCCCCAAATCCTAGGTTTTAATATAATATCCATAAATCATTCTTTATGGGCAGTCACTCGGATTTTTGGACTTTAAGGTTACCCTGGAAACTTTTTTTAACTTTCATTTATTTATTTGTCCGAGAGAGAGAGAGAGACAGAGAGAGCGAGCACGAACAGGGGAGCGGCAGGCAGAGGGAGAAGCAGGCCCCCCGCTGAGCAGAGAGCCCGATGTGGGACTCGATCCCAGGACCCCGAGGTCATGACCCGAGCCGAAGGCAGACGCTTAAATGACTGAGCCACCCAGGCATCCCAAGGAAACTCTTGATTTTTGACCAGTCCCATCGCTAGTCTGTAGAACCAAGTGGCTAAAGAGGAGCTATGAAAATGCATGTCTATCTACAAACATAATCTGGTTCTTCACAACCTAATTGGCTTTTGGAAGTGCTCCAGATGAAACCTTGAGGAAACGTTGGCATTAAGTCAACGAAGGAAACCTCTTCCTGCTCCCTCAGAGACCCTGACCAATCTAGTTCTGCCTCTCATCTGGTCAGCAAAGCTCCTTCCAGCTGGCCCTCATCACTTGGCTTATTCCGTGAAGTCACAAGAGTGGATTCTAAGCAGTTTAATTCTAAAGAAAACACACACACACACGCACACGTCAGATCACAACTGCCTTGACTGTGTGTCTTTCCACAACAGAAGAAGCCACTTACTCTGGCTCCTTTCTCAGGAAAGCATTTACAGCCGCCGCTGCAGTCTTGGCCCCCACATGGCTTTCCATAGGACTTCTTCTCTCCCTGTTTAAAAAAAAGAGAGCAAGAAAAAAAGTTAGTAAAGCAGGCGCACCAAGAAGCAACGTAGCCCCAGGGAACCTGACCCTTAGCCACACTCCTCCTAACCAAATACATTCAGAGTGGCTTAATCATCTCATTTGATGGTGTCATGAATCACACTGGACTTGTGTATTTGGTGTTCATGGAGAAAGCAGTAGCTGTAGCGGAGAACTTGAGAGAAATTTGAGTGCTAGAAATGTGATGATAGATGAAAATGGCCACCCTGTACCCTGTTCTCAGAAGTATTTTCCTCAGGCTCACTTTGAACACATCATTCAAATCTTATAGTAACACCCCTGTGCCCCAGTTAGTCAGATCCAAATGCCTCAGTTGGTACTATACAGTATACCCTCAGTTGTTCAACTTCCTTTTTTTCTTATCTGCTTGATGATGATGATGATGATTACTAGCTGAATTTCTACAAAGCCCCTGCATGACCTGACCTGTACTGACCCTCTCTAACTTCATCTCTTCCCTCTCTCCCTGGCTCACTCTGCTTCAATCACACTGGTATTTCGTTCTATAAAAACTTAAGCCCGTTCCTGCCTCAGGGCCTTTGCCCTTGCTGTTACTTCTGCATGGAATGCTATTCCGCTAGATGTTTTTGTTTTGTTTTGTTTTGTTTTTGTTTTATTGCCGGCCTCTTTTCATCATCCAGGTCTTAGTTCAATTGTCTAGTCTCAGAAAGACCTTTCCTGACTACTCAACCTAAGGCAGCCCCCAGTTACTTCCAATCATATTGTGCTCTCCTTTCAACATTAAACATTCTCTCCCCCCCCACTAGAACGTAAGCTCCATGTAAATAGTGACTTTATCCATATTGTCCAATGTTATATCCCCAGTGTCGAAAAGGGCGGATGGCACACAAAGTTTTGATGACCATCTGAGTGGAGCTGGGATTTGAACCCAGGTCTAACTAACTCCAAAGCTCTGACCTTAACCCTTACAGCCTCAATGCAAGGGCTCAAAAATAAGGAAACTGCCATTCTGACCCTATCCACCTGGCGGTGGCGGGGCGGGGGGGGGAGCAAAACATAAGTTCCAACTATTATCTATAACAAGAACTTTATCTCTGGGATGGATTTAGTATCATCCAACTTTTTTATTTAATGTCGGCTATTTTTTTTTTTCCTCAAAAGAGAAAGGCATATTTATGAGCCCTGCTTTGTATTTAATCATTCTTGCCTCTTTGTACTGTGAGTCTTTTCCTAATTCCCGGGGAGCACTGTGAATTTCTCAGATGGTCTCTTATCTCTTTAGACATTCCCACAATACTTTATCACCACAACATCTCAGGGATAAGGTAGTGGTGGCAGAGCTCTGACAAAATATTGCTGTTTCAGATTCCAAACACCTTCTCGATATGAGATATTTTATCTCTTGTATGCCTTTGACATGGTAAGTGTTATTGTACACTTTCCAGTTTGCCTTCCATTTTATGGTATACAGGACAGGCAAGTTCCATAAGGGTGAGATCGAGAGGTGCTGTGGGAAGAAGAAGTGGGGGGGGCTGGCTGGCACAGCATAAAGAACAGAGACAGACCAGCACTGAATTTAACCTTGACCCATGCTCTCACCCTTGTCTCCTGCCCAGTACTATATTTCTTGGGCTAACAGATAATCTGTATTTGCTTCTACACGTACTTCTGTATTTTCCAAGCTATCTTCAGCGAGCCTATATAATTAGTAAGGAGAAAAACAATTATGTTACTGAACGATACAAGTGACCCCCTTCGAGGGAGAGGACACAACAGGCATGGCCAGCGCTGTTCGGATATCCGTTTGGAGCTCTGGCCTACTTCCAAACAATGCCTTTTGGGTGTCCCACAAAATTTGTCGGTCACGGACCCAACATTTCCACATCACTCGTATGGAGCAAGGGAGCGGGATAAGACAAGGGATCAAATCCCATTCACGGGAGCTGGGCAAAAAATGGAAGGAACAGAAGCTAAGGTTTCTTGGGAACTTGGCAGAACAAGGAGGCTAAGACACCCAGCTAACAGAGAGGAAGCCATCACTGCCCTCGGTCACAGAGGGAAGTAACCAGAGAAGCCTCACTGGCCACAAGGCAATTTCCTGTAATTCTGGCCCTGGCAGTTCCCCCAGGAGTCTTGAATTACAGTGAGGGCGGGGAGGAATGAAAGGAGCAGCTTCCAAAGGGAACATGACAAGACCAGGCTCTGAGGAAGTTTCTTCCCTCTCCTGGCTTGTCTGGGGATCCTCCAACCCCTGCTCCACCAGGCCACATCCCTGGTGTCATTCCCGTCCTGGAATGCTCACCACTTCCTCTCCAAGCCCAACCCCCTCCCTGCATCCACAGAAAATTCGAACTGGAAAGGCCCCGAGAGGTCATCCAATATGGTTGTTCTTCATTTTATCTTTTTTTTTTTTTTACTCTAAGTATTTATTGTTCTTTCTTGCTATCCTGAAAAGAAATTCATCGGAATCAGTGATAATGAAGATGTAAACAGTACCTTCAAAAGCACATATTATGCCATAACTCTATTGCAAAGCAGAAACGAAAGGCATTTATAATGCAACAATATGTATTCCCATCTGCAAATGCTCATACATCGCTACGTTAGAAGACGTGAGGAAGTTGTCCGAGGCTAGCAGCTCAGTGCAGGATCACTATGAATGGGACAGCCTGCTGAGTGACCCTGGGATGTGGTATCGGTGACTCAAGTACCATGAATGCAGTTGCTATCACCATGGTAATAATCACCATGCTATCACCATGCATGGTAGAGTTCTGGGGGGAAAAAAAAAAGCTCAATATTTCCTCTGTTTATTGGGTAGTTTTAATCAGTAAAAATAAAACCATGAGAAAATTTATCTCGAGATGTAAAATGGGGTTATGTTCTAGGCTCAGATCATTATAAACAGAGTTTTCACGTCCATGAATGTCCAGAGTTCTTTTAAAGGTAGGGAGTCAATCTGCAGAGGCTTAAATCCCAGCCTAGTTGGGACCGATCTGAGACAAGTGACTTAAAATGTCAAATGGAGATGGCAACAATATCTACCGTCTAGGGGTTGATTAGAGGATTCAATAAGATAAAAGCACACAAAGCACAGTGCTTGGCTCATGGTAAGCACTCAGCGTCAGCTACTGCCATTACATGGATATTAGCTATGCCACACTCCTCGGCATTCCTGTAATGCCCTGGCCTCTCTCTGGAGCTGAGAGTCAAGTGGGACGCAATGCTATATCCATGCCAGTTTGTCTATGGCTAATATCCACTCGGCTTGGTTAGCACATCCATTTGGATTTGTCGATGTCTGCATAAAACTGATCATGTAGTATTTTTAATAGCATCAGTATCTATCTATCACCAGTATCACATCTATCCATTTGCTGTTGCTGGTTCCCTTGTCCAAAATGCCTTCCCTACCCCGTTTTCCCATTTATCACAAACCAAACTTCTACAGATTCATCAAAACCCAGCTCAAACACCATCGTCTTGGTGAAGACTCGTCCCACCCACCCCTGACGCCCAGCACCAATTTTTCCCTCTGAGCGATTTTGGGCACAAGTTCTTACTCCCCCCTCTCTGCTAATGGTGATTTGCCATATTTGATTCAATCTGTTTGGTTCTGTCATCAGACTGGAAAGAGAGCTCTGTTTTCTTCTTCTCTGCAGCCCTTGCACAAGCGGGTACTCAGCAAAGGGCTGTGAAAAAATCTCTCTCAGGACAACAGAGTTCCCAGTGTTAGACCGGCTCCGCTTGGAATTCTCCTTCTTCCTTTGGTTCCCTGAAATACAGATTTACATCACAGTGTCCTTTCCAGAAGCTGGTCAGTTTTTCCAGGCATTGCCAGTGCTTTTTGTCAGGAGGGTGCCAAGGATGACAATGACACACAAGGTAACCCAGGAAGCAAGAGATGTAATGTGAGAATGGAAAAGCAGCTTAGCTGGAGTGAATGAATGGTTGGCAAAAGTGAGTTATTCTTTTTTTTTAATTTTTATTTTTTTTAAGTTTTTATTTATTTATTTGAGAGAGAGAGCACAAGCAGGGGGAGTGGCAAGCAGACAGAGAGAGAGAGAGAGAAGCAGGCTTCCTGCTGAGCAGGGAGCCTGATGTGGGGCTCGATCCCAGGACCCCAGGATCACGACCTGAGCCGAAGGTAGACGCTTAACCAACTGAGCCACCCAGGCGCCCAAAAGTGAGTTATTTTTCTGAGCAATTCTTCCAGGAGCTTAGATCACAGAAAACTTGCTGTGCAACATTTTATTTTGACCATTCAGTCAACAAATATGTATTAAGCATTTACTCTGTGTTAGGTACTGTGCTAGGCATGGGAGCTAGAGGCCGTATGATACAGCCACAAGTGAAACCAAATCCCTGCTCTCATGGTGTTTGCAATCCAGAGGGAAGAGAAAATAAAGCAGGGTAAGAAGGACACAAAGTGTTGCAGTCAGGTTGTCACTTTACATAGGAAAGTCAGGGAAGGCTTTGGTCATTCAGTAACTTTTTTTTTTTTTTTAATTTGAGAGATAGCGAGAGAGAGAGAGAGAGAGAGAGAGAGAGAGATCACAAGCCAGGAGGAGGGATAGAGGGAGAATCAGACTCCCTACTGATCAGGGAGCCCAACACGGGGCTTGATCCCCAGGACCCCAGGATCCCAGGACCCCAGGATCATGACCTGAGCTGAAGGCAGCTGCTTAACCGACTGAGCCACTCAGGAGCTCTGATCTGGTAACTTCTGAGCAAAGAATAGTGTTTCTTCAAGCTGGGTCCTTGGGCCAGTGTCATTAGCTCTGGAAACCTGTTAGAAATGTAAATTACTGCCCCCTCTTAGACCTAATCAATCATAAACGTCAGAGTGGGGCCCAGCGATCTGTGTTTTTAACAAGCACTTTGGGTGATTCTGCTGCCCAGAAAAGTTTGAGGACCCCTGCTAGAGAAAATGAGGGAGGGGGCTAAGTAGTTAATCTGGGGTAAGAGCTTTCCAGGCCAAGGGAAGGGCAAGAGCAAAGGCGGGAGATGAGAGAACATGCTTGATGTTTTGGCTGAGCAGCAAAGAGGTCAGAGTGCTGGGATGGAGTAAAGGGAATAGAAATGATGATGAGGTCCGAGTTGTAGTAGGAGCCAGACTGTGAATGATCTTAGAGACCACTGTAAGAACTTTGCCTTTGGAAACAAATGAGCAAAGGCGAAAAAAGAGAGGCAGAGAGACAAATCAAGAAGGAGACTTTCTCTTAACTCTAGAGAACAAACTGATGGTTACCAGAGGGGAGGTGGGTTGGGGGATGGGGGAACTAGGTGATGGGGATTAAGGAGGGCATTTGTCCCAATGAACACAGAGTGATGTAAGGAAGCGTTGGAGCACTATATTGTACACCTGAAACTCATATTACACTGTATGTTCACTAACTGGAATATAAAGAAAAACTTCTAAAAAATGGTATTGAGCCCAGGAGTGACATCTCCTGTTGGAGGAGCAGCTTTGAGGGGGAGAGTCAAGAATTCTGGTTTTGAGGGCACCCGGGCGACTCAGTCAGTGAAGCATTTGCCTTTGGCTCAGGTCATGATCTCAGGGTCCTGGGATCGAGCCCCAAGTCAGGCTTCCTGCTCAGCAGGAAGCCTGCTTCTCCTTCTCCCTTTGCTCCCCACCCCCACCCACTTGTGCTCTCTCTCTCTCAGATAAATAAAATCTTAAAAAAATACATTTGAGAATTCTGGTTTTGAGATGTCTAGTAGACATCTAAGTGGAGAAATCAGATAGCTAGTAGGTTCCGCAGGTCAGCTAGCTATGGAATCTGGAGTCCCGGGGAGAATGGCTAGCTTGGACTTGTAAGCGTAGTGCTTTGGTCAATACAGACTTGACTCTGTTGTAGTAACAAACCCCAATTCTCAGTGGTTTAAAACAACTAAGGTTTATTTTTTGTTCATGTCACAATCCAATGAGGGATAGTCGGGTCTCCTTAGTGACTTTTTTTTTTCAATAGTGACTTGGATTTTCAAGCTGCTTCTGTGTAGCAACAACTCCTCTCCCTCAGATGCTAATACTTTCTCCGAATTTCCCCCCACTGTGCTCATATTGCCCTTTGCAAGAACTAGACATGATGGATGACCTAAGGGCATGGAAAGTAGGAGAGAACAGGGATTATCTGGTGAGCACCGTCTCTGCCACTATTGGTATCTATATAAAACCACAAGGCTAGATGATTCTACCAAGGGAGGAAATGCAGGGAAAGAGTGACAAAGTTTGCTAAATTGTTGATACGTCAAGTAAAATGCAGGATGAGAACATACCAGCAGATTTAACAATGTGGTCATTTGGACCACATCAGTTTCCGGAAGGAGAACCAAGGAAACATGGTAGGACTGCAAGGCAGCTCTAAGGGCCCATTTGAGGTTAGTGGTCATGAACTTAAAGAACATCAGTTATCAACACTGTGAAGTTTTCTTTAGCCTTGTTCAGCCACGTGGGTACAGATGCAGATTAGCAGAAGAATTGGGTGTAATCACAGTTGGGTTCTGTTAGGTGAGCGATAAAGGACAAGATAAAGGACAAGAAAGGCAAGAGATTCAAAGGTGTACGGAAGAAAGGAATTATGATGGTGGACCACGGAATCTAGGCTTCCTAAGGATGGAAGTGAACACAGGAAGGCAGTGGGTAAGAGGCAGTGAAAAAGACAGTAGAATCGATGGATGATGGATTCTGGGGAAGTTGAAGAAATTTGTGGGTTTTCAAGTTGTGACCAGATCTCAAAAGAAAGAAGAGGTGATGCCATAGAGGGGCTGGGACCTGTTACTACTCTACATAGTGCAAAACGAGATAGAATGGAATAGAATAAATTCTCCTTTAAATAGCTCAGTAAATGGTCGACATGGTTGCTCAATCCTGGTTTCATACAATATAACAGAACTATTCTGCTTCGATAACTTAAGGTTTCTTCAAAACACCTTTCACACCAAACAAGTCTGAAATGGATATTTCAGATGTACAGGTATGTGTAGGAACATACACCCATATACAGTATTACAATGATTTCTTTGTATCTTCAACTACCCTCCTAGACAGTTAAGTTCCACTGAGATTGAAGACTTTGGTTTAGTCACCATAAGGCAAATCAATTTAAAACCAACCCTCTAAGCCTCGATGTTGTGAACTATAAAATAGGGATAAAATTTTACTTTGTGGGGTTTCATGAGGTTAGAGATAATGTCCCTAGCAAAATGCCTGGCACATCAAGTATGCTCAACGTGTGTTAGCTGGTATTATTTATAGTTACAATATCTAGTACTATGCCTACCCTACCTGACAGGGGCCCACTCAGTGATTTGCATTTTCAAGATGAGGAAATGGAGGCCCTGCTGTTAGTGACTTCCTCCATATTGGAAGTTCAGTGTCAGAGTTGGGCTAAGAACTCTAGTATCCTCACTCTCTGTCTCTTGTTTTTTGTTTTTGCTTTTGTTTTTCCATCAGACCCACCGCCATTAGTTCCATAACTAGCCTGAAATTGAGAAGTCAGGAAAAGAAAGATCAGGGTCAAGAGAGTGGTGCCCTTTTTCTTCTTTTGCATTTTTTAAATCAACATTGGTTTACTTACCTTACAATATTACTTGTACCTTTTCTACACTTTCTAAACAACCTTTATATATGATTCTCATAAATCTTTTTGGAACATACAAAAGAAGAATTTTTATACGTCCATTTTTTTCAGATGAAAAAAACCCCACACAAACCTGAATCTCAGAGAGCTGGTATCACTTGCTGGTTAAATTACAAAGCGAAGACTCAAAGTCAGGGTTTCTCTTTTCAGTGCACAGCTAAACTTCTAAAAGGGAAAAGTGATACAAGATGCCAAGGTGCCATTTTACAGTTGTGGGTGGTCTCAGGGCCCAGCAACCCAGAGAGACCTCTTTGGCTGAATCAGATCTGTTCCTGGAGCCACATTCATGATAATGACTAGTGTTCTTCCACCAAGCCACGTCCCTTTAGCATCCGTCTAGGTTTCCGAACTTCAGGCTAATAATACAGAGCGTTTGACTTTACTTTGAGCAATTTTAAAACAGAACCTGTTCGTTAAATTTACACACATACGCACATTAAATCAAGCTGAGTCTTGTCCCATGTTTAATGTGCATTTGCTTTTTAAGAACAGCTCCCTCTGAGTTTATGAATGAAAGGCTCTGGGGAAAGAAGGAAGTGATCTGTGGGAGCTGGCTCCTTACCAGGTGGAACTTATCATCCACACTTTATTTTAAGAATGGCACTGATACCAGACATGACTGAGTAGTTCAGGAAGGTATTTCCCTCCGACATCTGTCTGTGTCCACACACATCCACAAACACAACTGATGGGGACAGGGGGTGGAGAGAACAGCCATGCTGGATTTCACTCGGAAAAGCCCTAGCCAGCCAGAATGAACCAGGGCCCATGGGGATGTACTGTTCAATGAGACCTTAAAATGGATTTGCCAAGGGAGGAAAGCATTAAGCAAATGCTTAACACACAAATAGACGAACTAAATGTTGCCCATAACGTTCTTAAAGTAGATGCCTCCCTCTCCCTTGCCAGTAAGTACTTACTGAGCAGCTATGAAAAAACAGCATTTCCTAGGGCCAGTCACTGGGAGCAGGTGAGGAATCTTTAAGCTTTAAGGCTGAAAAGGGCCTAAGGATGAGAGGTTCCATAGTTCACATAGAGGATGACCAGATTTAGCAAACAAAATTGCAGGCAGCTGAGTTAAATTTTAATTTCAGGAAAACAAGGAAATACTTTTTATAAGGGTGTCCCAAATTAGCATAAATATGTTCCATGCAATATTTGGGACACCCTTATATGAAAAACCCATTTGTTGTTTATCTGAAATTTAAATTTAACTCTATGTCCTATTTTTTAATCTGGAAATCCTACCAGGGGCACATGACATCACACACTTGTATGACAAGTTTGGTTGTGAGGTGTGTTAAAGGAATTGCTAGTAATAATATTTAAAGTACAAACTCTACAACTTACTTTTTAGAAAATTCAGAGGGTATTCGAGTTTCTGTAATTGGGTTTCTGTAATTGGGTCACTCTTCCTCATTTTATTTGTTTGCTCAACTAATATTTATTGAGTGCAAGGCACTGTGCTAGATGGTGGGGATATGATGATAAAAACATTGAATATGACTTGTACGGGAATGTTCACAGAGCTTTATTCATAATAACCCCAAAGTGGAAAGAGCTCAAATTTCCACCAATGGGTGAATGGATAAACAAACTGTAGTATATTTGTACAATTTGTACAATTTTTTATTCAAGAATAAAAAAATGAACCAACTATCGATACATGTAACTGCATGGATGAATCTCACAAACACTATAGAAGCCAGACACATAAGAGCACATTTAGTATGAATCCACTTATACAAAGCTCTAAAATACAAAGCGAGTCCAAGATAACAGAAATCATTATAGCGGTTACCTCTGCCAGCGAGGGGGGGTGGGGGGTGTGGGAGGTGGGGGGGAGGGTGAAGTTGACTCAGAAGTAAAAGGGTACTTTTTGGGATGGAAGACATGTCCTATGTTTTGTTTGGAGCGATGTGTATGAGTGTACACATTTGTCAAAACTCATGAAAGTATATGTTTTTAAATATTTTTTAAAGATTTATTTATTTTTAGAAAGAGAGCGTGTGCATGCACAGACACACAAGCAAGGGGAAGGGGCAGAGGGAAAGGAAGAGAATCTCCAACAGACTCCCTGCTGAACCTGGAGCCTGATGTGGGGCTTGATCTCACAACCCTGAGATCACGACCTGAGCCAAAATCAAGAGTTGGATGTTTAACCAACTGAGCCACCCAGGTTCCTGAAAGTATATGTTTAAAATCTGTACTTTTCATTGCTTGTAAACTATAACTCAGTTTAAAAAATAAATGTAGTCCCTGACATCGGGGGGCTTACATTCTCATATGGAATACAGATCAATTATACAAATATTTAAAGAATAATAATTGTGAAAAGTGTGACAGAGAAACACATGGTACTAGGAAACTTTACAATATTTAGGTCACTAAGACATAAACATCATTCTTTCATTCAACAAAGACTTATTGAATGCCTGTCTACTTTGTGCCAGGCACTGGATAATACCCTGGGAGTATACTGTTCAATAAAATAGACTCGCTTCTTTGTTGTATAATCTTGTAGAGGAGACAGACATTGGGAGAGTAAACGATAATCTTTTTTTTTAAAGATTTTATTTATTTATTTGATAGAGAGAGAGAGAGATCACAAGTAGGCAGAGAGGCAGGCAGAGAGAGAGGGGGAAGCAGGCCCCCCACTGAGCAGAGAGCCCAACGCGGGGCTCGATCCCAGGACCCCGAGATCATGACCTGAGCCGAAGGCAGAGGCTTTAACCCACTGAGCCACCCAGGCGCCCCTAAATGATAATCTTTTAATGACAATTGTGCCATATGATACAAAGGACACCAACTGAAGGACACGAGGACATATAACAGGGGCACTTGGCCTCCATGGTAGGATCAGTGAAGGTTTATCTAAGGAAGTATAGTTTAACTGAGGTCCGAAGAATGAGGTGGCATAAACTAAGTCAAGGGACAGGAGTGAGACAGAGAATCTTCCCGGCAGAGGAGACAATATAAGCACATGCCCTGGGTGAAAGAGAGCATGACACATAGGGGAGATTTAAAGAAAGCCAGAGTGACTGGAACAAGAACGTAGAGGGGACAGTGTCATGAGATGATGGTGTACAGGCAGGGAAATGCCTGCTCATGCAGAATCTTGTTGGCCATGTTAGGGAGGTTGATTTTTTTATCCTCAGAGCAATAAGAAATCACTGAATAATTTTAAGTAGGAAATAACTTGATCAGATTGATATTTGAGAAAAAAATGTTCTAATGGCACTAAGGATAATGGACAGGAGGGTGGGTAGTAGGGTGGGAGACCAATTAAGAGACTGTTGCAGTGACGGTGGCCTGAACAAGGGTCATGGAGGTTGGATGGGGAGGAGTGAGTAGATCTAAGACATAATTAAATAGGGGGGCATGGCCAGAAAGGGACAAGACTAGAACCGAGGCTTTTTTACACCAAATCCACTTCACTGATTTGAGGACAACCTTTAATGTACATCTGCTGTGTATCAAGGCACCATGTTGGACGCTATGGAAAAAGACAAATATTTAGAAAACAATGCAATATTTATTGCAGTCGAGGAACTTAAAACCTAACGAAGGAGATAACTATAATCAAAAGAAGAAAGTGAAAAGTATCATTGGAAAAGGTAAAGAGATACTTCCTAGAACTTAGATGCTATGTTATATTCTCTATTCTCACAAAAACCTTTGATGACTCCTTCTTACCTGAAAAGTTGCAAAATTCAAAATCCAAGTATGACCTTTAAGGGCCCTTCTAAATCAGGCTCAACCTACCATTGCCGACCCACCTATCACCTCGAATATTCTACTTCTAGAGGTCTATTTATCAGAGGATCCATTTCCTTGGAATACTGCTCATTTTCCATCCATTTCTCTGGAAATTCTAGTCATATCCTTTCTTTTTCTTTCTTGTAACAATTTTATTGAGATATAATTCATATATGATACATTCACACATCCTTTCTTAAATGTCACCTTCTCTCATTTCCAACAATAGCACAATTTTGTATGGTATTCATTGCCCACTCTAATAGCTTTCCCTTTTGACTACTTCAGATAAATTGTGATGAGTTTTTTTAATAATAATATGTGAGATTATTTTGAGTGGTTAGGCTGAGCCTGTTTCCTCAGCTGTGCAATGCATGGTGGGGCTGCATGTCCTTCTACTTTTTGTGAGCCTACTCTTGCTATTAGACTTTAGGTATACAGTGTCATGGGCTTTAGTGGCTTGGCCCGAAGCTTTATCATTCGTTTATAATATGTCTTTAGGAAAATCATTCCATGGATTTGAAAACAAAATCCTTTAGAGTTTCTAGTTGGAAGCCTAAGTTAGAATGGAAGAGTCGATAAGCTCTTTAAGATTTGAACCTACAGAAATAGGAAGAAATCGGGCCTTCCAGGACAGAGGCTGCATCTTGTTGGAAATGTCCTGAAAGACCAACTCATCTGTTATAGAGTCCAAATGATCAAGGACACTGCCATTTCTGTATTTTGTACTAGGGGAAGGGAGTCTAACAAATGCCCAGCTAAGATGGACAGTAAGTCCATGTGGAGTTTACCAGCAGTAGGAACTATGAGAAGGAGACAAAATGGGAGACAAATACAGGCTCTTTCCATAAAGATAATATGTAGCTAGATATTTACCTTATGTCTCTAAGGTCCACTGGTGTAGATGAAGCTAAAGATGTTTTGTCTTGCTCAGAGATGAGGAAAGATGACATGGGGAGGAGGATCTGAACCAGGAAAAAAGAATGGCTTGTAGCAAATCCATCCCTCATGACTAGAAGGAAAATGAGAGGGAAACCCCCTCCCCCAAAACCCAGTAAATAGCAGACCAGGATCTCTGTCTTCATTGCCAAGAACAGCATGTTACTTTTACCTAGTTTTATGGCTGCAATTTTAAGCTGTAATCCTTTCAGAAGTTAATTTTAATTTTGCTTGCAGGGTGAACAAGACAAACCAACTTGTCACGTATGCCTGCATTTCTAAAATTAGGAGAAACAGACCTAATCCCTTCTCATATGCAGAAAATAGAAACTAGTCAAGTAGTCTACTTGGTTGGTGGGAACAGACTTTAAAAAGAATCATGCTAAAAAAAAATACAGCAGTATATGTCACAAGTGAAGTTCAAACTCCAGTTCAAACTTTTTGGCGTTAGCCAAAGCCGATAAACAAGAGTGGTCTAGTGTTTCTGTCTTTAATTCTATGTTTCGTGGCTTTGAAACTCATCTACTTTTCTTTTTGTTTCTAGGCAAAATGAAGTGAAAAGCTGATTTTAGAAAGCTCATCTGTGGCAAAACCTCAACCACATTTTTGGTAATTCCTTTCAAATATACAAACTATCAAAGCTCACTGAAGAAGAAATAGATAATCTGACTAGTCCTATCTCGATTTATAAAATTTTATTTGTAGTTAAAATCTCCTCACAAAGAAAACTCTTGGGCCAGATAGTCTCCCTGGTGATTTCTACCAAATGGTTAAGGAATAAATAATACCAGTCCTACACAAACTCTTCCAGAAAATTGAAACTCATTTCGTGAGTTTCTCTAACTCATTTTATGAGTCAAACATTACCAGTGCAGAATATCTTTCGGGAGTACAGACACAAAATTTCTTACAATAATTTAGGAAAATTGAATCCAAAGATATATAAAAAATTATGGTACATTATGACCAAGTGCAATTTAACCCAGCAATGTTAGGTTGGCTTAACATTCGAAAATCAATCAGTATAATTCACCATTTCAGCAGATCAAAAAGGAAAAAGCAACATGATTATCTCAGTAGATGCAGAGAAATGATTTGACAAAATTCAATGTCTATTCTTGATAAAAATTCAAGGCAAACTAGAAAAAAATAAAGGGAACTTCTTCAATCTGCTAAAGAGTATTTTTTAAAGATCCTACAGGTAACATTATATCTTATGGTAAAAGTCCAAATGCTTTCACCACTAAGATTGGGAGCAGGGGAAAGATACCCAAATTTATACTTCTATTCAACATTGTACTGCTGGTTCTAGCCAGTCTGATAAAGCATGGTAGGGAAAGATGTCCGAATTTGAAAGGAAGAAGTAAAACTGTCTTAATTCACAGAAAGCAATGTAAAAAATATATGACATCTACAAAAAAGGTACTAGAACTAATAAGTATAGCAATGTTTAATGATACAAGATCAATATACGAAATAAATTATATTTCTATATATTAATAATGATTGAAATTGAAATTAAAAATATGATGATGATAGCATCAAATGTATGAAACACTTCGGGATAAATCTAACAAAACATGTGCAAAGCCGGTACACTGAAAACTTAATTGCTAAGAAAGAAGACCTAAAAAAAAAATGGAAAGCTATTGTTGAAACCAGTTTCTCCCCCATTGATCATCATACATTCAATGCACTTTTAAAATGCATATGGAAATTCAAAAGACCCTAGAATAGCCAAAATAACTTTGATATGGAAAAACAAAGCTTTAAGACTTATAGAACTTGACTTCAAAGACTTAATATGACAATGTGTTATTGGTGTAAAGGCAGACAAATATATCAATAGAACAGAATAGAGAGCCCAGAAATACACCCATAAAAACAGAGTCAATTGATTTTCAACAAAGTTGCAAAGGCAATTCAGCAGAGAAAGGACTGTCTTCAACAAAGGATGCTGGAACAAATGGAGATCCATATGCGAGAGAGAGAGAGAGAGAGAGAGAGAGAGAGGGAATGAACTTTGATCTGTACTTCACACCATATACAAAAGTTAACTGGAAATGGATTGTAGACCTAAATGTAAGCCTAAAACTTTAAAAGGTTCAGGAGAAAAATCTTTGTGCCCTTTGATTAGGCAAAGATTTCTTAGATACGACACCAAGAACTTGATGTAAAAAAGAAAAAAATTGAGAAACTGGACTTCATCCAAATTAAAACCTTCTAATTTTAGAAAGGTAACTTTAAGAGAATGTAAAGACAAGCTAAGGCTGGGAGAAAATATTTGCAAATCACATATCTTATAAGGGACTATTAAAAGACTCAGTATCATGAATGAATATCAAAATAATAGTGCTAAGAAAAGAAAGCCAGTGTAAAAGCACATATATATTCTATATTTCCATTTATATAATAGTACTCTGAGAAATGAAATTTAACTTATAGTGACAGAAAGCAGATTTGTTATTACCCAGGGATGGGGAGTGGTAGAGAAGTGAGGGGAAGGATTACAAAAGGACGTAAGGAAACATTTGGGAGTGATGGATATGTTCATGATCTTGATCGTGGTGATGGTTTCGTGATTGTATACATATGTCTAAATTTATCAGACTGTACACTTTAAATATGCACAGTGTACTGTATGTCAATTATACCTCAGTATGAGTTTTTACAAAAAACGAATAGGGTACTCAAAAGGACTTAACGGCCAATGGCCAAGTAAGTGGTGATTGATCATTGGTAATGATAACTGAAAAAAATGAGATGCTTAAAATATTTAAAGCTCCATGAGTTCCTAACAGTAACTCTCCCTCCCTCATCCCACCTCCAATGAAAACCCTTCCCTGGTCACCTTTGGAGGATGCTAGGGAAATAACTATTTCAGAAATTGGTTTAAAAAAGGGAGTGGTGGTGGAGTCAAGCATTTATCCCACCTTTCCTGAATGAACTCAGGGTAACCATAGAAATCAATGAAAGGATGTTTCTTCTACAAGAAAAGACAAAATTATAGAATCAACATTTGCAAGCCACTGTGAAGGAAGGGACTGAGACGATGAATAATAACGGCTAACACCACAGAAAGAGAAAGGAGCAGACACTGCAGACATTTTGTGCCTCATGATGAAAAAATAAAGCCATCTGATGAAATAGTCTTGGAGAAAGAGAACTGGAACATGATCAAGTCTCTAGAGCTAACAAACAATACTTTACAATAATGTTATAGTAAATCCAGGGAACAGCAATCAACAATCAAAACTGTGGGAAACTCTTAGAGCATAAATGATGCAGTTTTTTTAAGCAAAAGATGGAAGGGAGAAAAAGGCATGAATACGGGGGAAACTAGACTAAAACGATTTAAGAGACTTATCCAATGGCAATGTGGGGACCTTATTTAGCTATTCAAATGTAAGAAAGCAATGCCATTTACAAAACAATGAGGAAATCTGAACACTGACTGGATATTTGATCATTGTGAATTTTGGTTTTGGTGTGGTAATGGGATTCTTGGTGTTTTTGTAACTTACTTTGAAGAGATACATAATGAAATGTAGATGAAATGATCTCTGGAATTTGTTTCAAAATAAGGGTGGGAAGAAGTGGTGACAGATGAAACATGATTTTCTATTAACTGGTAAATTTGAAGCTGAGTAATGGGTACATGGGAGGGGTTTCATCGCACTATTGTATTTGGAAGTTTTCTAGAAAACATCATTGTAGAAAAGGAACTCAGAAACCTGAACGAATGGATGAACGTCAATGATTAGATGTGGAAGGTGAAGGAGAAAGGAGTCAACAGGGAGCAACAGGGAGAATGGTAATGCCATTTGCTGAGATGGGGAAGCATAAACTAGGACCAGTGTGTGTGTGTGTGTGTGTGTGTGTGTGTGTGTGTGTGTATGGAGAATAAATTCAGTTTTGGACACACTGAGTTGGAGGTACTGTGAATAGCCAGGGAGACACGTCTCTGCAGTTAGCTATGTGTGGACTTGGAGCTTGGAAGAGAGATTTGGGCTGAAGCATAGAATTGTGAATTGATGACACTGTGCAGAGAGAGAAGAGATCCCAGGCTAGAGGGCTGAAGAACATCCACATTAAAGATGTGAGCAGAGGAAGCGGCCCCAAACTGTAGGGGTACAAAGCAGAATGGAACAAAGACTCTCCCTTTGCCGAGCTTACATGTTAGCCAGGGAAACCCATTCGGGTAAGCTCTATAGGCCTGGTACTAGCCCAGATACTGGGCAAAGAAGACAACATTTTGAAAATATCCACATGCTGCCTTGCCTGGTTCTCCAAGTATTCTATGGGCGTTTACTAGTCTTCCCTCTCACAAGACTGTATGTGACTCCAGTGCAGGAAGTCAGGGAAGAGCTGGTGTTTGGGGGAATGGGTGGAATTCACATGTTAAAGGCATAAGCCTTACCTAAAATACCCAGGGTCAGCAAAGTAGGCACTGATAAAGCCTGAAAACTGAGGAGGCAGTGCTGGAAACCAGGAGGTAGGAGGCTGGGAACAGGTTACTGCCCTGGCTCATAGGTGCACTGTCTAATTGGGCCCAAATCCAGTTGCCAGCGAGACACATGAGCTGATCAGGAACTTCCATGTGCCTGGTTTTCACTCCACGGCTACATCGAGCAACTTCTCCATCCTTAGCCTGGGTACCAGAGATTAGGCCAAGATTAGGAAGGGGCCCTCGTAACTTTGAGGCTCCTCAGACCATCACCACTTTGTTATTACACGCCATGCACAAAGCCATGATTCAATAAATGTTTACTGAATTAATAAATTCAATCAATAGATTTAAACTCTCAGGATAGTCTAAGAGGAGAGGAATCAATTTTTGCCTTGTGTCAAGGTCTCTCCTTCAGAACTAAGCCAAGTGTCCCCTTACAGATAAAGCCCAAGTATCATTAGTATTATTACCAAGTGTAAAGAGCATCAGGAAATATACCTCAATGCTTTCCTTGTGGCTTTGTTTCCCACCTTGTTCTACTTTTGTCAACGTGCTTTCTTATTTTTCACCACATTGTACAAATCTCTGAACAGAGACCTCTTCTCTATATCCTCAGAGCCTAGCACTGTGCCTGGTATATTAGTAGGTGGTTGTATTAGTCAGGGTTCTCCAGAGAAGTGGTGCTAAGAAGATATGTGTATGTGTGTGTGTACGCTTATTTGATTGATTGATTGATTTGAACTGGCCCACACAATGGGGAGCTGGCAAGTCCAAAATCTGCAGGGCAGGCTGGAGGTTGTAGACCCAGGAAAGAGAAGATGTTGCAGGCTCAAGTCCAAAGGCAGTGTGGAGGCAGAATTTCTTCCTCAGAGGTCCTCAGTCATTTTCTCATAAGGTCTTCAACTGATTAGACAAGGCCCACCCACATTATAGAAGGTAATCTGCTTTACACAAAGTCTACCGATCTAAATGTTAATCTCATGTAAAAAATACCTTCACAGCAACACCTAAACTGGTATTTGACCAAACATCTGGGCACCAGAGCCTAGCCAAGTTGACACATAAAATTAACCACCACAGTCATTAACATCTTTTTTTTTTAGACTTTGTTTGAGAGAGAAAGAGAGAGAGGGCACGAGTAGGGAGAAGAGGGAGAAGCAGACTCCCTGTCGCGCAGGGAGCCTGATGTGGGGCTCGATCCCAGGACCTTGAGATCATGACCTGAGCTGAAGGTGGACACTTAACTGATTGAGCCACCCAGGCGCCCTCATAGTCATTAACATCTGATTAGAACAAAGAACTGCAATCAACTGTGGACTGCCTGCATTTATGTACTACTTCTGAACATCAAGTAGCAAATACCGTGGACACACAAATATCAGGGAACACCAGGGCACTGGTTCATTTCTGATTAGAAAAACATTTACAATTAAGCCTGTGAAACATGAATTGGAAGTAATTAAGGTACAGATGGAACTTATTTCCATATTCGCTCTAATCTTTGAAACTTTTTTTAACTGATAAACCACTACATTATTCATCCATTAAGAGGCAATAAAGCAACATGAGCTGGCATGCTTGGAACCGGTTTCTAGCCCCTGCTTTATCATTAACTGGCTAAGTGATCTTGGGCAACTCATTTTACCTTTCTTGGCTTCTGCTTCGCCAACAGCAAAACAAGATCGCAGAAATTCTTGAAAGCAAATGTATAATAAATTGAAGCCTTTTGAAAAAATCTGGGTTCAAACCTTGGTTCTGACAGCTACTGGTTCTGCATGAGTGATATTCGAGCCCAATTCTGCAGCTGCAAGATGGAAATTCGGATACTTATCTCACAAGAGGGTTTTTTTCGAAGATCACATAAGACAAATTGGGTGTACAGGGTACAATAGATGTTAATTCCTTTTATCACCCCTTCCCCTTTCAGCTCCAATGCTATATGATTCTGTTCTGGGTAGGTGGAAAGTTAATCCATCTTGGAAAAATACAACTTCCAACAGAGAGACTAATCATAAGCAGGAAACTCAAAAGATACAATTGCGATTACAGAGTCTTGAGGTGCTTTTGTTATGGTGGAATTTCATGTCATTTGGAAAGAATATTTATGACCATTTGGCATTCTTTCAGGTCTGGCTAAAGTCCCTTGGCTCTTTGACTCCCATGGGCCACTTTGATGGCTTTGTGAGGATGCTGGAAAACAAGGAAGGTCAAGGCAATGGGTATCCCCTCAACAACAGAAGACTGAGAGCTTGCTATATGTCTTACACCAAGCTTGCATTATCTCACCTAATACTCATAATAAGTCAACAAGGATAGGTACTATTATTAATATCCCATGTTTACAGAAGAGAATGAGGCTCACTGGGATGAGCTAACTTGCTGAAGATTACACAGCTGATAAACACAGAATTGGAATTTACTCTCATGTCTGTTTTGACTGAGAACATAGGCTTTTAACTACTACATTGAATTGCCTCTTCGTGGAAAGTATCTCTTTTATAAAACATACACACACACACACACACACACACACACACACACACATACACACAGGCTTTTGACATTTTGAAGAACCCTTTCCCCTAGAATAATTAGTGTGCATATGTATGCGTGAGCACATATGCTCTCACATAGGCACACAGTTTAAATAACTAAAAAATGGTTAAGGAAAGGGGGTTGCTCATTTTTCTAGAAATTCAAATCACTTCCTGAGTTCTGCAAGGTGGGGCGGGGGTAGTTAGTGACGTCAATAAGAGGCCTAGGCCTCTATTTATCTGTGATATTGACTATCCATCACATTTAGCATGAGACTGATATTCCTTAGTAGCTAAGATGTACCTGGTGCTTTCTATGGGATAAGCACTGTACTAAGTACTTTATGCATTATGCCAGATAATCCCCAAAACAACTTTATTCAGCTGATGAGAAAACTGAAGCTCAGAGATTATATCCCTTGCTCAAAGTCATACAACTACTAAGTAGCACAGCCGGGATTCAACTCAAACATCAAAGCCCTTGTTTTTAACCACTATGCTAGATTGTCAAGAAAAGCATGGTTTTGCCTCGATAAATTAAATATAAAACTACCATAGGATCTAGCAATTCCACTGCTAGTGATCCACCCAAAAGAACTGAAAATAAGTGTTCAAACCAAAACTTACATACAAATGTTTATAGAGGCTCTAGTCACAATAGGCAAATGTGGTAACAACCCAAATACCTATGAACAGATGAGTGAGTAAACAAAATGTGGTGTATTCATACCGCAAAATATGATTCAGCCACAAAAAGGAATGAAATTCTTTTTTTTTTTAAGATTTTATTTATTTATTTGTCAGGGAGAGAGAGAGGAGAGAGAGAGGGAGCACAAGCAAGGGGAGAAGCAGGCTCCCTGCTGAGCAAGGAGCCCGACATGGGACTCAATCCCAGGACTCTGGGATCATGAGCAGACCTTAACCGACTGAGCCATCCAGGTGTCTCAGGAATGAAATTCTGATACCTACTACAACCTGGATGAATTTTTAAAATATATGCTAAGTGTCAGACACAGAAGGCCACATGTTGTCTGATTCCATTTATATGAAATATTCAGAATAGGCAAATCCACAGAGATAAAAAGAGTTGCATGGTTGCGGGAGTGGGGCGCTGGGAGAGGTGGGACTGGGGAGTGACGGCTTAATGGGTATGTTGTTCCCATGGGTGTGTTGAAAAATCCCTGCAACTCGATAGTAGTGATGGTCAGGCAACATTGCGAGTGTAATGTCACTGAATTGTACACTTTCAAATGGTGAAAATGCTACATTTTATGTCATGTGTATTTTACCACAATAAAAATCAATCAATCAACATTGAACCAACCGATTGGTCCCAGATTTTCCTTATGCTTGACTTTGTGGGTTTTGCTCCTTAAAGCATTTACAAGCATTTCCTTTCTGCTGGCTCATAAACACTCTAGGCTCATTTTCCCCTCTCTCCGCCATACCCCTACTGTCCCTTCCCTAGTCCTCCTTGGACATGGGAGTCTCTTCCTTCCTCCCTATCGCTTCAAATTCTAACCATCCTTCATAGCCCAGCTCATCCACGAGGACATCCCTGATTAGTTCTCTTCGGCTTCCAATCAAGAAACCCAAAATAACCGAGGTAGGCCCACTTTATTTTTAAATTAACATTGAAAGTTACCATTACACAACTGTTTCTTAAAACAACACCTTTTGCTTCTCAGGCCAGCTTCCTTTCTATTAACACCTGGCTGTCTCCCATAGCACTTAGAGTTTTCACGTGAGTTGGCATGTTATCTTATACGCATGTAAATATGTTTGGGAGGGGCTCCTGGGGGTGACCCCGACTTCTCTGGTAAGACACTTGCTTCTTGGGGCGCCTGGATGGCTCAGTGTGTTAAGCCTCTGCCTTCAGCTCAGGTCATGATCTCAGGGTCCTAGGATCCAGCCCCGCATCGGGCTCTCTGCTCAGCAGGGAGCCTGCTTCCCCCTCTCTCTCTGCCAGCCTCTCTGCCTACTTGTGATCTCTCTCTGTCAAATAAATAAATAAAATCTTTAAAAAAAAAAAGACACTCGTTTCTTGATGGTAATACCTGTTTCTCGCACCTGCCTCGAATCCCCGGCTGACATGTACAATAGGACGGTGGAACCCATCACTTCATCAGAAAGGAAACATCTGTTTACTGTATTCCAGTTTCTACCAAATGAGAATCAGATGAGCTCTTACTAGCGAAGCAAGGAGCAGACAGACACTTTCCAAGAAGCAAAGTGATGAAGTAGTTAAGAGCATTTGTTCTGAACCAAAACAGACACGGAAGTAAACTCTGACGCTGTGTTTACTATGCGTGTAATCTTGGGCGAGGTACATTACCCCTCTGTATCCTCATCTGTAAACACGGGACATTAATAATGGTACCTGCCTTTGTTTGGTTGTGCGCATATTAAATGAGATAATGCAAGCACAGTGCCAGACACACGGCAAGGACTCCGCCTACGTCAGTGTTTGTGATGATCAGTTGCTTTCCTAAACCTCCTTCCTAAGGAAACCGTTTATTCATCAACCTAGGGCTCGGGGAAGCATTCAGCCTAGTCGTTTATAGAACGCTAGGTTCAACCACGGGATCCTAACCGATGGCGTCAGGGCCCCAAGACGTATGTTTGGAAGGTTCAGTAATCAAATCCAGGAAAATGAGGGCTGATGCTGTGACACTATAATTATGACCTAATAAGTCCAATTAACTGTGCCAGCCAGATTCCTTTTGGAATAACTGCAGCGTTCCTAAGCCTGAGAACAAAAGTGGGACTTGAAAGAAGGGCTAGTTTGCATCCTGGCAGATGAACAAGGGATCTGCTTGTGGCTTACCAGCTGATAATAGAGAAATCAGTGGACGGGAATGAGATGGCATTCCCAGTGTTTAACCACAAGAATAAGCCTTTTAATTCCCTAAGCCCTATGGATCTCTTGGATTCATGGTTATTCATCAATTTTCTTCAAACATCTGATTGCCCGTGCATGCCAAGACAGTTGCCCACATTTCAGTAGACTGGCTCATGCCTGGGCACAGGAATTTGAGGCTGAAGAGTGAAGTGACATGAGCTGGAAAGAAGTGGGGGGGGGGAGTCAGAACAAGAAATGGCCTTGGGAATTAAAGGGCTGTGATCTTTATAAAGAATTAGCAATGCACACACACACACACAGCTCTCTCAGACTCGCCTTGCTCGGGATTCCAAACCCCTGTCAGTATCGCTAGAGGGTATGGAAAGCCGTTGGGAAAAGATTTCTGGTAGACAGTTGCCTACTCTCATAATGCACGATCCCCACTGGAACGATTACTTTCCTAAGGTCAGATAGGTTTGCTTGCCCCTTTGGGTGAACTATCTCTAGCCCTTCTAGCCCTTGGTTCTCAAAAGCCATGGTGAGAAACAAGGCTGCACTCTTGTAAGCAAGCAAATAAACAGCTTTGGTCTGGTCCTCCGATGGGGTTTCTTTCTCTTGAAGGTAGGCCCGAATCTGATTATGGGGTTTTGAAAGTGGTAACTGGAATCTTAACTGAGTTCGGACGATCTGTTGTATGAGAGGACCAAGAGAGAGAGGATTTTTTATTGTCAAGCTAAGCTTCAAAAGGTATCAGAGAATGACGGAGGATATCTTCCTTGATTGGTGTACTTTACAGTGGCTGGCTCTAATTCTCCACTCATCCCCAAATTTCCCTGTGGCCCCACACCTGTCCCCTCCCTCCCTGCCAAAAAAAAAAAAAAAAAAAGAACCAGAATTTTTTCAAATCACTACCTCTGAATTGAGGAAGTTAGTGGAGCTGGGGAGGAGCTGGCCTGGGGGAGGGGATGGCTGGAGAAGCTTTCAGTAAAACCAGGCATGGACTACAGAGTAGCTTCGGAGCTGGGCAAGAGCCTGGGGCTAGAATTTTCTGACTAAATCAGACCCCTGGCTTCTGAATCCCACACCACATTCCTGCTAGGTTTATTTATTTTTTTTAATTCATTGAAAGAACTCTACAGTGAACTGAAAACCAATATTAAGACATATATAATGTCCTCTCTCATTGCATTCTGTCTTCGCTCTTACTCTTCCCAGAGTAATTACTCTCTCAGAAATGCAGTTCGTAGCAGCCTCGTCCAGGCCCTACCCTCGCCCTTCCAAATATTCAGGGCTCCTTATTGTGGGAGCCAAATCCTAATCTTCCTCCACATTCTTACAGATAACCCTCTCCTCACCATAGCTCCCACTAAAAGTAGACAGGCCTCCCCCTCTTGTGAGTGATGGCAATCTGCTTAAGAAACGGACAGATTTTGATCTCAAAGCCAGGAGCACGGGCCTCAGAGAGTTTCACATTTGTCACAGCCTCTGTCCTGAACTGTGCTCTCCCTGACCTGCCTTGACTTCACCTCTTGGCCTCCTTTTACTCTTTTCAGCTTCTGACCCCATGTCTCATTTTCCCCACTCACAGCCTTGCCTTGGATCTGATTCTTGCTACCGTTTCTCGGTTTGGGGGGCTATCTGGTTTCCTCCACGATAATGATTCCAACTCCTTTTCTTGCTATGTTGCACTTGACTGCCCTGGATAAACACGTTCCTCAACTCTCCGACCTCACGCACAGGACCCTGAAGCTCTGCTCGAATCCCACCCCCTCTAAACTTGGTTAGCTATTAGTCCTGGGACTCCACCAACATGTATCACATACAGCCTCATGACGCAATATTTTTACATCCATTCATTCCACAGATAACAAGTGCTTTTGGCATTCATGGTATACTGCAAATATGCAAATGAAGTTATTCTCTAAGGCAACACTAGAGAGTTCAATAGAACTTTCTGTAATGATGGAAATGCTTGGTATCTGTGCTGTTCAATTCAGTTACCACCAGCCACCTGGGGCTAGTAAGCACCTGAAATGTGGCTAGTTCAACGGAAGGACTAATATTTACATTTTCCTTAATTTCCGTTAATTAAAATTTAAACAACTGCCTGTGCTTCATGGCTTTCATGTTGCATAGAGTAGATCTAATGTAGATATCTAGGAACGGACTTGCTTGGATAGAAGAGTATCTGCCTTTCCGGCTTTACTAGATATTGTCCAACATGGTCCAAAACGGTTGTCTGTGTTACCCCAAAAATGGAAAAATAAATATCCAATGAGAGACTAAACAAATAGATAAACACACTGTGAGTATATGCACACAACGGAATACTATATCACAGTTAAAATGGAAGGGAGAGAACCATAACATAGATGAATCTTAAAACATCATGTTGAATGAAAACACTAAGCTGGAGAATGCTCCGTGTTACATCACTGACGTAAGGTTTACAACACGTCAAGCAATACGCTACATTTCTGAGGAATGTTGTAAAAGTAGAAAGACATGCATAGGAATGACAAATACCTGAACTAGTTTATTAAAAAATAAAGTTCTTCCTCCTTCTGGGACTTACGGTCTCCTATTAAGGGCGATGGACAGGAGGGCAAGTCATATTTGTATATTTATAGAAATAACTATACTTTTTACATTCATATACATTATATATAACCTAGAACGTTGATACCAGTCCTTCTCTCTACCTTGAACTTACCATATGCTCCACCCCAGCCTCAAAGCTTCTAACCTGAGAGTCGCTTCTCACGTCACCTCTTCTGGAAAGCTTTGCTTATTAACTGCGCAAGACAAAATTAATTACTCCTACCATTTAATAATCTTTCTTCTGCCTGAAAAAAAAATGCCAGTGACTCCTGGGTCAGAAATGCATTTGCCCTCCCAAAGGAGAGTTGTACTAAATTGTATTAGGCATCCGCAGAGCACCCACCAAACTGTAAGAATCTGAGGAGTGAAATTAAAGCACATTAGATAAGACCAGTGAGATGCAGTCACCTTAAATGAAATTGCACAGGTTCCCAGCGGAAAGCCAGTCCAGACAGTAACCCAATCAATGTTATTATCATAGCTAAAGAAAGAGAGTGCTTTGGGAAAAAGAAGGTCAGTTGGAAAGAGTGAAAATGGGGATTTTCAAAAGGAAATCCTCGGCAATGCAGCACGCCCAAGTCTAGAAAGAACCTCTGGCTCAAGAAATCTACTTTCTGGGGCGCCTGGGTGGCTCCGTCATTGGGTGTCTGCCTTCCGCTCACTCGGGTCATGATCTCAGGGTCCTGGGATTGGGCTCCCTGCTCAGCGGGGAGCCTGCTTCTCCCTCTCCTACTCCCCTAGTTTGTGTTCCCTCTCTTGCTGTCTCTCTCTGTCAAATAAATAAATAAAAATCTTTTAAAAAAATTCTACTTTCCATTTACTGAGGTCAGCACATCCCCATCCTGAAAATGGATGGATCAGCCCGTTCTGAGTTGTCTCTCAGAAAATATTGGGATTATACAACCAACTCCTCTTGCTGTGGTGCCATACACAACAAGCAGCCTTCCTGTTATCTGCTGGCTTCTCACATGGATTTTCCTACAGGCTGAAGATTCGCTCCTATGATTGTTTGGTTGTTCTTAGTAGTTATTTTTCTTATGCCAAATCAATAAATTAGTATTCTAGTTTAGGCATCCACTTCTTCTGAACCTGGCTAGTGTAGGTGTGTCCTAAGGAAATGAGGTACTCCTTCTGGGTTGACAAAACTCATTTCCCGAGTAGGCAAAGCTTAGAGCCAGATTCAGAAATGGGAGGAACTTAGCAAGAGGCCACCCAAAGGGTCGTTTAACCTTTCCCTAAGAAGACTCCTGAGCGATCACCCCGTCTGAACAAAAAATACATTGTGTTCATGAATGGGAAAAGCAATGGCACATTTTCTGGATAATTTCAGGCAGAAGTCTTGCTGAATAGGTGTGCCTTGCATCTCTATTTAAACAGAAGCTTTTCAAGGGCAGGCAAGTTTTGCTAAATTCTCTGGGCTTGCAACAGGAGAGAGCACAGTGCTTGACTAGGTAAGCACCCAACAGATACTTAAGGAATGAAACTTTGACTCTACATGCCCTCTAAATGGTATAGTTAGACAGCTGTACAGGGTTGGTTTAAGAAGAAGAAAAGGAATTTGGTCATTTATTCACAAAAATATTTAAGAGTGCCTGATATGTGTTAGACACTGTATTATATACTGAAGATAAAGAAAAACGAGACAGATGTGGCTTTCACCCTTACGGAACTTACATGACCCACAGAGTTGCTCCAAACATACAGAAAAGTACTAAGAAGCAGTGTTCTATGTATGTAGATGCACAGTTTCTATCAATCTATCCACTTGGAAATTGTAATAAACACGGTGGAGAAAAAGGAAGAGGGCTAGGAGGAGGATTGATGATAGAGCTTAAATTAGATGAGTACTCAGGGATGATCAGCCTCCCTGAGTAATGTCAGTCAAGCTGAGCCTCAAGGTGGTAGTAAACCATAGGAACAAATGGGAGAAAGAGTATTCCAGACAATGGGAATAAACAATGTGCAGTTCCTGAGTTGGGAAGTTATTTGGTACAGTGGAAGAAATGAAAGTATAGCTAGAATGTAATAAGTGAGGGAAAAGGATGAGCTGAGTTGAGCCCGGAGATGGAAACAGAGCCAGACCACACAGAATCTTGTGGGCCATCCCAAGAATTGTGGGAAGCAAGTGAGGACTTTTAAGCAACGACACTGACTCGAGCAGATCTGCTTTTAAAAAGATCATTCTAACTGCCCTGTAGAGAATATACGAGAAGACGGCAGTGGCTAAGGAAGACCACTGGGAGGCTGCTGCAGTAATTCAAGCTAGAGATGATGGTGGCTTGAAAAATGAGTATAGACAAAGAGACAAGGACAGGTTAGAGAAATGTAATATGAGATAAAAATCAACAGGATTCAGTGAAGAACTGGTTTGGGGGTGTGGGAGACAGGAAGGAGTCAAGGATGATAAGCAGGTTTCTCCTGGAGCAACTAGGTGGATCATAGAACCATTCACTAAGATAAAGAACAATGGAGGAGGGCCAGGATGGGTTTTTGTGGGGATGGGGGGAGGCGGGTGTCTTTTGTTGGGTTTGAGATACCTCTGACACATCCAAGAAGAGCTATCAAGTAGACAATTTGATTGCAGTAATCTCTTAATTTGTCTTCCTCCATCTGGTCTTGCCCCTCTAGCAGACACTCAACCTTTGAAAACATACGTGGATAATGTCTGCCCTCTGCCCCCAATTCTCCAAAGGCTCCCCATCGTACTCAGAGTAAAAGCTGAAATCCTTCCAATGGCCTACAAGATTGTGCATGATTTACACACTCTTTTTAGACCCTCTAACCTGATCTACAACTCTTCCTCCCATTCACTTCATTTTACTCATGTTGGCCTCCTTGCCAAACTCCCACTGTGGGGGCCTTTGCACTGACACTCTTCCTTCTGCTTGGGACACCTTTCCTCTAAGAGATCCACATGGCTAATTTTCTCATTTCCTTCAAGTGCTGGCTCGCATAGCACTTTCTCAATGAAGCCTATCCTGACCCCTCTATTAAAATTGCTACTTTCTTTCCAGCACTTTCAACCTCCTTTATCCTACTCTACCTTTCCTTTTTACCATAGCACCTATGATCTTCTGGCATGCTATACAACGAACTTATTATATGTACTGTCTGTTTTCTCCCTCAATGTAAATGAAATAAGAGTTGGTGTCCAGTTCTATTTAATGATGAAACCAAGGTGCCTAGAACAGTGCCTGGTACATAGCAGGCACTTGATAAATATTTGCTGAATGAATGAATGAATGAATGCAAAAGTGAATCTGGAACTCAGAACAAAGCTCTGGAGTAGAGGTATAAGTTTGGAAGTCATCACCATATATGAGATCACTAATGCCAGTCATGGAAATGCTTAAGATTGACTAGGACACAAAGGAAAGGGAAGGCTTGGGGCCAACCCCTGGGGGATTACAACATTTAGAGGTCAGAGGCAACTAAGCCACTAAAGTAGAATAGGAAAGAACTTCCAGAGAGGAAAGAAGAGAATAGGCAGTTTTGTTGAGAACTACTGAGGAGTCCAATAATCAGAGGGAGAGGAGCGCCTGGCTGGCTCAGTCTGCAGAGCATGCAGACTCCAGACCTCGGGGTCGTGAGTTTGAACCCCACATCGGGAGTAGAGATTACATTAAGAAAATTAAAATAAAAAAAAAGAAAAAAGAAAATTAAAAGAAATAAAATCTTAAAAAAAAATAAGAGGGAGAGAAGTTACCATTGGGCTTGGGAACAACTTATTCAGTGATAGTGCAGGCTCCTTATCTCTTACCTAGATCTTTGCAGTTGCTTGGCTATAAGACCATGCTCTCTGACTCTCCTTTTTTCCTTTACATCCATTATACCAAAACCAGATTAATACTCCTACAAACAAATTATTCAATATTTATTGAGAAATGATGGGGGAAAGAATGAAACAATTATAATCAGATGAATTACCAACGCATAATGTTATGTTCCTGGGTAAGCCAATTACCCTCCTTGTTACCCAGCTTATCCATCTAGAAAATGGGGATAAGAATAACTGTTCTGGTTCACAGGATTAGCATGAAGATCAAATTAAATGATGAATGAGTCTGGCTCTTGTATCCATGCAATTTGACATGACTTTCATGGAATACAGTCAGATTGGTCTAGGCTGGCCTTCCTTTCTCAGCATTCCTGGGGATGTCTGAAATATAAACACTCGTTTTTTCCACCAAGTTGCACTAAGAGGCATAATTAACACAGTATTACACAGCACACACAAATGTTAGGTGAGGGGTCTGCATCGGGACCGTGAGAATTCCCATGGAGTATTATCCTTTACAGCATCCCACTCCTACCATCCCCTTACCATGCACCGACTACCATGTTTCTCCCCTGTGTTGGCTTGCAAAACTGTGAGGAGGTGCTAACTTCTCCACTAGCAGCTTCTGAGCCTACCTAGTTGGAACTGCCCTGTAAGACCTGATTGGTTCCCTCTAAGACCCCCAAATGGGGTTGAAGTTTATTCCTTCCCCAGCTCCCCCTGTAGTACCCAACAAATCTTGGAAGCGGGCAGGAAATATTTATCTCCTTTCCATTGCCACTGGCAAAGTCATGGTGGGTGGGGAGGGAGTGAGAGTCTACACAGGGTGAGGTTATGGGCACTCAGGCCGAGATCAGACCTTCTCTGCTTCCATAGGTCACACAGGGATGGCTCCCCCTGCCTTGCCTGTGCAAGGTAAGCCTGTGTAAGACTTACAAGTTGCTAACCCTTACTGGTTTCCCCAGAAGGAGAGAAGCTCATTTTCTCTCCCTGGCACTTTTCCTTTTTCTTCCTTCCCTCATTTAGAGCCTCACAGCCTCTTCTGGGGACCACCTTTTTCCAACTCCTGTCATCTCTTATAAATCTTGGCCTTGGGCTTTCCACTTATGTTAACACACATGATAACACTTTGGTAAGTATAAAGCCCAATGTCAAGGCATTATTATTGGTTGCTTATTAGGTGCACGGCACTGTGCTAGTTGCTTAGATGGCCGAGATTTACTTATCCCTGAAAAATGTATATGTTGGGGGGGCAAAAATTACACATATTCATTCAACAATTATTTATTTAATACCTACTGCATATTGAGCATTGTTCTAGGCCTGGGGGATATTATCAATGAACAAAGTAGACCCAGATCCCTGTCCTCATGGAGTTTACATTCAGTTGAGGATACAATTAGCCATAATACCCATACGAGACTATGAGATGGCACATGTTAATTACACATGCTAATTAAGTAAGGTGCAAAGACAAGTCTGTGGGTTCAGAGTTGGCAGTAACTGGAGAAATAGCAGCTCAGTGCAAGGGGACCATCACAAGTTTTAGGGATGGCTCTGATCCAAGCTGCCCTTATGCTACTGGATTACTTGCTGCCCCTTGGATAAGTGATTTAACTTTACTGAGCCTAATCTTTAAATTGAAGATAAATGATACATATCATAGAGGGTTTTGGTGAGAACATGTGATGAATCATGCATTCATCATGATGTTCTAAATGCTAGAACATTTAGTTCCTTTCTCATTCTTAACAACCCTACCCATATCTCATTGCCTTTAGGATCTTCAGATTTTTTTTAAATAAAGGTCTAAAAAAAAACAAGCAAAATATTTAATATCTCTGAATCTCAGTTTCTTTATTTATAAACTGGGAATTAAAATAATTATGCCCTAGAGTTATTTGAGAGTTAAATGAAATACATAAAAAGCCCATAGCATAGGGTCTGGCTCATAACAAGTGATCAATAAACGCTCTTTGGCTTCTTTTCCTCTTCTTTCTGCCTTGTCCAGGTCACCTGCATAGACTCATATCCAGTGTCCAAAAGTGACTTAGAAAACTCAACTATCAGGTATTTGTTGATAAAATCTATTTGGCAGGGAGAATGTAAGGATTAAAGACGGCAACTCATGTGCCTGGCCCAATATCCACACGTAAGAAAGCTCATATTCCCTATCCCCAAGAAATCTGCCTGAAAAACATATCCAAGCCCAGGACCCCACAATGGGTGATTGAGAAGCATGGGTAATACTCCTCCAAAAACCACAAGAGGCTCTTTCCTGGGGAAGCAAAAGAATAGAGTAGAAGAAGCAAAATAGAGGGAGAAGCTGGGAACTGTGAGAAATAGTCGAGAACATAGTTAAGAACATCTAGCTTTTTTTTTTTTAAGATTTTATTTATTTATTTGACAGACAGAGAGAGATCACAACTAGGCAGAGAGGCAGGCAGAGAGAGGGGTAGAAGCAGGCTCCCCGTTAAGCAGAGAGCCCGACGCGGGGCTCGATCCCAGGACCCTGAGATCATGACCTGAGCCGAAGGCAGAGGCCCCAACCCAGTGAGCCACCCAGGCACCCCGACATCTAGCTTTTAAAATATATGTCTTGTTAATTTTTGTAGTTGTGGTAATACTACTGTAGTTACATAAAAAGGGCTATCTTTTAAAGATCCACACTGAAATATTTACAGATGAAAAAATGTTTAAGTCATTGGGTATTTTGGTCTAAATTGCACTATATTTTTCAACTGAGGACTATGAATACTTCAGCAGTAATCTGGTTTTCTGGCAAAGTGTATATGGCCCAAATGATACATCGTAAGTACATATGCTTATTTATAATTATATTCGAACTGAAGTAAGTCTCTAATTCCTACCCTATTCCAGTTCAAACATGCAGAATTACCTCAATTCAGCAAGGTTTGCTGAGCACTTGCTATGTATGTGCAAAGTGAGGGTTGACCATGTACCCATCAAACACAAGGTAGACTAAATTCAATTTAACAAACATCTGCTATGTGGAAGCCATCAAAATGTGGCTCCCATCTTCATGCCATAAAAACCAGGGGGACAGCAGTGTGGCAGGATTTGGGATATACAGAACAGTCTAGGGTCGCAAAAAATTGGTTTAAATTCTCAAGGTTCATTTTTGGTTGGATGGGATGTCTAATCACACACTGAAAGTCACTGCTTTTCAAACAGCCCCTTTCTTTCAAGGAAACAACAACAGCAACAAACATTACCTAACAAGAATAAGCATTCCTAGCCCTAGTGGCCTATACGTTTGGGATCAGAGATGAACCGGATTTGGAGATTGGAAGGGACCTTAAATTTGAGATTTGATTTCACAGATTAAGTCTTAGTTGAAATAGAAAACAGAGCATTCCTTATCCATACACTCAATAAATGTGCCTGGACGCCAGAAGTTACTGAGGGACCAAAGAGATTGCAGTAAAACTTTGGTTTTATCCTTCCATTCCAAATTAGGATGAAATGAATATAATTTACCAGTTATTTTTGGCTGCAAAGGCAAAAAGCCAAAATGGCGGGGGTGGGGTGCAGTACGGGGAGGGGAGGCAGAGAGCGGGAGGGAGGACTGGAGAGAGTTAAGTTGCTTCCCATTTAAATGTATCTAGCAATTAACCAAAGGCGGCCCTATCAGGCAGCAGGAAGAGTAGCAACAGTGAAATTGATTAGACAACCTTAACTGCCTCTTACCAAGTGGTAGGGATAAAATACAATAGCTTGATTTTTGTTTTCTTTTTCATGAATGTTTTGTCTGTAAAGATCCACTTTACCAATTGTGCTAGTAAGTACTGTATGCATTTTTATCCCACTCCAAGAATAAAATCAACTCCATTCCAAAATGTAATGCATCTTGAAGTCTCAGATCTGCATGAAAAGTTCCAAGGCAGGACTCCGGGTCTCCAGTCAGCCCCTCAAAACACTCAAAACATGAGTTTCTACTTAGAATCGACTTAGAGGCAAAGTTGCCTCTGCCTTTCACTTCAAGGGAGCAGACTGAAGATGTCAAAAGCCTTTGCTTGGTAGAACAGTGATCCCAGCCAAAGAACAAAGCAGCGTAGGACCTCTCTCCTGGCCACCAAGAATAAACAAGAAAAAGGGAACAGCTTTACAAACAAAACAAACCCAACTATCCTCCCCTTCTGCTTTCTTCATCCTACTTGGCAGAATCTCAGAGTTTGGGGGAAGATTTTGGAATATAAAAGATCTGTGCTTAAGATAAAACTTGAATTTTGCTGAGGCTCAGCACTAAGGCCCTTCCAGAGGCATTTTTTTTTAACATTTCAAAAAGACAGTTTTAAGTTCTCTTTAGCAACTGAAGTCACACGTTAAAACCATATTATCAAAAAAATAAAACCCGTATCATCGATAATTCATTTCCAGCGAATGTTTATGAGGAAAGAAGGCTTTAAATTAATACATTATTGTGTGATCAGCCATCATTTGTTTCTGATCCAAGATCCTTTGATTTCAAATTGCTAAAGTTATCTGCGACTAGGCTTTTGGGGTTCAGAGAGTTGCTTTATAAATCATGTCCCTATGTGAAAACCATATCCATTCCCCACCCCCCCCCAGCAGGGGCAATGAGACTTCTCCAGGAAAATATCCAGTATTTGAGTGGTTATGATTTATATTTCCATTTTACATCGAAATGATCTGTAAACGGATCAGACGAATGCAAACCATGGAGGGTAAGTGGGGAAATGATTGTGCCTATGTTACTAAGAAGCCCCACCCTGGATTAAGTGTCTACACTAAGGTGGAATACATCATAGACATACAGGGTGGGAACCTGCTCCTAACTGCTGGCCTCCCAAGGGAGGTTTTTGTTGCCTGGCTTTGAGCCCTCCAAGCAAACAAAAGTTGTCCTACTTGTTTCTAATCCATACTTAACTAAAGCCTCAAGTACTACGTTCCCTCTCCTCTATCCCCCATCTCATAAGACTTCATTAACCAAACAAATCTGTTCTCAGGTGAGTTTTAGTACATAATAATAAAGGGTGGCTTTTACCACTTATCATCCACAAATGGGCCAAAATTACCGAAACAGTTGAAAGTCGGCATAATTACAGTTTATCTAAATAAAACACATGTAGTCATCTTCTGGAACCGACAGAAGGGTATGAGTTATAGCACCATCTGGAATTGTGGACAAGGCAGATACATGTTGAAGCCTAAATTAATAAAGGCTGAGCAATAGCTAACAGCCCAAGCATAAGAGCTCGGCATTAATAAGATTAACTCTTAGACTACCATCATACGTTTAGTCAACTTAATTATGAGGCCAGGTGTGAGCTTTTCATCTGCCCCCCCCTTGCAAATTGGATACATTAAATGGAGAGGAGTTACAGTACGGCGGAGGTGACGTCTGGTAACTACAGGTGGGGCCAATGCGAATTTTGTGCATTGGTGATTATTGCCCTGGGTCAAGAGATTTGGGAAAAATCCACCTTCAAGGCTGTAGAGGCCATGGAGGCACACTGCTGTCTTCAATAGCGTGATGTTAATTTGCATCATCTTTATCACAGATGTGTAGCATCTGCCGAAAATCAAGTGGTTCTCAACTTTTGATGTGAGTTAGAATCACCAGGGGAGTTTTGAAAAACCCCATGACCCAGGCTCCACCACAAATGAACTAAGGAGGTATAGGGCCCTATTCTGGACGTAGGGCCCAGGCGTCTGCTTTTTTTTTTTTTTTTAAAGCTCCTCGGGTCATTCCGATGGGCAGCTAAGGTTGAGAACCACAGGTCTAAATGTTGTGAGTCACAAGGATTTGAAGCCACACAGTGGGGGGAAACCAGCGACACGTACCCCATGGCGTCGACATGACACTCCCCGCTTTGGGACAGGGCTTAAAGACAGTGCCCACCCACAAGCTTGAACGGGCATTTACTTTGTGCCAGGCACTCTGTGTGGAGCACTTCACGCACTCTGTCTCATTTAATCCTCATGACATCCCTATGAGGGACATGTTATTTTTTTTAATTTTATTTATGAGAGAGAGAGAAAGAGAAAGAGAGAAAGAGAGAGAGAGAGAGCTCACAAGCAGGGGGAGCGGGAGAGGGAGAAGCAGGCTCCCCACTGAGCAAGGAACCCGATTCAGAACTCCATCTCAGGACTCTGAGATCATGACCTGAGCCAAAGGCAGCCACTTAACCGACTGAGCCACCCAGGTGCCCCAGGACATGTTATTTTTATTGCCTTTTACTGAGGAGGAAAGTAAGGCACAGACAGGTGAAGTGATTTTCCTAAGGCCACACGGCTACTCTTAACAACTCTGAAACTAAAAACATGATTGATCTTTCACGAGGTGCCCACAGGCCTGGCTTCTCTTTTGTCAGGTTTTCACAGCTAAAAACGTTTCTTCTCTCAGGAGGGAGCCTGGCCATCTACCCTCGCCAATCATGACGCACGATGACAAAAATGTCAGGCTACAGCCACCCACTAATGCCTATTTGTATTTACGCAATTTACTGCCCCTTGAAGCCGCTCCTAATTAAGACTTCCGTTTCCCCCAAACACTTTGTGATTATCCATCTTTCACCCTGTGCCTCCGAGGAGGCAGTCACACTCAGGAAATGCGGCAGAAGAGGATCTGTCAAGAAAATCCACATTTGAGACGAGGAGCCCAAGGAGCCCAAGGCGAAGATTCCAGAGAGGTCAAGCTGCTTTACCTTACCTTCTGGCCCACTCCCGTTGGCTGCCCTTCCCCAACTTAATAATGAGCATCTATTTCAGCAAGAAACACGTGTCTCCCAGAATCGGGGATCTGGCCTTGTGATCGCGACGGTTAAATTTTTCCAGGGTATTGTTTCGCTAAAATCCAGACCTAGTAGAGGGAATGAGCGAATTCCATTTCTAACAGCGCCCCACTGGGCTGGACATGTGTGAAGGATGGATGGCCCCAGGACACCAGATCAGACTGTTGTATGGCGAGCTGCGGTGAGGCAACCCCGAGCAGGGAGGGCAGAAGAAAACCCATTAAGGCGTCTTGGAGGCCCCACTTCAAACAATGGGGCTGAGCCGCAGGCAGCAGGAAACAAGCAGCAGGCCGGCCAGGCTGGCTACAGCAATAAGGGAGTGCAGGAGGGGGTTGTTTTCTGAGCTCGGGGATGACCTCAGGCCTCGGAGGCAGAGTCCCAATCAAGCGCCATATCGGCACAGCTGCAGTGGTGACTCAAAACGTCTTTGTGTGAACCGTGGGCTACGGACTGGAAAGGGCCGAGACTGTCACCCTGGTCTTTTTAGCCCCATCTGTCCTCCCAGATAACAATCCCCATTAGTAGTATTATCTTCAGATGCGTGTAGAACATCAGCATAAATATAGCTAACACACCATTTCCGTGAATACAAAGGGTAGCAGAACCTGTAGGAGGAGGATAATAATCTGTGATATCTTTTCATTTGTAAATGAATTTCCTTTACAGTTGAGCCATTTGAAAAAAAAAAATTATCTGCATGTAAGAAGAGAAAAATATTAGAAGTATCCACCCTAACCTAACCTAAAATGTTAACATCTATCTCTGGATCGCAGAGTAACGGGATGATTTTTTTTTTTTACCTGTTTTCTTTTGTTTGCTGGTATTTTCTAAATTTCCTAAAAGAAACGTGTATTCCTGGGGTCATTTTATAAGTTTAAAAAAAAGGTCTTTGGTGGTTGTAGAGTTGTTTTCAATAAAACAAACAACTTTTTATGAGAGTTTTATTTGTTCTTAATCTCAAAGATGCTATTTGAGAAAAGGGATTTGCATTTCTAAAGATAGAGCGTGACACAATATATTCATGTACCCTTTGGGAAAATAAAGATTCTATAAATAAGTCACAAGAGGCCCTTGGCAGGGCCTCGATATCAGTAAGAGAGCCAGTCCTAAACTCTAAAAGAAGAATTGGCTAGGATACCAATTCTACTGAATTTCAGAATCCTGGCATATATAAGAAACACTCTTTTTTTCTTCCTTGAGTGTTGGAATCTTACCTTCGAACAACACTCAGGTTTGTTTTTGTCATTCTCTATAAAGATGGAGGCCGAGGTGTGCTAGAGACAGCTCACATCAGTGTAAGACCTTGGATTGTGTGAGTCTCTTCCCCAGCTCTGCATTCGGTGATGTCACATTGACAGCTTGAAATCAGCCTCGGTGGGAGGATTTATACCGTGGAAATTGACAGATGCTACAAATCAGAGCTTTCCCCTCCTCCCACACAGAGCTGGCCATTAAACATGGGAATATATAACTTCCCCTCCTAATTCAGCCGAGCCATTGTTTGCCCAATGCTTGAGTTGGGGAGCGAAACTTTTATTTGTACCAAAGCAAAATCACATTGCTGTAGAGACTGCAGGGATTGGATTCAACCCAAGTTTAGCTCTTGGCTTGACTATGTAATCAGCAGGGGCCTTTTGCTACCCTCGGGCCCTGGAATGTGGGCCTCAGTTCCTTCATCTCTACAATGGGAGGGCTAGACAATGATGTCTAAGGTCCTTTCCCAGACAGTGACCACTTATGATTCTGAGCTGAAGAGGCAGTGATGAGAGGTTCAGACTTTGGAGAGAAGACAGCCCTTGGTTTAAATCTTGGCTCAGGTAACTCAGGTGAGTTACCCTAACTTCTCTGTGCCTCCACTTTCTCGTCTGTAAGATAATGATTATAATCATAATACCTTCATTACACAGCTGTTGCTAGGTCGAGATGAGATCATTCTCAGCAATAATAATAGTAGGCACCAATAAATGCTATTATCGTTGAACCTGTTCTTGCTTGTTCCTGACACGAAAATACCTTAGAACTGTAGAGAAAACTTGATTTGCTATGATTATCTTTGAGATGTTGCTCAGGCTCTGTTAGATATTTATAACCTGTTACAGATTAATCTTCACTGGAAATCACAGTAGAGACTCACTTGCAACATAAATACAGATGATAAGAGGGGGTGGGGGCCTAATGTTCATTGTCCCCTATGTGAGGTTTTTTACACACTCTTTATCTTGTCTAATGCTCATACTTCCTGTGGGAGCCAGGTGCCCTTCTGTTTATTTTGGGTTTTGTCGTTTTTACAGATGTGGACCCCAAAGTTCTGAGATGTTAGGTAATTTGCTCAAGGATCTACAGCTAATAATTGGCAGAGCCAGAAATCCTCTCCAAAAGAGATGAGCCCACATATCACCTGAAGGTATTGGAAGACTATATATTTTTTCAGACACACACACATTGAAACAGTTCTGTTGATTACAAGGTGCAGGGGTAGATAAAAAAAGGAACTCTGGAACAAAAATGTTATCACAGATCTAAAAAATAAAATCTGCGATAGGTATGGAGTGGTGGAGTAGTAGTGGCTAAATCCAATAATTTTTTAGATAAAATTAGCCTAAATTGAGAATAGTTTGGAAATTTTACACAGTTTCATCTTTCTGAAATATTTTGGTATGGGACCTTTCCTATACAGTCTTGTAGGGCAGTGGGTCTCAAAATCTGGTCCTGAAATGAGCAAAATCAGCATCACCTAGAAACTTGGGCGAATACAAATTTTCAGGCCCCCCCTCCAAACCTACTAAGTTGGAACCTCCTACCAAGGACCAACCCCCTGCTTCTCCCAAGCTTTCCAGATGATTCTGAGGCATGCTACAGTTTGAGAACCAGAGTTGTTTGGGTAGGTGGAAAAAATGGGGAAAAAGTGAATTCAATTCAGTTGTTTAAAGAAACATTTACATACAAATATGTTGCCCTGAACAGCGTAGGTGGTGATGACTAACTGAATATTGGAAGTGCTACCACTTTAAGAAAGATTTAAATCATTTATCTTTCTCTAAGTAACAACTAAATCTTGCAAAACAGGGAGTTTCATGTCTTTTTGCCACACATCCTAACTCTCCCACAAAGCACCTGTAATTGAGTTTTCTGAAAGAGTGGTTACTGAAAAATAAATGATGTTCAAAGGACCTTGGTGCTTAGTGTTGACTTGTTTCTGGTTTGGGGCAGGTGACTGTCAAAATCTACCTCTTTCCTTCTCGAGAGCCAGAACCCAGGGTTTTAGCCAGCAATGTGCAGGGAAAGTTTTGCTTACACTACTGAGCCTCGGCGAGGACAGTCAATCCCTCAGAAATGGTATCTGTTCTGGGACTTAATTCTGTTTTATCCACAATGAATTCTGCTGGAGCCAAGGTTAGCCTCAGGGGTTCCAGTCGGCCCTCAGGTACACATTTAAGCACCCTGTATTTGTTTCGCTGCAAGTTCCATGACTGTCATCCCCCAAAGAACTGTGCCCTATTTTGTTACTAAAATGAAAATTACACGAATTGATGTTCTGGAAGGATATAATAGCTACTGTTGTCAATGTTAACAGTGGCTATTTTGGCGGGGGTGGGTGGGTGGTGGTGGTCTTTTCTTCTTTATATTTATCTGCAGTTTTTTTTAAATTTAGAAATAAATGACTGCAATGAGTATGATTAGATTCTGAAAATTTAAGTTTTCAACAGAAAAAAGAAGCAGTCTTTTCAAAAGGCAGTGACTGTGTGTGAGTGTGTGTGTATGTGTGTGTGAGTGTGTATGTGTGTGTGTGTGTTTGTTGGAAGAGTAGTTAGGAAGACTCTCACAACCAGCCCTTGAGCAAATAGACCTTTTGGTTATGATCTACTTTTAAAGCACCTGTCTCGGTGCCAGATGCTGGATGGTAATACTCTTATAAAACTGCACCTTGAACTTAAAGCGAGGTGTTTTCAGGATGCAAAAGGATGCTTTGCTTGCAGAGGGGCAGAAAGAAGGGGAGAAAAACAAGAACAACAAAATAAAGTTATTTCCAACCAGGATAAATAGTGATGTTGTGTGCAAAGAAAAACCACTGAAGCTGTATTTTTTTCAGGCAGCGAAGAAACGACATCAATTACACACACACATATATGCACACATGCACACACGCACACACAGCCCCCACACAGAGGCAAGATAGTGAAACTATATAGTCCCCGCACAAGTCTTGTAATCAGAGATCATTTCTGCCTGGGAGCGCACTGGCAGATACAATGTCCTCTGCAAATTGCCTGGATAATTGCCATGCTATTATAAGACCTCTTTTCCCCTGTCAGTGTGGCAAGGTACATAAGAATCTTGGTCAGAACGCTCTGGCCTACAGTCCGTGCTTTGGACTTAGGTAAACACAGGCACTGGGAAGAGTTTTTGTGAGGCTCTTATGAAATCTGTGTGTGTGTGTGTGTGTGTGTGTGTGTCTTCGTACACACGCACGCTCGTGAACACATGCTTCTCGCTTGGCTGTTGCCTCTGTTCTCCTTCCTCTATCTCCAGCTAGAAAAGAAGGGACACACCGGACCCATAAGAAGCAAATGCCGAGCATGTATTTAATGTGAATACAACCCGCCATTTTACTCTGGAAGGGGCGAACAGCCAAGCCCTCCCCTCAGAAGTGGGCTTTTGCTTTGCCAGGAAGCGAGGAGTCAATGTGCTTTGTGTACATGCCCCACAGAACCTTCGTCACAAACCTTTGAGGAAGACATTAATCGCTTAATGCGCAAAACATGGTACCCTGAAAGGAATTAACCACAGGCGGGGCTCATGAGAGGACCACTTGCTCTGCATCTGACACTGGGCCCTGTGATTTCTATGCATTATCTCAGTGACTCCTCACTACAGAAGAACTGACCAGACTCCTGTCATATTCAGTGGTGTGCCGGGTAGTCCCTGGAAAGCCACGGCATAAGTCTAGGACACACCTTTGGAGCACCAACTTCAATTTAAAACATTTTAAGTACTCAAAAAACCCAATTATATTATGGAGAAGGCTACAAAATGGGTCTTGATTTTTAAGATAAAGCAAGAGAGTCAAATTTCCAAGGCCCATGAGGGGTCTGCGCTTACATCCTCCGTCACTGGCCTTATCTTACGGTATACTGCTTCTAAACAAGGCAACTCCTGCCTACCATCTTCTGAGATTTTTCTAGAACTTGGGGTTCCTTGTGAGAATGTCTTAATTAAGGGGATACATATTGATTTTCTTTACTCTTATCAATCCCCTCCCTCTGGAATCCCATTATATAGTCTCTTTGGTGTCACCACTGGTTGAAGAGGTGATGGTAAAGGCGCTGAGTTTTCTGACAGGGTGGCTGAGCTACGCAGGGTGATGGGGGCCAGAAATAAGAAATAAGAAAGGCCAGACAAGGCCACAGTCCTCAATGTTTCTAGGTCCCAATGCTCTTCCCCCTGTGGCCTGGGTTCTACTCCTCACCGCACTGACAAGCCAGGTCTCCTCAGAAAGTCCTTCCCAGTTATAGTCGAGTGAGCCTACTTCTCTTTGCCTGCTTATCACTTCTCAAACAATCTCCAAGTTCATCATCTCTTTTTATCACGGGAGATGATGAGAAAACAGGCTTTAGTACATGGCATCCCTCTTGGCCAGCCTCGCTGGACAGCTGCCGTTTCTGCCTCTATGGCTTTGGGATATATGTGAATCAGCCTACAGTTCATGTATGATTCTGCAAATATTCAAGTACCTGTATGGAGGCTTTGTGTTAAGCCTCCGGAGGATGAAAAGAAGATTAGGAGAAAAGGCTTGAAGAATGCACAAGACCAAAAGATCACTTCCCACTGAGGTGGCATTTAAATGAGCTTTAAAGGATGGGAAGAATTTCATTAGCTAGAGATTATAGGGTGAGGGAGAGGCATTATGAGGGAAGGAACAGCGTAAGCAAACATTTGGTGGGGGAAGGGGCAGTGGGAAAGATCCAACCGAAGAAGAACACGGCATATCCAGGAAATGCGAGATAAGTACTACAGGATGTCTGAGATTAGAGTATATTATGGAAGTGGTGGGAAAGTAAGCTGGAAAGAGAGATCTCGAAAGGGTCTTAGTGTCAGACTCAAGGGTTTGGCTTTATTCGATTGGCAGGGCAAGGCCATTAAATGTTTTGATAGAAAGTGATGCTATCAGAGAAGTGATTTAGAAATATGATTCCAGGGAGTTGGAAAAGGAGAGAAAACCTTGCCGAGGACACAAAGTAAGGTGCTATGCCGGATGCCAAAGGAGTGTTAAGATATTCTCTTTTCTCAAGCATATAAAAAAAAAAGAAGAAGCATATACTCAGATAAACTAAAACCAGCAAACATCATGACATGATTCTACACTGCTTAGCACAATCCTACAAGTGCTTATTATAGGACACTGACTGGAACAACTTCTGAACACACATTTTTTTCCCCCCACAAATATTATGATCTGTCGCAACAACTCTCACAGGCATATTGGGGCCCTGAGTTTTGAACCCTGTGACCTAGAACCCTTCCTTTTTCCTCATGTGCATCCTTCCTCGCTCACCAAAAGGGAAAAGAAGGGCTTTCTGACAATAGCTTTTTTCGTAGGATGGTCTTCAGATTCTCTTTCTTCACTTCATTTAATACACTAGCCCTTTGATGGGGTAGCAAGGCCTCAAAGCTGCCATAGCCACCCCCTCCTCACTCCCAAATCACCTGTGCTAATTTGCCGAACAGACTTCTGAGATTACAAGCAAATATCATTTAGGAAGAAAAACATGCCATCTCTATGGCAACCTGGAAGTCTGAGAGGGAGCCCACCTTGAAATCACCAAACAATGGTCTCTTTGAGAAGTCTCTAGGGCCTGGGTTAGACAATCTTTTATTAAGAGGTTGGCTGTTGTTAGTGTATCCACTTCATAAGCTACAACTCTAAGCCCTAAGTCTTGAAATACCTATGCAAACAGTCTCTTTTCTTCCCGTGCCGCATTGACATGCAGAGTTGTGATGCAGAAGAAAAAGTGAACGTTCATCAGTAGAGGGGTCAATTATTGAGCCCCTGCTGTGTGCGAATCTCATGCTAAATACTCTAGGGATATTAGTATCATAGTATCATACTAGTATCGTGATATATAGTATCATAAAAATGGCGAGGTCGTACCCTTTGAAATGTCAAGACCTATCCAGAGAGACCCATGGGAACAGAAGAGGAAGCAACCAACATCACTAGGTACCCACTTTGCAATGATCACCATAGGAGATACTAGCATTGCTAGAGATCATATGCTTGGATTTTCAACGCCAGTGCTAGTGATATTCTCTGTCGTAGCTCTACCTGAACCATCAAAAATGTGCAAGACATTTCAGTGTTTTAGGAATCAAAGTATATCTTTGTACTATTTCTTACACCTTCAAACAACATATAAAAGTTCTCTGATAAAAGAGGTGCCCTGGTTTTTGGTTCAGAAAATAGAATCACTGTGTTTGTTTATTCATTCAACACATATTAATTAACCACTGCCATGGGCTATGCATTACTATACGGATACACTGGTGAACAGGGCAGACAAGGTCCCTGGCCTCATGGAGCTTATGTTCTGGCAAGGGTACTCAAACAACACATAAATTAAGAAACCAGATAATTTCAGAGACTGGATACAAACAATAAAGGAAACCACAGGGTGATGTGATAGAGCATGGCAGGGAGGGGTCTACTTTAGGTAGCCAGGGAAGGACATCCTTTCTTTAAAAAAAAAAAAAAGATTTTATTTATTTATTTGAGAAAGAGAGAGAGCAAGAGAGAGAGGGAGAAGCAGACTCCCCGCTGAGCCAGGAGCCCGGTGTGGGGCTTGATCCTGGGACTGCAGGATCATGACCTGAGCTGAAGGCAGACGCTTAACTGACTGAGCCCCCCAGGTGCCCCATGGGGAGGACATCCTGATGGGATGACAATGGAGCGGACATTGGCATGATGGTGAAGAGTCAGCCCTGCATTATCTCTTAGGGAAGAAAGTTACAGATAGAAGGAACAGCAAACACAGAGTTTCAACAGCAAATAATAATATTAACCATGTGACAGGCACTATTCGAATGCTTTGCATATCTAAATCATTTCATTCTCACTGCAACCACAAGAAGTACATACTATTAATAACTCCAGTTTTCGGAGGGAGAAACTGAGACAAAGAGAGGTTGCAAGACTAAGCCAAAGTTAGTAGCTAGTGAATGGCAGGTCTAGGACTGAAATCTTGCTGCACAATCTTCCTGCAAAGTCCGTATCTCAACCATAGAGCGGGAAGGTGTTCAAGCAATACAAGAATCTATCCTTAAGGGTTGTAATTTGCATAAGGCCCACTGAAAAGTCTTACAATGCAAGCTAGGCAGTTATGGAGCTAACCTGATAATGGGGCACTGAGGAAGCAGGTAGATGGGAGCGGTGACAGAACGCGTTCCACCCTGAATCAAATTTGAAACACAGAATTTTGGTCCACGGAATTGTGCCTCAGCACCCAGACTTAAACCTCTCTAAAATGTTCAGAAGCATCAGAAAAAAAGGGCAGGAAATACCAGGGTGTAGGACTATTCACCCTCTTCATAAACAATGACCATAAATCCAAGTTTCCATCACCTACCTAAAGAGCTCTCCAAGAAAAACAGCCTGATTAAATGAGATAAGTGTGAAGAAGCTGGCAACATGTCATCAATACAGACAGTTGGTTCATGGGTGTAATCATCATTCTTCATTTCCCTGGAATTTTTCATCTGCAACCCTTTATCTATTAAAATAATAAGAGCAGAAGTAACACCTTTCGTCGGAAAAAAATGAAAAATGCCTGCAAACATTGACTCATTGTCCTCATGATATAACGACAAAGGGCAGAAGAGTCTTTTCAATTCCCTTTAAAGAGAAAAAAAAAGGAATTTGAACTCTAAATACTTTTTGTCCACACCACTCATGCTAGACTGCCCTTTATTCCTTTTTAGCTGTTGCGTGGTTTTTAGTATTATCTTCTTGACATACATACATATGTACAAACAGACAAGTATAGATACTCCATTCAGTGAATGATGGGCAGAGAGCTCGCAAATACATAGGACTGGGAAAAGAGCAAAAGGAATGTTAGAACTAGAAAACATTGGGGCGCCTGGGTGGCTCAGTCGGTTAAGCGTTGCCTTTGGCTCAGATCATTAACCATGGGATTGAGTACCTCATTGGGCTCCCCGTTTAGTGGAGTCAGCTTCTGCTTCTGCTTTTGCTTCTCCCCTCCGTTCATGCTTTCTCTCTGGCTCTCTCTCTCAAATAAATAAATAAAATCTTTAAAAAAAAAAAAAGAACTAGAAGACATACACCAGAGTTTTAACATGATACACATTGGAAATAGGACTAGACAAGATCCAAAAACCTGCAATGGATAGGCGAGGCCTTCTCTACTTGCTGCTTCATACTCAACACACAGGGCTGGGTGACTTCTCAGTAGAGACATTAGAAAATGACTTGACTCCATAACAACTTTGGCCCTCAAATGTCATTTCAACCTGGAATTTGGTAAAAATTCCACTTGTACCCCTTGCCTCAGTTTTCCTACTCAATAACCATTGAGATAGGACAATGGCAATCCATAGATGGTCTCTCTTATGCAAAGCCACTTCTGTCATTTCTCATTACAGGATGAAGTCTAACTTCATTCCATGGCATACAAAGCCCTCTATGTCTGCTTCTACTATCTTCCCTGGTCACGTCCACCAACCTTCTTTTATGCTAAAAATTGCCCTCTTTCATCTCGTTCCTTTTGCAGAAACTGTTACTTCTTCCTGCAATGTGTTCCTTCTTCCTCTCTTCTTTCTCCCTCTCTGCCTTCTCCTGGTAACTCCAACGTGCCGCCTCCTCTTTGGGAACTTTTCAGAGAGTCACTCTGGCAGTGAAGTATAGATGGCCTAGAACAGGGTTAGCTAGGCACTGGGAAGGTCCAAAGCTAGAAAGGTATCTTATATACTTTTAATCTTCATAACACATCAATCTGTTAAAATCAGTTGTAGGCTATATCCAAATAATTTGTTACAAAGAATTGTTAAAGTCCCAAAGTTTGCAAATGATTGAAAGCATATTCAAGGTTATTCCCATATAATATCACTGGTACTCAGGTTCCCCAAGAAGTTTTGCCTGACACCTCCCACACAATTTAGGGTGCCCTAGACTCCCACGGCTCACCTATACATAGCACTTTGCACTCTGCATTAAAACTATCACTTTTCTTGTCTGTCTCCCTTACTAGAGTATGAGTTCCTCAAGAGCAAATCAATATATTATTCATTTCTGTATTTCCAGTGTCAGGCACAGCACACGGTATAGAGTAGGCATTTGCTGAATGGGAGCATAAGCATTCATAGGTAAAGTAACTAAGAAAACAGGAAAAATTCCTTTGAGGACCAATATGGCACCACCATAGTTTACCTGACACATCTAAGCAGACCTAAGTTCGATGGATGATCACTTTCAAGAAATTGTCTCATCTTCTCATTCCACTGGTTATCAGAGAACTTAATCAATACTCTTTTTGATGTGGGAGCTGCAGACATAATAGAGCAGAAGGCTTGCCTGAGTAACCCTTTCTTTTGAATTCTATAAGCTGGCAACACTGCATAAGGTAAGATATGGGTGGAATAAAATAGCTGAAATGGAAAGCTGGGACTCCAGATCCTTTCCAGAGGGTGGCATTTCTAGATCAGGCACGTGGAGAGGGTACAAACTGGAAAGAGCTTCAGAATCCTAGGGATTGGATCCATGCTAGAGATACATAGTTTGACACGGTTTAAGACGGAATGGAAACCCAAACCATTCTGGAAGCAGATCTATCCACTGCAATCAAAAGATATTGTTATCTCCAAGTTCTTGCTCATCAGGGATTCCCTCCCTTTCCTATATCATCAGCCTCTCATTCTCTACTGGCTCTTTCTCCACCTCCTACAAAATGTGCACAGCTCCCGCATCATTTCATTTGATTCACTCTCCTCATTTTAGAAATGAGAAAATTGAGGGCCAGAGAATGAAGTAAATTACCCAACGCTGCACAGCTGGTAAGTGACCAGATCCAGGTTTCTAATCCAGAGCTCTCTGATCCCAAAGGCCTTGTTTTTAACCACTCTGCAAACGTTCATATCTAACTCAGGCCAGTTGCAATTGCAGGTTTGTTTCTACTTTCCTGTCTTCCAAGGTAATGGAGGACAACTGCCTACCCAATCCATGTTAATACTCTACTTTGTACCAGGAGATTCATGATCATGTCTATCTCTGAGCATTTCTTCTTAAAATTAAACACAGGTAGTTTAGCCTTTAGACTCTATTTATCAGATCTTTAATTAAGTCGTTCAGCCAAACCTGGAAAAATTTATTAAGTGCCTCCTAGGTGCCCATTCCTGTGTTTCAGAACTTGATACAAACTCTTGGCTCAAAGTGGGAGAAATGTATAAATATGGAATGCAAGATAGTAGGGAGTAGGTAGGAGTGAGCAAACGTATGGTATTTATTTTAAATGTTCACACATTCAAGAAAGTTAAAGGACAGAGGTTGTCATCATTTGCCTTTGGGAAGTACAAGTTTCAGGAAAATACCACCTGCATAACATATTGGTAGTTAAGGAAATAAAAAAAAGAAGCCCCATATACATATCTTACTTGGGTAGAGCCAACAGATGAAATCCAGAACTGCTATATTCAGAGCAGCTGCTAGAAGACTGGACACAGCTGGACAAAAGTCATTAACTTCAAGAGTGAAGTATTTCTAAGCACACCAACAGCTATGTCAATCATATTTGGAGGTAACCAGATGTTTCAGTCAGTGGCGAGGCTCCAGCGAATGCCCTTACCCAACTGCTAAATAATCCCAAACTCCAGAGATCTATAATTTTCTTTCATTTCAATTGCTAGGGTCCCCACAACGTTTCGTTCATGCCAGTATCCAACTGCGACTCTCACTTTTCTATTCTGTTCAACTATGACTCTTTCCTCAATGTGAAGTTATTAACCTATCAATCTAGTGTCTACTATGCACATGGTGCTGTTGGGAACAAAAGGAAATATCATAAAAGGCAGCAATGGGCTCCATCTCTCAGGAGCTTACAAACCACTAATATTTGGGAGACAAGAAGGACATACGAGATTACTAGAATTTGCTGCTCTAAACTGATGTGCTGGGTGAGAATTCAGACAGGCATGTAGGATTTCATCAGAAGGGGCAGAGAGATGGATATTTTGAGGTAAGAATAGTCAAGAGTTTCATGAAGCAGTTGACACCTGAATTCTTGAGGGACCACAGGTCATGATTTAAGAAGTGGGGGAGGGCTTTATAACCAACGAGGGATGAGAATGAGTCATTGGAGAGAGAAGGAATGGATGCGCCTGGAAAACTAGTCTGAGGCCAGACCAGGGAGGTTTTGTGTCCCCAGCAAACAGGTTGACTGTTATCCTATAGGAACCCAAAAGCCAGAGCTATCATGATGATAGTCTACAGGATACTGCAAACATTGATTTACCATTTTTAATTTTGTAGAAACTAGTCCCCATGACCTCTCTATGCGATATTTAATTATTTTTCTGCTCTCACTTTTAATTCCGTTTTCAGGGATCTTTTTTGCCCTCTGGTTGATTAAAATAATATATTTATGGTACGAAGCCCCTGGCTTCAATGCCTTTCTCTGGCCCTTAGCACTCACAACCTGAAAAGTCACTAATGCTTATCCCCCTGCACTCAGCTTAATTAACTGCACAAATAGATTGTTTCTCTAACATAAAAATTATCTGGAGAGAGAAATAAAAGGAGAGGGAAAGAAGCTATGAGAAGCAGAAGCCAGAAGACAAATTTATCTCACTCAAGAAGCCATACTGGTTATCATAACAATAACAAATATTTATAGAGGGCTTTCATCCTGAAGAATCCCAGAGCCCCAGAGCAATGAACACTTGCGGTAAATAGATTAAAGGAGCTACTCAGCCATCCAAGAGAGGAAGCCCTCTCTCCCAGGCTCAGGGCACTAAGTCATTCCTGGGACAGCATTCGATTTTAGCCAAGGGATTTTAAAGGAAGCCCAATGGAACTTCCAAGTCATAAAACCTGGACAGCATGCATAAAGAACATCTCAGAATCTTTTCACAGGAGAGAGTCTGGGAGCAACAGGCGTGTCCAGAGTCATCTTAGGTTTCATGCATTAAGAAGTAGCTTCAGAGGCTAGGGAAGCCTCACTGACTTGAGATAAAAGAAGTCTAAAATACCATCAGATATGGTTTTATATTTTGAAACCACAGATTTGCCTTACTGACATAGACTTCCAAATAAATTCATTCAATAAATATTTAGTAGGAGTACACCGAAAGAGAAGGGTTTAAAATCTCTTCAGAAATTCAAGCCACACTGTTAATAATTAAGAGCGTGTTGTTCTGGTTTCATTTCTGGATGTTAATGAACATTCAGTAGCTGTGTGATCTTGGACAAGTCATTTGGCATTTGTGGCTCTCAATTTCATCAAACTGTGTGTGTGTGTGTGTGTGTGTGTGTGTGTGTGTGTACGTGTGTGTGTGTGTGTGTACGTGTGTGTGTGTGTGTGTGTGACAGAGAGAGAAAGGGGGAAGAGGAGGTAGGGCCAGGGTAGGGGAAGAGACAATGTACCACATAACTTCAATAACTTTAGTAACTCCTTTACTTGCCTGTGTGGAGTGGTCACAGGTCATTTGGCTCAAGCCTCCATTTGAAAACCTGAGAACATCCTCACCAGACAGCGTTAGGTCAGGCGGCTTGTTTTCATTCCCACTTTATAGGACAAGGAAACGGAGGCTCACGGAGGTGAGGGTACTTTCCCATGGTTACCCAAACTTGGGATTAGAGACAGTATCCATACCAAGTTTTTTAGGACTCTGAGTCCGAAGTAATTTTTCATCATATCCTGCTGCAGATTGCCACTTTACACCAGAGGGTCCTAAAAAGGGCACTTGTGAAATTATCTTCACATTATTCCAATCTTCTCTTTAACTACAGCTCATTATCTGGCGAAGGGAAATCTGCCTTCAGAATTACAATTCTCTGACCCAAAAGGCTATTAATTTCCTTCTATTTAGTCACTGAAGGATTTCTCTCTGCCTATTTCTTATTGTATGCTAAAGAAGAATGAAATTATCCGAGTAAAAATATGGGGAGGCACCTGCTACTCTATTTTGTTTGAGAAATTTAAAAGAAACCCCTCTGAGTCTCTTAATAAGATCAGCCTTTCCTCCCAGAGGCCTTGCTCTTGTGGTTTCGCTTGCCATGCATCTTTTGTTGTTGCCTATTATGATCCTACGGGAATCTACTATTTCCCAAATTTCCCTTCTTTAGAGATTCTGTTTTGGAGCTTTGCAGGGCAAGGGGACTGATAGTGTGCCCATCACTGTCACACTTCCTGATGCTTTCTTTGCAGAGAACCGAGTTTTGTCACATTGGAATTAAGCGGGTCCAAATTCTAGCTAAGCGGCTTGGGGAATTAGGAAACGCTTTTTCGAGAAAGGAGAAAAGAGAAGATGACCTCAGTTGAAAGATATACAGAACTTGTGTTATCAAACAGGTGATAGAAACCTAGCGGGTTCTCAAACAGTGTTTCAAATTCGATGAATTTCTAACATGTCTTTTAAATGTTCAGACTACCAAATTGAAGTTATTTGTGTTTGGCTTCTTACTAATTATTAACGCAAAAAAAACCCAAAAAAACAAAAAAACACCTTACTGGCTATATGACTTTGGGCTAGTGCCTAAACCCCTCTGAGCCTCAAATATATCATTATCTCAAAAGGGGACTATGAATCGTACCTCTTATAGGATTGCCATTATATGTTGCTGTATAATCATGTTCCTTTTCTTCAGAAGTTATTACAGTTAATAATTATCTATTTATTTGTGATTTGGGGATGAATATATATCTTCCCCAATATAATGTAAAGTCTGCGAGTACGTCTGTCCATCATTAATATATTTCATCCTCTAACCCAGCCCAGCACCGGGCACATAGTAAGAAGAGTAGGAGCTCATGAAATGGTGGCTGGTGCTCTCCCGCTCACTCATGCTTTGTCTGAAAAGAATATGAAAGGAAACTTAGAAAGACCCAAAGAGCATATCTCATTGTCTCTAAACACAGGAAACTAGAGAACAGAGGTGTTATCTGATAAATTGTAATTACACAGTTGACCACTGAACAATATGGGGAGTTAAGGGTGCCAAAATCGAGAATCTGCATATAACTTTTGACTCCCTTGAAACTTAACTATTCACAGCCCATTGTTAATAGGAAGCCTTACCCATAACTTGAAGAGTCAACAGATACTTCGTATGTTATATGCATTGTATACTGTATTCTTATAATTAAGTAAGCTAATGAAAGAATATTCTTACGAAATCATAAGGAAGAGAAAATACACTTACAGTACTATACTGTAAAAAATTTGCATATAAGTGGATCCATGCAGTTCGACCCCATGTTTTTCAAGCATCAACTATCATCAGCCAAAGTAGATCATTTGGATCAATGATCACTTTCTGGACTGAGATTCACAGTAAGAAATGCATTTTATATAGTTTCACAAAACAATTATTTCCAGTAATGCAACTGGAAATTTTCAATCTATTTTATTCTACTCCTGTCTTGTTCATTCCGTTGTATTGTACTGGGAAACAAATGCTGGTCAGAATCCATACAACTGATTTAAAAAAAAAAAAAGAATGGGTTCCATTCAACCTGCAGTTGGAAAAATACTGCTTTAGATGCCCCTAAACTCCATTTCTATCAACCAAGAAGAGAAACAGTTCTCACTAGTACTATATAGATTATTGACCCTACTCATCCTTCAAATTTTAGCCAAAATGTTTCCTGTGAAATCATTTTCTGATCTCTCCAGTCTAGAGCATGTTGCTTTGTTATATGCTGCTGTATGATCATATTCCTTTTCTTCAGAAGTTATTACAGTTAATAATTACCTATTTATTTGTGAGTTGGGGGTGAATATAGATCTCCCCCAATAGAATGTAAAGTCCGCGAGTACATCTGTCCATCATTAGTATATTTCAGCATCTAGCCCAGCCCAGCACTGGGCACATAGTAAGAACTTCATAAATATATGCTGAATGCATGAATGTGCAAACTAATAAATGAAAGAATAAAGGTGTTCATAAACCCATAGATAAACCTGGTTAGCCATCAACCTACTATGAAATAATTAGATGACTTTGCCTCCCAAAATGAAAGGTGTGATGAGGTTCTATTAAAAACTATCTCCTTAAATAGACTGTAAGCTCCACGAGTGCCAGAATCATGTCTGATTTTGTTCCTCATCGCACCCCAGAACAAGCACAGTCCAGAGGAAGCAGCAAATGGCTTAAAAAGTTTTGCTACATTAATAACAAATGTATAGATGGAACCTCTGAAACATTTCCAAATTTCATAAAGGCTTCCAAGGTGAACCTAATGATCATGGATGGTCTCATGCATCCAGCCTTTAGCAGTACAGATACAGAATGTCAAAGGTGGAAAAGACCTTACACATTAATCACCGGTAAGCAAACTTTTTTCTGCAAAGGGCCAAATAGCAAATGCTTTCAGTTTTGTATGCCCTATAGTCTCTGTCAAAACTACTCAACTCTGTTGTAGTGCAAAACTGATCATAGACAATACTTACACAAATAGGTATAGCTGTGTTCCAGTAACACTATTTACAAAAATGGGTGGCAGACTGGATTTGACAGTGTGCTGACCCTACCTAACTAATCCAACCCTAACTCAACTCCTATATATTTTATAGATGAGAACAGAGGATTATTTCCCTGGAGGGGAAATGGCATGTGCAAGGTCATACCACTAATAAATGACCAAGTGGGGACTTTCAACCTTCAATTCTCATAACATCATGGCAGCCATCTTTGATGGTCTGCCTGCTCTAGTTCCGGTGTTGGTACTACACTGCCTTGTTTATTGACACTAAGAGACTTTACCTTAGATTTGATTTGTGTTGGTAGTTTTTCACTTTTACTTTTTATTCTGTCATCCATGTAGTCTAAAAGCCTTGGGAGTAATCAGCTTCACAGAGAGATAAGACAAATCCCTCAATTTTGTTCCAGTTCCTAGAGCTCTGCCTCCTTACAGATTCAGAAAGAATATATACCAGGTTCTCTTTGGCAAAATGTTCTGACTTCTATGGTACCAAGGACTGGTTGTGGGGGGAATAGGAAAGGAGAGCTCTGTCATATCATGCCCTACCTTACCCAGCTCTCTCACAAATCATTCTGTAGCAAGGGGTTCATTGAGTTCCAACTGTATACATGCAGCACTAAGCTAGATGTAGGAGGGAAGGAATGATAAGCATGAGGATATTAATAGCAGCTAACTTCTGTATGTTCTGACTATACACTAAGTGCATTATATACAACTTCTATAAAACCTCATCACAACTCTTTAAGGAAGAATCAGGGGTAGGGGGGCCTTGGTGGCTCAGTGGGTTAAAGCCTCTGCCTTCGGCTCAGGTCATGATCTCAGGGTCCTGGGATCGAGCCCTGCATCGGGCTCTCTGCTCAGCGGGGAGCCTGCTTCCCTCCCCCCCCGCCCCGCCTGCCTTTCTGCTTACTTGTGATCTCTCTCTCTCTCCGTCAAATAAATAATAAATAATTTTTTTTAAAAAAAGGAAGAATCAGGAGCACCTGGCTCAGTTGGTTAAGCATCCAACTCTTTTTTTTTTGTTTAAGGGAGAGAGAGAATCTCAAGCAGACTCCATGCTGAGCATGGAGCTGGACGTGGGGTTTTATCTCACAACCCTGAGATCATGACCTGAGCCAAAACCAAGGGTCAGAGGCTTAACCAATTTCAGCTCAGGTCATGATCTCACAGTGGTGGGATCTGGCTCCTTGCTGGGCATTGAGCCTGCTTAAGATTCTCCCTCTGCCCCTCCCTCCAGCTCATTTCATACACTCTCACTCTCGCTCCCTCTCTTAAAAAAAAAAAAACACAAAAAAACCACAAAAAAACACAAAAAAACCAGATAGACTAAATTGCTTGAATTGGAACCCAATTTGGTCCATGCTGCAACCCTGGGCTGTTTTTATCACTCCTTCTGTTCTCAAGGTCACAGATTCCTAAATACTCTTCTAAGGATTGGAGGTAAAAAGCTGAAAGCCCTTAGCTCTAGCACCTAGACACTGCATTAATGCAATGAATTATGCATTCATCTGTTTTTGTTATTCACCACTTTCCAGCATAGGCTTACACACAGACACATACTCTGACCATACCGAACCTCTCAACACTTCCAGTACAAGCAATGCCCTTCCACACCACTTTGCCTTTACATGTGCTGCCTATTCTTTCTGGAATGCTTCTCGCCACGTGTCCTCTGCTCTACTAAGCCTCGGCTTAAATGTCACCTCTTTTACGACACTTCCCTGATGCCTCTGGAGACACTGAATCCAGACACTGAAACAGCCACACAGCTTCCCCTCCATGCTTCCCTCCGCCCAGCACTTTGTTCAAATCTTTATTATTGGACCTAGTAAAGCATCTGTTCTCTGGTTTATCACACTATGAACTCTACTGAGACAGGGACTGTCTTATTGGTTTCCTTTGTAAAATAAGATCTATCGTGTGTTTTTAATACAGAAAAGTATAAAAAGGGAAAAAGAGGACCACAATTCATATCCCACAAACCTCATTTAGTCTTTAAGAGAATAAAGCAATATATGAACATGGTAAGAAAATTCAAACTGTACAAAAAGGTACAAAATGAAAAGTAAGAGTCTCCCACTAGTCAACCCTCACCCAAGAAGAAATTTTTGATAACAGTTGTTTACATATCCTACCAGAAAAACATTTGTATTTTTCAGAACTTATATATATATACACCAGATCTTATTAAAATAGGTTTTTTGCACAAGAGAGTTTTCTCAACACAACATTATGTACTTAATTATACTTAATTTTTGTACTTAATTATATACCTCAGACACTTTTTCCAAATTATCACAGATAGATCAATTTCATTCTTCTATGTAGCTCCATAGGGTATTATTTGGGATTAATGTAAGTTACTTAATCAGTCTCCTATCTGTGGGCATTTATGATTTTCTCACTATTACTATTACAAGTGACACTGCAATTAAAATCCATATAGTAACTTTTTGTGAATATGGGAAAGTACCATATCGAATAAAAAAAAGCACTCCAATTTCAGAGATATTAAAATGTGCATAAAATCCACATCTATAAGATAAATGTGCATTTTGGAAGGGCGCTTGGGTGGTTCGGTCGGTTAAGCGTCTGCCTCCGGCTCAGGTCATGATTCCAGGGTTCTGGGATCGAGCTCCACGGGCTTCCTGCTCAGCGGGGAGCCTGCTTCTCCCTCTCCCTGCCGCTTCCCCTGCTTATACTCTCTCTCTCTCTCTCTCTCTCTCTCTGACATATAAATAAATGAAATCTTAAAAAAAAAAAACCTTTAGAAAAATAACATAAATGTGCATTTTGGGATTGATGAAGTATAGTGTATTTGTGAAATAGCCTGAGTGGAATTGATGGCTCAAGGAGTATGTGAATTTAAATATTTTTTAAAGATTTGTTTATTTGAGAGAGAGAGAAAGAGAGAGAGAGCAAATGCACAAGCAGCAGGGGCAGAGGGAGAGGGAGTAAGAATCTCCAGCAGACTGCTGAGCACAGGACCCAACACTGGGTTCAATCTCAGGACCCTGAGATCATGACCTGAGCTGAAACCAAGAGTCAGATGTTTAACTGACCGTGCCACCCAGGCGCCCCATGAATTTAAGTTTTTGACATGTGTTGCCAAATTGCCCCACAAAAAGGCTACATCAGTTTCCACTCCCACCAGCAAGGTACGAGTGACCATTTTCCCACACTCTTAACAACACTTGGCAATAGCCAACATTTTCATTGCCAAAGAAAGAGATCGTACCTAACTTACATTCATGAAGTAGTTTGAAGACTATTGCACTAAATACCCTCGCAAACTTTCAACCTTGAGATACTCTGATATCCTGTGAAATTTCAACATTTGGCCTCACCAGATAGAATTTTTCAAGTGAAAGTCCGTTCAAAGAGAAAGTTTTCCATTCAGAGCAGCATCTCCGAGCCAAAGCACAGCAAGACAGAGTAGTAAGGCCAGATGCAGAATTAGAGATTCTATACAAGAAAAACACTCCCTCCTTCCGCAGGAGCAGCTGAAATCACTCAGATGTGAAGTAAGAGTTCAGCTTTCTCTGAGCTTCTCCTGACCTTGCTTAGCTGATTGCCTTCTTAGATTTCTGGACCATCGTTTCAGCCAGCCCCCAAATCTGTCCTGAATCACGCATCCTCTGGGAAAAGATTTATCTTTTCTAGGGAAATGTCTCATCTTATCAATTTTTGGGGGGGCACGCACTCATGCGAGCTGGGGGGGGGGGGTGGGCAGAGGGAGAGAGAGAATCTTAAGCCGGCTTCACACTCAGCATGGAGCCCGACAGAGGGCTCAATCTCAGGACCCTGAGATCATGACCTGAGCCGAAATCAAGAGTTGGACCCTTAACTGACTGAGCCGCCCAGGCGCCCCGTATCTTATCACTTGACCTTGACGTCTCAATAACAAAAAGCTGCACTTAAGGGCGATGCACTTTTAGGTGACTCAATAGCTTTGAATTGTCACTGTCATTCTGGAGGTTGATGTGGGTGATTCCTCACCTTCTTGTAGGTCTGGTCGTCACCAACAGTGAGACGCCTGTTGGTGCGTCCAAGGTGCGGGTCCTCCCTTGGAAGAAGTGAGCTCATTGAAATCATCGATAGAGTCGCCACTTAATCAAATATGCCAGAGAAGAGCAGACAGACAAAAGCGGCTTAATGTATCCAACGAATAGGTATTGAGCAACTACCAAGTGTCAGGTACAACCCTAAGAGCTAATAGTAATGGTGTCTCTGTGCAGACTACATTGTGTGTGTGTATGGGGTGGGGAGAGGGGAAAGGACACAGACAATAAAGAAACTAACTAAAATATACCGTATGGCAGATGGTGACTAGTGTTAGAAAAATAGAGCAGGGAGACGGGATCCAGTGGGTTGGTTTAGCTACCATTGGCCGAGTACCTCCTAAGTGCCAGACTCAGTGCCAAGCCTGTTCCATGCATGATGAAATGAGAGGGAGAAGAACAGGAAGGGGGAGAGAGAGATCGGCTCCATGTTGCTTAAGCTTGTCTCTAGAGTCGGTTTGAAGGCTGACAGTGTCCCACGCCGCCGAGTAGAGAACAAAGAAGGGACAAGGCAAAGTGAGCCACTTTTCAGGTTTTCATACTTTTAGGTCTTCTTCATAGCATGTCTTCTGAATTTATTTAGGTGGCCGTTTCAAGATTGGACACACTCTAGTTCTGATATTAAGCACAATACAGCACCCCAAGGCAAACCTATATACCTTTGGATGGTACATACAATTCCTCTTCTTTTTTTAAAGATTTTTAAAAATTTATTTATTTGACAGAGAGAGAGAGAGAAAGAGCAAAAGGCAGGCAGAGGGAGAGGGAGAGAGAGAGGCAGGCAGAGGGACAAGGAGAAGCAGACTAGCCTGCCGAGCAGGGAGCCTGATGCGGGGCTCAATCCCAGGACCCTGGGATCATGCCCTGAGCTCAAGGCAGACGTTCAACTGACTGAGCCACCCAGGCGCCCCATAATTTCTCTTCTTCTAATCACCCAAGTAACAAAGTGTATAGAGAAAAAGAGCTGGGGGAGTGCAAGGGGTGTGTACAGTGACAGAAGTTGCTTGTGTCAAAAAGAAAAAATGAGTGAGTGCTTATGGAGAGGAACCGGTTGGATCAATGTAGACCATGACATAGGTGCTACTTGGGGGAGGAGGGAAAGCCCAGCATGAGGGGCAGGGAAGAAGAGCCTGAGACTAAGTGTAAAAGATGGAAAAAAAAAAAGAGAGAGAGAGAGAGAGAGAACAAAAGCAGGAGAAAAAAATATCAGTTGAGCAGCTGCTGAGATCATGGGAAATGTGTAAAAAAAATGCTAAATCTCCACTTCGCCTCCCCTGCACAGACTTAGACCCCCGCCCTCAGACAAGCATTATCCGAGCTAGGGAGTTGGTTAAAGCGCTTTTCAAGTGCTTTGCAAAATCAAGGAAACTAATAGTCATTTTTTTTTTTCTCTCATTGGGGTAACGCTGGGCTTCTCAACATCAAAGAATGGCCTCTCTTTTCAATAAGGCATCTTCCCACAGCAGTACCTGGCTCCCTTAATCTCGGTAACGACAATAAGCGCACAAGCCCTCTTTTGTGTGGAGCTCCTATCTAATCAAAACTAATCGCCAAACAGATCTTTGCCTGACATATCTGAGTAACAGAGCCGAAGTCTTTACCCTAGCAGAGGCCCCCAGTAAGCCCCTGTGAATGAGAGAGAGGAAGGGTGGTCGGGCTGTCCGGCTATGGGAAACAGCTTCCTCAGGATTCTGTGAAAACTCTTTACGTTGATAGGAATTACATCAGATATACCCACAGGCATTTGGAGAACAAGGATACAAGTCCAACTCTCTACATCTAGATTGGGACCAGGCAGATTCAGATACTGACAAACTGACAATAGCAGAGTTGCCTCAAAACTCGTTTTCTGTGAGGGGAGCTGAGGGAGTCTAATAGTGTTGGGGGAGGGGGCTGTTGTGTAAGCTGATGCGGAGGCCCGCAATTTAAAGATGATAAAAGCTCTAAGGAAGGAGCTAAGGAGGAGCTCAAGAGGCCCCTTTATGTAATCTAACTTGTCTAGCAAAACAGTCAAGACAGACCAGGGCTGCAGTAATTGGGAGCTATAAATGGCTGCCATTTATTGCATGTTGATGGCAAAGCGAGGTGGGTGCACATGTTTTGCTCAGATTAACTAATTTAGTTCTCAAAACAACCCTATTAAGTAGATAGTATTCTTATTCCGATTTAATAGTTAGAAAGTTCTGGCTTAGAGAGGATAAGGAACTTATCTATCTGAATCCCAACTAACTGGATAAATTGGGGTTCAAACCTTGGCCATATGTATTCAACTCCAAAGCTTGAGTTCTTTCTACTACATGATACTACTTGCCAAGGAATCTACTGGATGAACGCATTTGATACAGAATTTTCTCCTCACGTGTGTTTTGTTTTTGTTTGGTTTTGGCCCATGTCTGGCTTTTCCTTATTCTGCTCCTGGGTTTTAATGGAGGTGCCAACAGGAGGTTCATTTATCTTGCCTGTAATCTTGCCTCTCTTGAGCCGTGAGGCCTATGGAGACCTATTGCAAACTCAAGCCCCTGACTGGATTTAAAATCTAAAACTCACTTCTTTCGAGGAAGCTTTCAAATCCTTGAATGCCCTGGTTGGGAGTCCCTCACGCAGTTGCAACCTCTGTATTGTGGAGGCCCTGACCTAAAGTTCTGGGAGGGGAAGTGACAAGCCAAAGGTCAAAGAGCTACAGAATGGTGAAGCTCGCCTCAGGGCTAAACTCTGGTCTCCTGAATGCCAGTCCAGCACTTTGTTTCCCCTACAGCCTCCCTCTCCCTGCTTCCCCACCCTTTTCTTTGATTAAGCTCTCCTTCCCTGATTAAGCCCATTATATCTCCCCCACCAAGTCCATCCCATGCACTTCATCTTGTTCATTACTATCCAAAGCAAGGCCTCTACATCAGTCAAGCCTGTCACCTTAAGCCCACTTCAATGCTCATTTGCTGGAGAGTCCCTTCCCGCATATGCATAATGTTTGTGGCTCACAGTTTTTTTTTTTTTTGTAACCAGCTTAGCCTCCTCAGATTCATCATCTCCTTTAAAAATTTCTTTTTCTATTCTTTTGTATTCCCCCCAGAGGCCTTCAAGGTGCTTAGTAAACATTAGTTAAATTAACAAATATTGTCTCTTTGGGAAATAAAAACAAACATTCGCTAAAATAATATATCCTCCCCCAGAGAAAATAAAACTGAGTAAGGAGACTCCTTATCGGTTCTCATTAGAATTTGACAAAGTATACACTAGTTAATTAGCCCTCCGAAAAGGCTCAGATAAGAGCCTGCGGATGCTAATTAACTCCAAGCCCCACACAGACCAGAGGCAGAGAAGTGGGAAAATATTTTGAGCAAATTTTGTTTTCAAGCGAGTAGGGTTCTATGAAAACCCAACATGGCAGATTTACGACATTGTAGGTTTAGCTGGTGCAGCAACCGAGCCAGGCTAGAAGCAAACAGATTACAAAAACATGGTAGTTCATCTTTAAAGCAGCTCACTAACTGCTTAATTCTCAAAACACCTGTCTGAGGTAGGAAAGTGTTGCTATCGCACCTAAACAACGGGGAAACTGAGACAGCCAGGCTAAGTGATTTGTGGGGGCCTAAAGTCGTCTAAGGTATACATACCCGAAATGGCTGTTCTACACATTTGTTTGTTGTTTGTAAACCACTAATAGGATTAGCCCTGAAATACAGGTGTGCCTCACATTTTAGTCTTCAAAGGTAATTTTCAAAGGGGTATAAATCAAATCCTATTTTCAATATGGACAGAATGTTCCCAGTGTCAAGCGAATTCTTTAGTAAAGAAACAACCCCCTCATTTATCCATTTGGTAAATAACCTTCTGCCTTTTTAATCACCAAGTCCCTGGACGAGCAGTCTCACCAAAGAAAAAGAGCTAGAATCTACCAATATAATTCACAAAAGAGCAGCAATTTCGGGTATTTTTTTTTTGAGATGTTAATAACTACTTCATTCATTATACTGATTAGAACTTCACACTCACTCTAAGGGTGGGAGGAAGGGTTGACCATCCATGACACAGAAGGATTGTTATTATCAGCACTTGGCAGAATTTCATTCTGCTATTTGAAATCGGGAGGGAGCTCTCTGATCCATTTTAAGAAGGCTTGCAGCCTCTTTAATAAAATTTACAGAAGTATTTCCAAAGCGTTAAGTAAGTAAACTGGAAAGGAAGTGCGATGAAGTTGTATTTTCTGAGTTGTCTGTCCCCTGGAAACCATTACCATCCATCTACGTTAGCTCAAGGACTTAGTATCATTTTAAGTAATCAAGGGGAAGGCTCCAGGCTTTCTAATCTAATTGCCATCTCCAGGGAAGTGCCTTCTTTACTCAGCTAGGTTGTAAGGGAAGAGCATCTCTAGGGATTAAGAATTGAGTGATTTGGACTGTAGCTCTTTCAATCATTTTGATGGTGCTTGTCTCAGGAATTAAGCTTTTTTTCCCTCCAAATTTGGTATTTAATGAAAGCTGTTCATCTGTGTGGATGGGTGTTACAAGCTACCTCTTTGGTAAGCACCACTAATCTGACGTGCCTCGTGAGCTTCTCCTTAACATTTCAAGGACTACAAATTGCTGATCTCCAGAATCTGGACTCACCTGACTAGAAGATGAAAGAAAATAGTATTATCCTCAAAGGTTGTTTTTTTTTTTTTTTTTCCTGAGCTACCTGGGGAAGAGACATTTTATAATCAGAATCAGTGAGAGTTGAGAAACTTCACATGATTATCTGGGATTCTTAGAAAATGGTACCAACACCTGGCTTTTTAAAACTTATTTTCAAATACTTTATTTGAGAGATTGGGTGGGGAGAGAGAGAGAGAATCTCAAGCAGATGCTTCACTGAGCATGGAGCCTGACGTGGGGCTGGATCTCATGACCTCAAGATCACGACCCAAGCTGAAATCAAGAGTCTGATGCTCAATGGACTGAGCCGCCCCGGCGCCCCCAACAACTTACTTTTAATACCCTTCTTCATATGCCAGTATAGAATAGATTCCCTTATCTACTCCAGCCCTACCTTTTCTTATCCAGTCAGGCCCCTACTTGGTTTCTAGCCTTCTCAGTCTTCACTTTGGGGGCTGTTTGCTTCCCATCTGCAGCCTCAACTATGATCCGACTCCTCAGATAAACCTAAATAATAGTTGAGAGAGGGAGCATTTAAAGAGGTCTAATTCAACTCTGATTTAACACTCACTGCACCATCACCATCATTGCTGGTCTGGCCCTAACTTGGTATTATGATCCTTATAATTCAATGGCTCTTCTATGCAGTTCACTTCAGTAAGCTTTAATTAGCAACTATTATGTGCTAGGTACTCTAGTTGGGCCTTGGAGACAGTTCATTTTAGTCAGGTTTCAGAATGTAATCTTGTAATATCATCATGTGTTCAGAGCTAGAGTTATGCCCAGAGTGCTATGGAAGTCCAGAAGAGATCCCGTCACTACTTCGTAGCATTGTTAATAATGGAAGCTGGATCCCTCCATCCCTCCCTGAATTGTTCATGTTGCCTGAGTTTCCTAGTATTCTGAACTTAGTACCCTCATATTTGTAGGGTTGGAATCAGGCACCCTGGGTTCTATATATACATATATAAAATACATACATATTTTTATATACATATATAAAATATAAGCTTTGTGCAGTGGCAGTATCGTAGCCAATGAGGTTTATCCGAGGTGCGATTATTGCTAATTAAAATATATAGAGGCACCTAACTTGCTCAGTCAGTAGAGCACGCGACTCTTGATCTTGGGGTGGTTGAGTTCAAGCCCCATACTGGGAGTAGAGATTACTTTAAAAAATAATAAGAAATAAAAAATATATAAAATCTCCTACCCTTCCCACAGGCACATTCCAGTCACCTTCCTCAGAACTAGCCACTGTTAAAAATTTCTATGTGTTATGCATGTGGATTTTCACTGGATGTCATGGCTTATGAAGAAAAATGAGAAGAAAGCTTAAATCCTGGGGTTTCTAAACCCAACGAAGCATCAGTCACTTGAGTTTCTTTTCTCTTAGAGTTTCTGTGAGTCAGGAATTTGGGAGCAGCTTATCTTGGTGGTTCAGGCCGTGGGTCTCACACTAGACTATAGGCAAGATGTCAGCTTGGGACTGCAGTCATCCAAAGGCTGGAGGATCCACTTTCAAAGTGGCTCACCCACATGATTGATCTGCTGCTGGTGGTTGTTGGCAGGAGGCCTCAGTTCTTCCCCACGCTGGCCTCTTGGCAGGACTGCTTGACTGTCCTTGTGACATGGCACCTGGATTCCCACAGAGTGAGGGATCCAAGAGGTCAAAGTGGAAGCTGCAATGTCTTTTATAACCGAGCCTGGAAAAATCACACACTGTCACCTCTGCCATGTTCTGTTGGTCACACAGATTCTGAGTCAGTGTGAGAGATGACCATACAAGGTTGTGAATAGCAGGAACTGACACTCACTGTGTGTCATCTTAGAGACTGGCTACCATAGGCACAGGACAAAACAAAGAAGGGTGAAGAATGAGCTGGTGGGTGTGGGGTGGTGGTGCATAGCAGAAAACAACCCTTCACTGGCCACCCCACCTAAAATATTATATGCGTTCCCACCATTCTATGCCACATGACTCTTATTTTTCTTCACAGGACTTAATACCAACTCTCACATTATATATTTATTTGTTAATTATTTTCCTTGCTGACTCCCTCCACCCCCACTGGAATATAAGCTCCATGAAAGAAGGAACTTAGTCTATTTTATCCCCTGTTGGTACTCAATAACCTTTAATTAAATATTTATGTATTTGGAAGTGTAATAATTGATTTTTTTTTTTCTTTTTAAAGTTCCAGAGTCCCTGATCCCACCCTTAGAAATGTGGATTTTGGAGACCTGGAAATCTACATTCTTCTAAAACTTCCTCAAGTGATTTTTTTTTAAGCATCCAGGTTTGCGAATCACTGCTCTGAACAATACAAAAATTTTTTCTGATACCCTAAAAGGCCTGTCCTAACTGGAGGATGCCTGGAACTAGAATTGACTACTGGATGGAAAGAGAGAAAGAAAAAAAAAAAATACATGGCTTTGTCTAGCTATGGGTACCAAGAGGAACTCTAGTCTATTGGGCAGTACAAGATTTTATTTATGCAACATTTACTGAACACCTACTATGTGTCAGGCAGTCTTGTAGGCATTGAAGATAGCACAGGGATAGATGAAACAAACACGTCTTTGGAATCGGATTTATATTCCGGTGGGACAGCTGAAGGTAAAGGTGGCATGAAGGACAGCATACCAGAGGCATGAAACAGAACACAGCTATAGGCACACAAGCACAATACACAGAAATTAAAGTAAGTGGGTTATTGACACAGATGGTGGGGAAGGATTAGAAAGAATGGTACTTTTATTTTTTAACTACACATGTACTGGCTTTACAGTTAATTTTTAAAGTTTTCATGCATAAAGAATTCCCATGAGTATATCTGGGATTACGAATAATTCCCCCAGCATTACCTGTAACCCCGCTCTTTTCATCTGCCATTCAGAATGCAAGTGTGCATTATAAAGCAGCTCTTACCAAAGTTTTATTTATTTGTTAATTATTTTTCTTGTTGACTCCCTCCACCCCCACTGGAATATAAGCTCCATGAAATAAGAAACTTAGTCTGTTTTATCCCCTGTTGGTACTCAATAACCTTTAATTAAATATTTATGTATTTGGAAGTGTAATAATTGATTTTTTGTGATACTCTACAGTGCTTTTCAGAGCCTTTGACACATTAATATGCATTGTAAGTCTCAACGCAGGGGGAGACCCTATTAAATATATTTCCCAATCTCATATGGCCTCAGACTCATTTTTTTGGCCTAAGAAGTTCTCCAGTATATGTGTTGCGTGTATGGAATACCCTTTGAGAAATATTGGTTTAGAGCGACGTTTGAAGTCATAAGTGGTAGAGATTGGCTAGGTGTTTACCAAAGGTTTTCCTTTTCTTTCCAGACACATAGTTAGGTCACATTCCCCAGCCTCACTTGAAGTTAGGTGCAGACACATGACTGAGTTCTAGCCCTTATGGAATGTGGATAGAATTCTTATGTGCCACTTCTGAATGTGAATCAAAAACATCTCACGCAATCCTCCACATAGTCTCTTCTTATTTGCCCTCAGATACAGAGGGTTCCCAGGAAGACGGTCATGTCAAAGGTTGGCAAACTATGGTCCATGGGTCAAGTCCAACTGCTGCCTATTATTGTAAATCAAATTTTCTTGGAACACAGCCACACCTGTTCATTTAAGTCTTATCTATAGCTTCTTTCATGTTACAACAGCAGAGCTGGGTAATTACGACAAAGACTCAATGGCCTACGAGCCTGAAGTATTTACTATGTAGTCCCTTACAGAAAAGATTGCTGACCTCTGCGTTAGGCCATGGGACAAATGTGATGAAAGGTGCTTGGGTCCCTGAATGACTGTCTGGAACAGAGGCACCTGTTTCCTCCATGGACTCACAATGGACCTTTATTATGTTAAGCCTTTATTACGTTGTTGTTGTTGTTGTTACTGCAATTGGCCCAATATATTGTTAAGGGCTATGCTGGATAGTCCGCTTGCTTCTCCATATAGACTTTCTAGCTTTTTCTATTACGTTTTGTGCCCAAGGTGAATACCCACACTTTTAAGTATGCTTTCTGTTGAGATATCGACAAATGCAAGGGATAGCCTTGAGTCTGATTGATTCAAAATCACAAATTTTAGTATGTTCTTATTAATATGACACTAAAGTACACCTCACAGCCGATGGAGACACACTAGTAGTATTATAGCACTTACAAGTAAAAAAATACTAGTTGTCTCCATATCACATTTAAAATAAATTAATATTTTTAAAAAGTCTCAAGGCTGGGTGGTATATGAAGAAAGACATTCCACCAGGAGCTGGAGATCCCAGAGTCTTCTATGTACTCTGCAAACTTCCCTCCTGACCTCTCTCTTCATTATTGCCAACGACAAGAGTTCTTCAGAGATCTTCAAAAGGCTTAACCTGGTGGTCTGTCCTACAAATGCCTCTGCCACAATATTTGATAATGATCTCAAGAATCCACTAACTGACCCAACACACTAAAGATTCAACTTGGGATCTCCTGGGTTTATGCATTATTGAGATTTTTCAGTAGACAAGTTTCTGCTTTACACGCAGTTAACCGGGTAATGCCACCAGTCTGTTTCCAGAACACAAGCTAGTGGATATCTTAATGTATTTAATTAACATAGATTAAATTTAAGAAGGCTAATTTTTTACTTCTGTGAATCAAGACCATTGTTGATATTCTTTCTATATAAATTGCTTGCTACAGCTTAAGGAAATTCTCTCAGCGAACTAGTACATAAATAGCTGAATTGCCATTTAAGAAAAAAAAGTTGAACTGAATCACTTTTTGGAAACTGGATTTCTTCAAAGCTGGAGACATCGATCATGCACTGGCCAGAGTGAAGAGCGAGGTCTCCATTGGCCCACAGGTTATTTACTGCACTTTATAATGGACAGAGGATTGGATATACATTGGGCCTAGGAGCTTTTCCACAAGGCAATAACATCAATTTCAATCCAGAACAATCTGTGGTATTGATTAACTCTTGGGATCTCTTTAACCACTGCAGATCTGTCTCATCTTTTATTCAACAGTTCCCAGAAAGAAATTTAGAGACAATCTGGAACACCTGAGGCAAATCCTACTTGCAAATTCTCCGCAACACTGTTACCTCTTCAGTTTACAAATTGTCCTTAGAGAATGGGGAAACTGTCCAGATTCTCAACTCTTTCTGAAACTATGCTGTGAAGGACACTGAACGAGAAGTCAGGAGTTCGGGGTTCTTGAGTCACAAAGTAGCTGTGTGTCCTTGAACAAATCGCCAAATTGGTATGGCCCCAGTTTACTCCTCTATATAAAGAAGATAATAATCATCTACTTCGTAGGATTGTTGAAAGGATTCAAAGAGATATATGCATATAAAGCACTTACTTGCAACGTCTGGGACATGGTAAGCACTATCATTATTAGAGTATTACTTTCCATAAAGTAGATCACCCCACCTACAATTCTATTTTCATCCACTCTTCAATGTAAGCCATCTGCTATTAAAATGCCCACTTCATCATTATCCCTTTAAAATGTTGTACCTTCAATCATGAGTTTATTATTAAATTTTAAAGTGTATTTTTAATTTTTGTTTTATCTATGTTTGTCTACCTCCAAAATTCCCTGAGAACTGTAGGTGAGGTCTTAACCCTTAAGGTTCATGACTCATTTCCCCAGAGGAACAGTCAAGTAACAAAAATGAGTTGAGCAGGCTGGGTGGGCATTGAGGTCTATGAGAGCTTATGCCTTGTCTAAAGGGGAAGCTCATTAAGCCTGGCTGAACATTGCTGTGTGGGAAAGCAAGCCAAGTGTAGCTAGATTCTAGCATATTTTTAAAAAGAAGCTGAGCAATCTGTACCTCTAAAAAATGTGAATTGTCTTTCCATTTACATGTTAAAAAAAAATTAATTTAAAAACTTGCACAGACCAAATAAAAGATAGCTACACCTTTAGGCCAGATTCAGCTGTGCTATTTACTAGCTTGTGTGACTTTAGGTAGTTACTTAACCTCCTTGTACCCCAGCTTCCACAACTACGAAATGAGAATAACATACCTAACTCTTAGGCTGTTACGGGGATGAATGAGGTAATGGATGTAAAGAAAACCATTAGAATAGTACCTAGCACACTGGTAGCATTTAGGAAATGTTGATCATTATCATATTCATTTAAAACGTTATTGGTGGGGCGCCTGGGTGGCTCAGTGGGTTGAGGCCTCTGCCTTCGGCTCCGATAGTGATCTCAGGGTCCTGGGATCAAGCTCCACATCGGGCTCTCTGTTCGGCGGGGAGCCTGCTTCCCCCTCTCTCTCTGTCTACCCGTGATCTCTCTCTTTCTCTCTCTCTCTCTCTCTAATAAATAAATAAATAAATAAATAAATATAAAAAAAGTTATTGGTAACAAGAGTATCATTAACAACAGCAACAATGTTATTAACGTCAACACCACTGGTACATAGTCTAACATATATATGTCAGCATATGCAATTGATCATATTGCAATTAACAATTGATATTATTATTTCTTATTCCTCAGTTTAGCACAGTACTAGGCACAAAGTAACTTCTTCTCATTCTCGATTTTACTTTTCTCTCTCTCCTGATGACTAATGCAATACCAGGTCATGTTGATTCTAGTGCACACATTTCTCCTTTTCTTTTGAATGTGAATTTTCCTTTCCACCTCCATTCTTGTCTAATTTTAGGCCCTCATAATTTTCCACCTAGGTTGTAACAGTGGTGTCTTCACTGGTTTCTCAGTCCTAGGTGTGGTATCCTCCAATCCATTTCCCATCAGCAGCCAGAGGGACGTTGTTAAAATACAATTTTGGGGACGCCTGGGTGGCTCAGTTGGTTAAGCATCTGACTCTTGATTTCGGCTCCGGTCGTGATCTCAGGGTTGTGAGATTAAGCCCCACATTGGGCTCACCCCTGCTGGTGCTGTCACTCTTTCTCTCTCAAATAAATAAATAAAATCTTTTTAAAAAATACAATTCTGCTCACATCTTGCCTCTGCCTAGAAATCTTCAAATGCACCCCAACAATCGTATATAACTACTCTTTTATCCCCACTAGTCCACCAGGGTTTTAATCCTGGAACCTGCTCTTACTTGCAATATGAATGTTGGAGGGTTACCAAGCCTCAGTTTTCTCATATATATACTCCATTAGGTGGTTGTTAGGATTAAATGATTTGATTTAATGTGTACAAAGCAGTTAGCACAGTGCCTGGCACATAATAAGTACTTGATAAATGGAAATATTATCATCAGTCCAGTCTGATTAATGGTTGTGTTAACCTCTATGTTAATCTCTGAGATCTAGCTACAAAGAACTTCTTAGTTTCCAAACATGCCAGATTATTCCACACCTCTCTGTTCATGAAAATGTATATTGCAATGAATTGTAATCCCTAAAGCAAGCACTGCAGACAACTTTCCCCTTAAAAATCATAATAACCAGGGACGCCTGAGTAGCTCAGTCCTTAAGCCTTTGCCTTCAGCTCAGGTCATGATCCTGGGGTCCTGGGATCGAGCCCCGTGTCGGGGGGGGGGGGGGGAGGTCCCTGCTCAGCGGGAAGCCTGCTTCTCCCTCTCACACTCCCGCTGCTTCTCCCTCTCACACTCCCACTGCTTGTGTTCCCTCTCTCCTTCTCTCTCTAATAAATAAATAAAATCTTAAAAAAAAATAAAAATAAAAACCATAATAACCAAGAGCCATAACCAAGAAGCGACTATTGTGAGGAGAAAAAATGAAACCAAAACAAAATTTAAAAACATCCTTGATTAATTCAAAATAAGACAGGAATAGAAAAACAAAGGAACAAAGAACAGGGGTGGGGTAGCAAATAGAAAACAAATAGCAAGTAAGTAGACTTAAACACAACCACAACAATTATTACATTCAAAGTAAATGTACTAAGCACTGCAATTTAAAGGTAAATATTGTCAGAATGGATAAAAAGCAAGATCCATCTGACTCATCTACAGAGTCACAATTTTAGTATAAAAAGCCATACTTCAAATAAAGAGAAAATCAGATAAAATTGGCTCTAAAGCAGTATTACTAGAGGTAAAGAGGGAGAATTTTATAATGATAAAAGGGTCAACCATTCAGAAAGCTATAACAATTATAAACATATATGCTTTTAACAGAGCACCAAATACATGAAGCAAAACCCGACAGAAATGGAGAATTAAACAATTTGACAATAATAGTCGTAGATTTCAATTCCTCACTTCCAATAATGGATACAAGGGGTGCCTGGGTGGCACAGTCAGTTAAGCATCTGACTATTGGTTTTGGCTCAGGCCATGATCTCAGGGTCGTGATATTGAGCCCTGTGCACTCAGCGTGGAGCCTGTTTGGGATTCTCTCTCCCTCTCTCTCTGCTCCTCCCACTCGTAATCTCTCTCTTTCTCTCAAATAGATAAATAAATGTTTAAAAAATAATAAAAATAATGGATACAAGTAGGCAGAAGATCAGTAAGAAAATAGAGAACTTGAACAACACTGTAAACCAAATAGACCTAACAGACATCTACAGAATACTCCTTTGATCGACAGCAAAATGTACATTCTTCTTTAGTACACATGGAACATTTTCCAGGACATACCATATGCTAGTCAATGAAAGAAACCTCAGTAAATTTTAAATAGAAATAATACAGTGTTTGTTCTCCAACTACAATGTAATGAAATTAGAAAACAATAGCTGGAAAATAATTGGGAAAATCACAAATATGTGGAAATTGAACCACAAGCTCCTAAATAACCAAAGGATCAAAGAAGACATAAGAAAGGAGATCATAAAATACTCTGAGATAAATGAAAGTAAAGACAAAACTTACCAAAACTTATGGGATGCAGCTCAAACAGTGTTTAAAGAGAAACTTATAGTTACAAATGCTTATATTAAGATAGAAGAAAGATCTCAAATCTATAATCTCGATTTACATTTTAAGGAATGAGAAAAGGAACAGCAAACAAAATTGAAAACTAATTAATGTAATATACTATATCACATAATCATCTAAATAGACCCAGAAGAAGAATTCAACAAAATGCAACACATTTTATGATAAAAACACTCAACAAACTGGGAATAAAAGAAAATTTCCTAAATCTAATAAAGGATATTTAGGAAAAAAATCCACAGTTAACATGAAACTTAATGGGAAAAGACTGAAGGTTTTCTTCTTTTTTTTTTTTTTTTCTGAAGGTTTTCTTCTTAAGATCAGGAGCAAGACCACGGATGTCTGCTCTCACCACTTTTATACAACACTATACTGAAAATTCTAACCAGAGCAATTGGGTAAGAAAAAGAAATCAAAGTCATACACATTAGAAAAGAGGAAGCAAGATTATCTCTTTCACAAATGACATAATCTTTTATGTAGAAAATCCCAAGTAATCCATTAGAACTAGTAAAAAAGAGGGGCACCTGGACGGCTCAGTTGGTTGTGTCTGACTCTTGATCTCGGCTCAGGTCTTGATCTCAGGTCAGGTCTTGATCTCAGGGTTGTGAGTTCAAGCCTCATGTTGGGCTCCACACTGGGTGTGGAAGCTACTTAAAAAAAAACTGGTAAAAGAGATACTACTAGAACTAATAAAGAGTCCAACAAAGTTGCAGGATACAAGTTCAATACACAAAAACCAATTATATTTCTATATACTGGCAATGAATAAGTGGAAAGTGAAATTAAGAAAGCAATTCCATTTCTAATAGTATCAAAAAGAATAAAATACATAGGAAGTAATTTTATAAAAAGTGTAAAATTTATGCTCTGAAATCAATAAAACATTTGAAAAAAGTCTTTAATCTAAATATCTGGGAAAACATCTATGTTCAATGATCAGAAGACAATATTTTAAGATAGTAATACTCCCCAACTGATATACAGAGTGAATTCAATTCCCACCAGAATCCCAGCTGGCTTCTTCGTAGAAAATATCAAGCTGATTCTAAAATCTATACAGAATTGCAAAGATCTTAGAATAGCTGGAACACTTGAAAAATAAGATCAAAGTTGAAGGCTTCATACTTCCTGATTTCAAACCTTACCACAAAACAACAGTAATCAAGACAGTGTAGTATTGGTATAAGGATAGACATATAGATCAATGGAATAGAATTGAAACTACAGAAACAAACCTATTCATCTGAGTCTATTTTTGACAGGGTGTCAGGATCATTCAATGCAGAAGGAAGTCTTTTCAACAAATGATGCTGTAACAACTGGGTATCCACATGCAAAAGAACGAAGTTTGATCCTTACCTCACACCAAATACAAAATTTACCTGTAAATGGGTAAAGCCTTAACTGTAAGAGCTAACACTATAAAACTCTTAGAAGAAAACAGATAAATCTTCAGATTTGGCAACGGATCCTTATATATGACTCCAAAAGAATGAGCAACAAAGGAAAAAAAATAGAGTGGACTTTGTCAAAATTAAAAACTTTAGTGCCTCAAAGGACAATATCAAGAAATTGAAAAGACAACCCAGATAATGGGAGAAAATATTTGCAAATCATATACCTAATAAGGTCCCTGTATTTAGAATATGTAAAGAACTCTTATAACTCAATAATAAGAAAACAAATAACCCAATTATAAATGGACAAATAATCTGAATAGACATTTCTCCAGAGGAAATATATAAATGGCCAATAAGCACATGGAAAGATGCTCAACGTCATTTGCTATTAGGGAAATGTAAATCAAAACCACAGTGAGATACTATCTCATATTCACTGGAATGGCTGGAATCAAAAAGTCAAATAATAACAAGGGCTGACAAGGATGTGAGAATTGAAACCTTCATATACTGCTGGTGGGAATGTAAAATGGTGTGGCCACTTTGGAAACAGTCTCAATAGTTCCTTAAAAAGTTTACATAGAGTTATCAGTTGACCCATGGATTCTACTCCTATGTAGATGCTCAAGACATAGGCAAACATATGTCCTCACAAAAACTTATATGTGAATGTCCATAGCGACATTGTTCATAATAGTCAAAAAGTAGAAAAAAACCAAAAGTCTTTAAACTGACGAATGGATCACCAAAATGTGGTATATCCACATGATGTTATATTACTCAACCATAAAAAAGAATGAAGTACTAATTCATGCTACAAATTAATGAACCTTGCAAAATTTATGCTAAGTCAAAGAACCTAGTTAAAAACACCACATTCTGTATGATTCCATTTATATGAAATGTCCAGAATAGGCAAATTTCGAGAGACAGAATGTAGATTAGCAGTTACTTAGGATTTTGGCAGATGAGGTTACAGGGACGTGCTTCCTAAAGGGTACGGGATTACTTTTTGAGATGGTGAAAGTGTTTCAAACTTGACTATGGTGGTGGTTGCATGTATTTATGAATATACTAAATACCACTGAATTGCACACTTTATTTTTTTTTAAAGATTTTATTTATTTATTTGACAGAGAGGAGAGAGATTGCAAGTAGGCAGAGAGGCAGGTAGAGAGGGGGGAGGAAGCAGGCTCCCCGCCGAGCAGAGCGCCTGATGCGGGGCTCAATCCCAGGACCCTGAGATCATGACCTGAGCTGAAGGCAGAGACTTTAGCCCATTGAGCCACCCAGGTGCCCCAGAATTGCACACTTTAAATAAGTGAGTAGAATGCTCTTATGTGAACTATACTTCAGTAAAACTCTTACCAAGTAACTATAAAGACATAGATCAGTTGAAAGTAAAAGGATGGGAAAGGTCTTCCTTGCAAATACTAATCACAAGAAAGCTGGTGTGGCTATATTATCATTTTTAACCTGTCCATCTTACCCACTAAAACTGTGAGTTCCTTGAAGGCAGAGGCCACATATATCTGGGCTATGGATTTCTAGCACCTAGCATAATGTCTGGAATATAAAAGGTATTCATTATCTACTTGTAAAATCACTGAATTATTCACTGATTGAACTGCATTAAAATTAGTAGTAAATGCTACTTACAGTAATATGAATGATCTCACAGACCTGATGAGACCAAAAGCGAGGCATAAAAGAGTACACACCGTATGATTCCATGTTTATGAAGTTCAAGAACAGTTAAATAGAAATGAGCCTTGTGCAATTCTAGAAATGTTCTATATTTTCATCTAGGTGGTTCTTTTATATATTGAACTGAACAATTAAGGTTTTTATACTTTATTGAATGTGTATTATTCCTCAAAAAATTGACACTAAAAATGATCCATGTATGAATACAGGTTCTGGGGTTCGATGTTGCTAAACACTACTTTCTTTAGAAAGGTATATTTATGTAGATTATTGAGTGAAACTTGTTTTTTAAAAAGATTTATTTATGGGCACCTGGGTGGCTCAGTTGGTTGGGCAACTGTGTTCAGCTCAGGTCATGATCCTGGAGTCCTGGGATTGAGTCCCGTATCGGGCTCCCAGCTCCACAGGAGTCTGCTTCTCCCTCTGACCTTCTCCCTTCTCATGCTGTCTCTCTCTCTCTCTCTCTCTCAGGTAAATAAATAAAATCTTTTAAAAAAAAGATTTATTAGAGAGAGAGCAAGAGAGCACGGGAGTGGGAGGGGTAGAGGGAGAGGGAGAGAGAATCTCAAGCAGACTCCACGCTAAGCATGGAGTCCAATGCAGGGCTCGATCTCACGACCCTGAGATCATGACCTGAGCTGAAACCACAAGTCAGACACTTAACCGACTGCACCAGCCTGGCGCCCCTGAAGCTTGTTTTTATATTAATATTATCACCATCCCACTTCAACATCATCCAGTTTACCATCGTTTGTCTTTGTCTCTTAGTGCATTATGGAAAAAATTAAGGACAAGTGTACCCTTTACTAGCAAAGTTTACAAACAACTCTTTCTTCAAAGGCTAACCATGTGTTACTGCCTGGCCTTCCACATGCTACCTCTGGAACATCAGATTCTGACTCATGGTTTAAAGTGGGAAGAACATCCATTTGGGGGTTGAGGGAGACTGTTCTCTGTGGCAGCAGATCCTGTGTGCACTATGAAATGTGGCCCCTCAGCTAAAAGGATCAATCTTTATGTGAGGAGCAAAAGCCCCCCTGACAGTATTCAGCCACAAAGAAAAATACTCTGGAAGGAAAAAAATCACACTCAGCAGATACTATAACTATAGGTATCTCACATTTTTCCTTAACCCGGTATCTAGAAAGCATTCGATCTGATAAAATAGAAGTGACTTGACTTCGGTTTATCCCGTTGGTCTGATTAAGCACTTTGTGCATTTCCTTTACCTTTTTTATGTTCCCTGAATTATATTTTGCATTTACCCTTACAGTTTGCATGGCAACGTGAACAAATGGACTATGCTTGCGCCAGCAGACACTTCGCGTTTTCTAAACCTAACTCCTGACCCAAGAGTCCCTCACTGGGACAGTTCAAAATACATTGCTCTGGATTTTCCAAAGGATTTCATAAGAAGAGGAGTTGACCTCATTTTCTCTCCCAGTTAACCATTTTGCAGTTTTATGATGAATCAGAGCGGACACTAGCCGTGTACCTTGTATGCCTTATTTAAACATGGCGGATCAGGGATAGCTTTAGCCTTAAACCATTCACATTGTCATTCTAGAGATACTTATAACTGTTTTAAAATGTTATTTCTGGGGCGCCAGAAATATTTCTGGTGGCTCAGCCGGTTAAGCATCTGCCTTTGGCTCAGGTCATGATCCCAGAGGCCTGGGATCAAGTCCCACACCGGGCTCCTTGCTCAGCAGGAGAATCTACTTCTCCTTCTTCTGCCCCTGCCCCCCACTCATGCTCTCTTTGTGTCTCTCTCTCATTTAAATAAATAACATCTTTAAAAAATGTTATTTGTCTCTTCTCCCTTTTCATAGCACCCCTCTCTCATTCCCCAAACTCTGGGGGAAAAGCAGAAAATAGTATTAATGCTTGAGAGCAAACCGTCAACTGTCTGTGGAGTAATGGGAGTTGGGTAAAAACTGCTTTCCCGAGGTATGTGAGAGCACTAGCCTGTACCTGTGCTTTCACTGTTCACACATTCCTTTGTTGTGGAATTCAGGTCAGAAACACTGTATCCCCCACCTCTCCTCCTCCTCCTCCTCCTCCTCCTCCTCCTCCTCTTTCCACCCTCCTTTCTCAAGGCCTCCCAAGAATGAGTTCACGGCGTTGGAATGAAGAAGGTGAACGGAGCTTTTTCTTCGCTCATCTTAACGTCTGGGCCCTGGCTTGGACTTTCTCAAATGGAGTGAATTCATCAAATGTGTCGGGACAGAGGTGCTCTCTCTTAGTAAAGTGCACTCCAGCGCAAAGGCATTTCTCTTATCTAAGTCTGTGGCCTGGTGCCTGAACTCCCGGCAGGGAGATACCTATAGGAGCCCTGTTAACTCTTTCAGGACAAACAAGTATGATCCAGCACTACCTCCCAATGCTAAGTCATCATTGAACAGGCTGGTTGGGGGCAATAAGGCTCAGGCTTCAAAAACAATTCAAAGCACTATTCACTTAAGATTTAGAAAATGATGTCATTCAGAAGGTGAGTCACCGGGAGGAGAGTTCAGTGCTGACTGAGAAGTCAGAAAAGACAATCAAGTAATTCGGCCTGGGCTCCCTCTTCTGCCTGTCCAATTTCCATGTCTATTTCAAGGCCTAGCTCAAGTTCCACCCGATCCAGGAAGCCTTCCCTGACCACCAAGGCAAATGCTCGGAGCTTTCCCTTTTGATCACTTATTGCCTGAGCCTGACATTTATTTTAAAATTCCTTCTATTCTCGATGACTTCCTGTGTATGTATGTCATACCCCTTCATATGTGTTGCAACTATCTTGAGAATAGAAACCTTGTTTTCTACATTATATTTTCCACAGGGGCAGTTGTACACCCAGCGGATTCTGAATCCTCAACCAAGAAGAGCCTCTCTCCTTCACTAAGCCAGATCTCATCTATTCTTCAAGGTGTACCACAAATAAACATACGGTCCACATAAGAATAATGTGTTTGCTAATGTAAATGGAGCTTCAAGCCAAGTCCTTTAGCCCTCCCTTCTAACCAGACTGCTACCCCCTGAGCCTCTCCTATATAGAAGGTCTGAAATAGCCACAGCGGTGATGATCCCTTCTTCGAAGTCTTCTCCAACCTCCCGCAAAAGAGGTTATTACTTAACATTCAACCATTATCTTGTCATTTATTGTTGGTGCTTAAATGTAGTCAGCCTTGTACGTTTCTTTAGCTCTTTTTTTATTATTATAGCTTGTTTCTCAAACTAGTTATTAGATTACTGGATGATTGGGGTCAGCTTATTCTTTCTATTTCATCTGCTGCAGCCTATGAATGCGGTGCTGTGTGCATAGTAAACACTACAAAAAATGGCATTGAGTATGTGGAAGATGTTCAAGACAATGAAAATGCTCGGCAAAAAGAACATGCAGATAGGAGTCATCTAACTCCCTAAGCAAAAACACATGGATAGGTACAATGATGTATTCGTGTCGCAAAGACATTGGAGGGACCCGATGCTCCTTTCCAGCTTTTCCTGATCAGGTCAAATTAGTCTCTGCTTATACCTGGAGGTCCATCCTCACTGCAAACGTATTTCCCTACAACTGACACCAAGCAAACAAATTTCACTGAAGTTTGTTAAAAAAACAAAAACAAAAACAAAAAAATGCTGGGGCACCTGGGTGGCTCAGTCAGTTAAGCGTCTGCCTTCGGCTCAGATCATGATCCAAGGGTCCTGGGATCAAGTCCTGCATCAGGCTCCCTGCTCAGCAGAGAGCTTGCTTCTCCCTTTCCCTCTGCTGCTCCCCCTGCTTGTGCTCTCTATGTCAAATAAATGAAATTTTTAAGAAATTAAAAAAAAACCCTGCCAATTAGACAAGTTGTACCTTTTTGAAAAGTTTAATTGGCTGACGTTTTGTTTCAAGATGGCCAACTGAAACACAAAATGAATAATCAGAAATTTATCGAGCTCCTTTTACATGGAAGACCCTGGGCTAAGAGGGAATAGCCACAAAACAGGTGACTATTCTTAAAATTATTTTGAAGGAGAAAAACACACAAACCCGTGAGCAATATATGATAAAATAGTTAAATAAAGCTCATTTTGCTCAGTCAAAAAATACTCTCCCCACCCTGCCCTCGCAGCAAGAACTGACTTAACGATGAATCAATCTTTGCAGACCTTAGGCACTGCCCATCTATTTTAGGCATTATCAGATTCTGAGTCACTTTACTTTTGCAATTAGTTCTGCAAATTTTCCCTCATTTTATGTAAAGATTAGACGCTCAGAAATTCTAGAGCTAGGAAGGCCAAAAGTTTGTCCAGGGGTTCTGCAATTGTGTGTGTGTGTGTGTGTGTGTGCATGTGCGTGTGCATGCATGCACATGCACACATGCACCATGGTCTCTTTTGGCAGTCTGGCAAAGGCTTTGGACACCTTCTCAGGATAGTGTTTTTCAGTGCATAAACTAAAACACATAAAAGTGATTCCTATCATTTAAAGTTCAAGAACAGGCAAAACTAACTTATGGTGTCAAAAGTCAGGATGAGTTTTACCCTTGGGGGTTCCTTTTGGAAGGAGGGACGAGGGGCCCTTCTGGAGTGCGGGCAAGACTTTTGTTTCTTGTTCTGGGTGCTAATTATACAGTTACACTCACCTTGTAAAAAAATTACTGAGCTGTACATTTATGGTTTGTGCATTTTTTATGAATGCATGTTCTACTTCCATGAAAAAGTTTGGAAATAAATAATACGTAGCATTACAAAGAAATCTATCACACTGAAATACAGTTCTAGCCACAGACCATTAAGGGAGCCTCTAGGTTAAGAACCCAGAAAAAAGAGGTGGGGTATATAAAAAGATTTGAGATAGGAGCTCCTCAATTTTAAGAGTTAATAATCTGGCTGAAGGAGAAAAAAAAAAAACCATGGAAAACCTGAAAATTGAAGAAACCAGTAAGTATACATGATAAGAGTCAAACGAGAGGGAAAGCCAAAAGAGAAGAGTGGGGATGATAAGTACTTTGGAGCTAGAGTATCGGGGCAAAGTAGAGGATGTGGAATCCATGCTGTAAATGGAAGGATGTGAAGTGTTTGGATAAGTTGAAGGGGGAGTGTTCCTCTTGTAGTATGGCTAGTCAAGGGCTTGGAAGACTTCGTATCTGTTTGGCCATGGTGAAGGAGGCATGCTAGTAGGCAGTATGAAATAAAGCCAGTGACTACTGCTAGGTATGGAATGGGAAGAGGATTTTGAACTTGGATTTCTTTCTTTCTTTCTTTCTTTTTTTAAGATTTTATTTATTTATTTCAGAGAGAGAATATACAAGCGAGGGAGACAGGCAGAAGCAGAGGAAGAAGCAGACCCACTGCTGAGCAGGGAACCCCCCCCGAATGTGGGGCTCTGTCTCAGGACCCTGAGATCATGACCTGAGCTGAAGGTAGCTGCTTAACCAACTGAGCCACCTAGGCATCCCTGAACTTGGATTTCTTATTAATAGGAAACCATTAAAGATTTTTTAGCAAGATATAAAAAGAGAAGGCGGTTTTATGAATTCATTCAGTTAAATATAGCAAATGTTTACTAAATGCCGAATAGGTTCAATGTACTATGCTAGATTCTGTTCTGGTTGGTTTTAAATAGTCTCTAAGATTCTCTGCTTTGTGCCTTTCATACTTACTAGAGCTGTCTAATTTGTAAGTTGCCAAATTACATTTACATTCTGGGTTGGTATAAGTTAGACTGCAATTTATTCAAAACTCCAACTCTTTAGATATTACAAATCAAGCAAATCTAGGGCAAAAAGACAACAGGATATGTTCCTATTTGGGTCAGGAACATGCCTCAAAGTTTTTAGCTGGATTGTTTCCAAGCATATTGTTTGTCCAAGTGTTTCCCCTTCAGGCAATGTTCTTTTCAACACACAAAATGCTAGGGCCGGATAGAAGATGAGACACCCAGGGAAGGCAGCAGATTTTAATAACCATTGAATAGCTCAATGATTCATCCTAGCATCGTTCACTATTAACCATTTTGAAAGTTTGATAATGAAAAAGGGTTGTGGAAAAGTCCCTCCATGTATACAAACCCAGGTAATTGAGAAGCTTCCGAACTTCCCAGCCCATTCTGTTTTCCTACTTCTGTAACATAGAGGTCAGGCTGAGTGGGAAGTTAGGGGTAGTCAGTTTCACCCTGAGGAAGTTAGTGGAGATGGCTAATTTCAGGGAGTTTACTGTGCTCCTTTCAGTGCCTGAAATCTATTCTATCTTTGTCATCATTACTACCAGTCAAGGCATGCTTTATGATTTCTATAAGACATTCTATCCAGACTACATGGCTGCCAATAAAACATTTCTTTTCTAAAGACCAACACTAAGCTTCCTTTATTATAAGTAGAAGGTTAGTAAAGATTGGTAATTGCCAGGAAAATGTGTTTAAGACAATTTTGTAGGAGATGGTTTCTCTGCCACATTTACTGCCTGGCTAATATTTTGCTGTTACTACCCCTAGGAAAAAGTCTCTAGATTTATAGTCTGATTCAGCTCTCTTCTCCTCTCCTTCTCTCCTCTTCTCCTTTCTCCTCTCTCCTTCAGAGTGCCTTAAAATATAAGACTTCTCTTTTACAGTGTATAAAGACTTTGGCCATACAAATCACAAAGGTATAGTACTGTCTCAGTGCTCATTTTAGCTTGGAGTAGATTAATTTGATTATCAGCATTTAAATAGTCACTCCCAGATTTTTATAGCCCACTTATTTTTGCCCTTAGCTCATGACTGGAGCCGCATCTCCGAGCAATGATGAAAGGAATATGCCTTCTATCTGTGTTTCAAGTATAGCAGGGTGAAACTGTTATACCTCACCTCACCAGAATGTCAGAGTAAAAAACTTTTTGTAATTTCCATTTTGGCCTCAGAAAAATCTCTTTTCCAGCTCCCAGCCTGAAAAAGGCCAAAAGAGAAAGCTCTGACTTCTCTTTCTTGGAAAAGACCCAAGCAAGTGTGTGTGTGTGTCTGTGTAAATATAAACATACACACGCGCGCGCGCACACACACACACACACACACAAATATATAAGCAATAGGTAGCCTTCGGGTCATTATATAGTGATAAAATTAAGCTTTTCTTTTGCACATGTAAATGTATTCTGGTATGTGGCATTTGTCTACTAATTTTTCATGATATATTTGTGAAACAAAAAGTTTAGGAGGTCGTCAAATATATCAATATTTTCTCTTATGCATTCAGATCTTTATGACAGTAATTATCCCCTACCTTACACTTATAGGAACATTTCTCTACATTCTCTTCCAGGATTTTTGCAGTTTTTGTCTCTTACATTTATGTCTTTTTAAAGATTAAATTTATTCATTTGACAGAGAGAGAGCACAAGCAAGGGGAGAGGCAAAGGGAGAGAGAGAAGCAGACTCTCTGCTGAGCAGGGAGCCCAACACGGGACTCGATCCCAGGACGCTGGGATCATGACCTGTGTTGAAGGCAGACGCTTAACCGACTGAGCCACCCAGGTGCCCTGCCTCTTATATTTAAAACTTTACTATACCTGGCATATATCCTAGTGCACTGTGTACGATATAGATATGACTTTTTTAAAATTATTAGTCAACTATCTCCAAAAAACTGATTTGAGATGTTACCTTCATATCCGTACCTGTGTATGTATCTGAAACTGGTAATTTCTTGAGTCTTTAGAAATGTGCACTTCCTTTGACTTAGCAATTTTACTTGCAGTTATGTATCCTAAGGAAAATCGTAGATACGTATAAAGCCTCAGCTATAGAGAATGTTAATCAGAGCATTATCCATGAGAACTTATATTGAAAACATCCTAAAATGTCTAAAAATAGGAGAGTAGCTGAACACATTATGGCGTAGCCATTTGATATGATACAATATAGTCATTACAAGACTATGTATAAAGCCATTAGGGATATCATATGAAAAATAGTCATAATTTTGGTAAATGAAAATAAGAGGTTATAAGAAAGTAGTATGTATAGTTAAGATCACATTCATGTAAATTACAAATGCACACACATACGCAAAAACTATTGGAAGGATATGTACTAAAATGATGCAGATTGTGGAATTTTGGGTGATCTCATTCTTCTTGTTTGTGCTTTTTGGTATTTTCCTATTTTCTATAGCAGAGATAAATTATTTTGTAAGCAGGAAATGATAATTTTCATTTTCAAATAAAATAAAATTTGCGGTATTTACATGTTGACAGAGAGTACCCAAACTGAAATTTGAGACATGAGGTTTATTGCTTGTTGCTTTAAAAATGTTTCAACTTCTACGAAGGTCAAATGGATTGTCAGGGAGTTATGCATGTACGATTGTATGAAAATCTCTCTACTGCAAGGAGCAGACAATTTTTTCTTCTCCTTTAATCTATTATTATGGTAAGTTACTTTATATATGTCCTAATGTTAAGAATACTATTGCATTCCTAGAATCAGTCAAACATGTGAGATTTTTCTTTTTTATATCCTGATGGATTTAATTTCCTAATACTTTGTTTAGGATCTTTACATCTATGTTCATGAAAGAAACTATCCAGTAATTGTCCTCTCTTGTTGCCATTATCTCTTTTTCCCCCTAAAGTTTAACCTAATCTCATAGAGTGAGTTGGGTATGGGGGGGATACTCCAATTTTCTTCTATTCTCTGGAAGGATTTATATAAAGATTGGAATACTCTGTTTCATGACAATTTGGTAAAACTTTAACTATGGAACTCATTTTTAAAATAATTAGTCTTCTAGGAATTTGTCCATTTCATTTGGATCAAAATTTAGTGGCATAAAGTTGTTTATAACATCCTATTATATTTTTAATATCTAGTGCATCTGTAGTTACAGCAACTTTTTACTCATATTGATTATTTGTGACCTTTTCTCCTTGCCAGAGGCTTTTCAGTTTTACTATTCCTTTCAAAGAACCAACTTTTGATTTTAATGAAGTTCCCCACTGCCTGTTTATTTTCTATTTCATTAATTTCTCTTCCTACTTTTATTTCTTCTACCTTTAAGTTGTACTCTATATTTCTTTTTCTAACTTCTTAAGCTGAATGCCTGCATGATTAATGTTCAGGCTCTCATTTTTTTTTATTATAAGCATCGAATATTATAGATTTCCTTCTATGTATACCTCTCATTACATCTTACAGTTTTGATGGGTAGAATTCTCACTATCATTCAATTCTCATGTTTACTTTACATTATGATTTCCTTTTTTAATGTGTGTTTTTAATGCGTGAATGTATGAAGATTACAAAATTATTTTTTTTGTTATTGGCTTCTAAATAAATTTCAGTGCAACTAGAGAACATGTTCTGTGAATAAGAATTTCTTTGAATTCTGTTATAATTTGTTTTGGGCACAATATGTGGTCAATTTTTACATATGTTCCATGTGTGCCTGAGAATAATGTGTATTCTCTAACTGTTGGGTACAGTGTTCTATAAATATTCATCATATCAAGCTTGTTAATTAGGTTATTCAAACGTTGTATAGCCTTGCTAAGTTTTTATCTGCTTTAAGTATCAATAATTTAGGGAAGTATTTTTGAAATCTCTCTCTAAAATGTTAAATTTGTGAATTTCTTCCTACATTACCATTAAATTTTGCACTCCATTTGATTAGTAAGGGGTCGGCTATCAGTCTAACTATAGCTCTTTTGTAAATGATCTGCCTTTCTGCTTTTAAGATTTTTTTGTTGTTGTTGGTAGTGTCCTGAAGTTTCACTACATGCGTCTAGGCTAGGATTCTCTCTCTAACTCTTTCAGTCTATTTCTGTATCTCTCTACCTCTCTCATCCTGGTTGGTATATGTTGTGCTTCCTGAATTTGAGGATTCACTTATTTCATCAAATCTGGAAAATTCTCAGTGACTATGTCTACAAATAGCACCTTTTCTTCAATTCCCTCTATTCTCTTCTTCTGGGGCTCTAATCAGATACAAGTGTTCTCATTCTGTACTCTATATCTATTATTTTTTTTCATATTCTAACTCCTTGCATTTTGGTCTCCATTGTAGATAATTCTTCTAGATTTTTCTTCTAGTTCAGCAAACGTCTCTTCACCTATGGTCCAAGATGTTGTTTTAACTATTCACTGTATTTCTTATTTCAATAAATATATTGTTCATTTTTTAAAGTCCCATTTAATTATTTTTCAAAATTTCCTGGTAACTACTAATAGTCTCATATTGCTTGTTCATCTTTGTAATATATCCTTAATTTTTAAAAACATTTCATACATAGGGATTCTGAATATCTGTAGTCCTTAGGAATATAAATCTGCTTATTATTGTTTCTGCTGACTCTTGCTTGTTGTGTCTGGTTTTGTCAGGTGCCTGGTGATTTTGGATTATTGTGAACTCATATATGCTTGTCTATAACATGTTGTAGAACTGGAGGCCTAAACTGGGGATTTTTTCAAAGGGTATTCTTGTCTGCTTCTCCTGGGGAGGAAGGACACTACGAACCTGCAATCATGTTGGTCCTTTCAAGTGTCCTGCTTTAATGAGGGAGTCTCAGCTTCAGAGTCCCCTTCTCTGTGCCCCCAACACTGCTGCTCCTCCAAGTCTTAGTGAACCAAAAGCAGAACTACTATAGGTATTTTCACTCAGGGCAATTTCCTTATGTCTGGCTTTTTTATTGCTCTTACTCCCAGCTCTTGTTTTAGTTCATGGTTTATTCTTTTCAATTTGGGGAACTGAGGTGGTTCTTGGAATCCCCCATTTATTTTCTCTGACTCCAGAAATGCACCAAACTATATTTTATCCAGAATCTTATTGTTTTTTGGTTAGAAAATATTCCCAGTATGTCTATTACATCATATGGCTGAGAGAAGAAATGTGTAGACAATGTAAATTTTTATGCCCAATCACTGTCAAAAGCCTTGATTCTTAGGCTCATATAAATTACTACAAACTACTATATTCTGGACCACTAATAATCTTTTAAAATTCATAACCTGTTTTCCCTTAACCTAGTGTGAATAATTAAACTTAAAAAATTGACAATTCAGCAACAAATGTCATCTGCCTTACCTGAATGTTTGACTTGGCAGAGAGTCATATAAAAGTTTTTGTTCTAAGCTTGTCAAATCCAATCAAGTAAAAGTTGTCTCCCTTTTCAGTTGCTGAGAGCAGATCTTTTCCCCACCTTCCTCCTTATGGCCCCCTTCAAGTTCTCCCTCCACCCCCGTTGCAATGTTTGATCTATGAAATTTCATTTCACAATCAAACTGACTAGAATACAGGTTTTCCACAAATGGAGAGAAACCTAGAAGCTTTCATGATAATAATGTAATAAATAAGCATGCTTATTTTTCAATGGATCAAGTATACCTCATTTTAACAAACAAAAGTAAATGCTTGGCAATAACTACTTCATTTTTCACTTTTTACATATGCAAACTTTTTTTTAGTCCATTCCTACCAAAGGAATTAGTCCATTTTTAGTCCATTCCTATCAAAATTAGTCCATTATTCGTCCATTCCTATCAAAGAACTATAAAACTAAAAGAACCTACGGAATGGGAGAATATATTTGCGAATGACATATCCAGTAAAGGGCTAGTATCCAAAATATATAAAGAACTTACAAAACTCGATCTCCCAAAAACAAATAGTCCAATTAAAAAAAAAAAAAAAAAAAGAGGAGTGTCTGGGTAGCTCTATTGGCTAAGCATCTGCCTTTGGCTCAGGTCATGATCCCAGGGTTCTGGGATTAAGTCCCGCATCAGGTTCCTTGCTCAGGGGAGAGCCTGCTTCTCCCTCTCCCCCACGCTCATGCTCTCCCACTATCTCTCTCTCTCTCAAATAAATAAATAAAATCTTAAAAAAGAATAGAAATGGGCAGAAGACATGAACAGACATTCCTCCAAAGAAGACATACAGATGGCTAACAGACACATGAAAAAATGCTCAACATCACTCATCATCAGGGCAATGCAAATCAAAACCACAATGAGATATCACCTCGCACCTGTCAGAATGGCTAAAATAAAAAACACTGATTAAATGTTTGATTTCCAGAGATCTATTTCCTCTGCTGATAAGTCATAAACCTGATAAACATCTTGTTGCTTAATTACTGCAGTGAGATGAAGAGGAGACAGAAACTATCCCCTGCATATACAGTTCATCCTTGGTTTTCAATAGAAACATTGACTAACATTCCAGCAGAAGTTTTAGTTTCTGGAAGTTTCATCATTTAGGAATGGTAATTGTCGATTTACCTCATGTGTCGTATGTGGTGAGTGAAAAACTTAAGCTGATCATTCTAAAACACACCTAACGCAGAATTCCACTGGAGAACGAAAGCTTCTAATTGTTCATCTGATCATATCCACATTCAATAGTGTAATATTTAAGAATTTACATTATTTGGTCTGTTTCATGTACCCCATACCTCACCTGGCAGGTACCTCCTAACAAATATGCATCCCACCTTCCCGTACATTATCTCACAGTTAGCAATATGTGATGATTTAATGATGCTGAAGTGAATAAAATAGAACAGAGCACAGCCATACCTCATTAGTAATTTTTCAACATTGATATCATCCCTTCCTTTTCACCAAAAGCAGAGTTTGAGCTTCACAATATTTTGGGTTTTGATTGCATTTAAACCAGTCTTCTAGAGAGCTGGTTGCCAAATTTCTCCTTTTTAACAGAAGGGTTCTCCTCACCCACCCACCCCCACCCAAGGCAAGCTTACAATGAAAAAAAAATACACACACACATGTGCACACACACGTACACATAGAAGTTGAGCATGCTTCTAAGGAAGCACATTCTAGATGAGTGAGAGGGCTGCTCTGCCTTTTTCTTGTCCCATGTAGTCGCCTGAATGGTAGCTCCACAGGACCTTGGCACTTTGAAGAGCTGTCTGAACTTCAGTATCATCTTTAACTAGGTTGTAAAGTGCTTGAAGTCAGGGCATTTTCTATTAAGCACAGACATTCCTTCTATAGTTAGCATAGACACTCAGGAAATATTTGTTAAATATTGGTGTGGCAGCAGGAGTCTAGTCTTAGGTTTTTTTTTTTAAGATGTTATTTATTCATTTGACAGAGAGAGAGAGAGAGAGAGAGAGCACAGCAGGGGAAACAGCAGGCAGAGGGAGAGGGAGAAGCAGGCTCCCCGTTGACCAGGAAGCCTGATGTGGGCCTCGATCCCAGGACCCTGGGATCATGACCTGAACTGAAGGCAGACGCTTAACAACTGAGCCATCCAGGTGCCCCCTATTCTTTGATTTCTGTTCTTTCTCTTCCACACGTCCTCCTTGAGTAAGCTCATCTATCACCATAGTTTCAATTGCCATCAAAATATCCATCCTTCCTATATCTATATCCAGCCCAAATCTCTACCAGGAACTAGTATTTCCAACTGCCTTATGGTTATCTCTGCTTGCATGGACCAAGGGAGGGAGGTTGGGCATCTCAAACTTCCAAACTGATGTCAGGTTGAATTCCTCCTAAATCTCTTCTTTTTACCACGTTGTTGATATCAGTCACTATCATCACCAAGCTTGATATCTAGGACAGGAGTTTTCCTTAATAATTCCCTCTTTTCTGACCCCATGTGCACTAAATCACAGAATCCTGCCAATTACATCTCCTAAGTATTTCTTGAATCTTTTTTTTCCCCCTCCACTTCTACAATCCTTGCCCTAATTCGTGCCCTTAGCGCCTCTAACTCACTGGGTTATTTGGAAAAATTGTCGCCAAACCATTCTATGAGGCTTCCAGTATCCACCCTTATACTAGAATCTTCTAGTAGATCATTATCATTTACATGATGCATTCCAGGCTTACGTTATCTAAGGTCCTTCTTGATCTTGTGCCTGCTTATTCCATCTTTGTTTTGCACTGATTCCTACCTGGCACATCATGCTTCTCTAACATCTTGGAGTTTTCCAAACATACCATGCTGGTTCTTGCCCTGGTTTTATACTCAGTGCAGCAACCTCTGCCTTAAATAGCCTTTCTTTTCATCTTCACCCCTTTCCCTGGGAAACTCCTATCTTTCAGGCTGTCCTATCAAGGATACTTTAGATACTTCCCGCCTGGGTGGCTCAGTTGGTTGAGCAAATGCCTTTGGCTCAGGTCATGATCCTGGAGTCCCAGGATCGAGTCCCGCGTTGAGCTCCCTGCTCGGTGGAGAGTCTGCATCTCCCTCTGACCCTCCCTGCTCTCATGCTCTCCCTCTCAAATAAATAAATAAATAAATAAAATAGATACTTCCCTCCTGTGTGCTTTCACAACATCCCTTGCATATCTCAATTAGAATGCCATGCAATAAAAGTAAAAGAAATCTGTTTGTGTATCTACGTCTCCCGCTAGACTCCTTACTCCTAGAGCAAGGACTGACGGTGGTGGTAATGGTGGTCTTTATACAATGTTTGTGGAAGGAAGGCAGAATGGGAGGCAGAAAGGCAGGATTTCTCCAACTCTAAGCAGTATCAATCTAAATTTGCCTGCAGGATCGTAAGAACAGGTTGTATTTATTAATACACAACCCTCGAGGTTTTATGGCATCTGTGATTTCACTACTGGAAATCTCAATTCTGGGAGCAAATGATATGTAATTGAATGCCTTTGCTATGACTGCTGAAAGGGTTTTTTATAACTAGAAACTGTCAAGGGGAAAAGAAAATGTTTTTGCCTCTCCCGTGAGAGATTAATGCTAAGTGACAAACTCTCCGATGGGCCTCAAACTGTGATCTGAGAAGGTGGGCCAGTGATCCTTCAGTCACTGTTGAGCAATAATACCTTATTTTCCTTATTTATTTATTTATTAAAAGATTTTATTTATTTATTTGACAGAGAGAGAGAGATCACAAGTAGGCAGAGAAAGAGGGAAGAAGGCTCCCTGCTGAGCAGAGAGCCTGATGCGGGGCTGGATCCCAGCACCCTGAGATCATGACCCCAGCGGAAGGCAGAGGCTTTAACCCACCGAGCCACCCAGGTGCCCCTTATTTTCCTTATTTAGAGGATATATTTTTTTTCTTATTTAGAGGATATTAAGGCCTTCAAAATCTAGAGGTTCGAGCTGAGAAACTGAGGAACTCTTTATCTACTAAAGGGCTGAGACCCTCAATTTGGGAAACAACAACAAAAATTTATAGCGATGTTAGAAAAAAATAGTGAGGGGGGCCAAGAAGCAAATTTACTTTTACATGGGAAGGTGATTATGGATGATGGCAGGTTTCTTTAAAATCCAGAGAACTTGAATATAATCCATGAAGTAGTTTTTGAACATCTGCTGTCCCAGGCATTGCAAAGAATATACAAATAAATAAAATATAGATCCTGCTCTCAAAGAGCTCATAATCTGCCAGGCAAAGACTTTGCAGAAACTGAGGCAGATATCTATACCAGCGGTTTCCAAACTGTGTACGGCAGAACCTAAAGTTAGTATCTGACAGAGATGAGCATTTGAGGTTAAGCATTTTACAATGTTGTAAAATTCATTTGAAAAAGTGTCTCCCACCCAACAGCGAAGAGCCAAGGAATCTATTGACTAAATTCTATCACTGTGTGATTTCAGGAATTCAAGCTGATGTTGCCGCTGCTGGCGGTGGTGATGGTAGTGATCATGAGAGTGCTAGTTAGTATTTACTGATTACAAATTATGTGCTAGGCATTCTGAACAGCCTGCAAAATCCCGCAAAGACTTTACATACAATGTCTTACTTAACCCACATCACTCTCTGAGATAGGTACTATTATACAAGTAAGGAAACCAAGGCTCAGGGAAATTAAGTAGCTTATACAAGGCCACACAAATATTTTCCGTTAATATTCTTTTAAGCTTCTGGATCAGTTACTAAAACCAACCAACCAACCAACCCAGCAGCCATTTGCAATTACCACACCTGTGTGAATTGTATGTTTTAAATACTACTGTATAGAAAACACAATGCAAAAACAAATTGTATTATAGACACTGATAAAAGACTGTGACTGTCATCCGTAGCGCTGTTTTCATTTTGTGCACTGAAAGTCATACAGTTGATCCTTGAACAACACAGTTTTGAACTGCGTGGGTCTACTTATAGACAGATTCTTTGTTTTCTCAATAAATATAGGACACTATTATAAATGGATTTTCTCTTCTTTATGATTTCCTTTTCTTCCTTATAAGTTTCTCAATAACATTTTCTTTTTTTCTAGTTTCCTGTATTGTAAGAATACAGTACACAGTACATACGACATACAAAATATGTGTTAACTGACTGTTATCAGTAAGGCTTCCAGTCAACAGTAGGCTATTAGTAGTTGAGTTTTTGGGGAGTCAAAAGCTATATGTGGATTTTTCACTGTGCAGGGGATCGGCACCTCTAACCTCCACGTCATTTAAGAGTTAACTGTACAAATACCATATATATGAACCTATGAAAAATTTCATATGAATATAATGCTATTCTATGCTTTTTATATTATGATTTTTTATATGATTTCACTTGGAGAAAGAGAGAGGAAGTTTTTGTTCAAAAGCTTTGAAAACCACTGGTCTGGATCATTTAAGGACTGGACTTTGGGGATTAAGAAGGGATGGCAGTCTAACTGAAAAGTTCGGGATGTTTGTTCTCCATAGCTGGGAACTCTGTGGTTGCAATGCCTAACTTTTAAACAATCTGTACTCACAGAAGGCATAATTACCTTGGGTCGAAGCGACCTGGTCAGAGTATGTGAAGGGAGGAATCTAGCAAGCTGTTCTTCTTAAGCTGTGGCTAACAGAGCTTCCTAGAGACCCTCCACAATGGCCACAAAGAAAGGAAGTTATTTTTTTTTAATTTTTTTTTAGGAAGTTATTTTTTATTATAATAATAATTAAATGTAACTATGACATCGGGAACAACTGCCAGCAGTAATCAAGTGATTACTATGCTAAGCAATTTAAATGTATTATCTCGTTTATTCTTCAAAACAATCCTGGTACATGGGTACTATTATTATCTATTCTACCAGTGCAAAGATGAGGGCTTGGGGAAGCTTGAAGGGGCTAAATCACTTGTGTAAGGTGGCATTGCCAGGAATGGATCTCAGATCTGTCCAGCACTACCCCCTCTGCTTTTAACCACTATGGAGAGCAGCCCACTGCCCCCAGTTAGCTATATAAAAACTCCACTATGCAGCTGTCTTTAATTTCAGCCCTTCGAAAGTAGTAGGAAAAGATGGCATCAGGCAGAAAATAGGTTGAATACCAAATTTCTTGCGGAAAGCTACGCCCTTCTCAAGAATAGTGGCACTATATGATCAAGGGTGGAGAATGGCCTTCATTTCTTCACTGAATAGCTAATGAGATTGCCCCCAACAAGGTTTCTCCTGAGTTGGGTATGATCAACCTTTCTGTGTCTCTCAAGCTGCTTATTCTACGCTGGTCCCTTGAAGTCTTCTCCAGGATTCTCCTTTTATTATCCAGGAGAGAGCTCCTTGGGGAAGGTGAGGCATTGAAAATAAGAGTTTCTCAAGTCAGGCAGCATGCCTGAGGGTGTTTCAGAAGTGATCAATATGTTCTCTGAAGGTTCTGAATACATGCATAAGTAAGATAATTGATCAATAAATATCTCTTCGACAACTGGTTATTACCATTTTGGAGTGAACAAAAGCTTGCTTGGGACCTTCCCCAGCAAGATGCTAGCCATTCTTGTCACTTTGCAACCCTGCATTTCCATTTCTCAAGTGACATTTGCACCAAGAACTCAATTTCCATCTTGTATGAATAACAACCGAGAGGTGTTTTTTTTAAAAGATTAAACAGAGAGTGTTTTCTCTTAAACAAACCACATGCCAGCCCACCTAGGACAACAATCATTTCCCAAATTTTTAATAACTGTTATCTGTCTAGACATCAACTCATACTGAAAAAGGGGGGGAAAAAGCTGTCCGAGGGTAAAACAATCAACATCTGCAAAGATGAAGAATTTGGGCACAGCAAAGGTGGATGAAAAATAAATTGCACTTCAATACGGTGATTAATGCGCAAGAAAGATAAGCCCAGGGGTGGGCCAAGGCAGGCACCAGTAAATATCTACTCTTAAAAATCTTGCCAGTAAATCATAATTACATACCAGGATCATAAAGTTTTTTTGAGGAGGTTCCTTTCACTTGGCAAGTGGACAGGGCCTGAAAAATATAATAAAACTACAGGAAAGATTGATGATTATAATAAGTTTACTCTTTAATTTCTTCCAGCGACCAGTTGATAGGAAATGGTATGCAATTTTGTCTCCTCTCTGATAGGGAAGGGAGGTGTCTGAAATAATATAACTTTAAAGTTCTGTGGAGCCTTGTGTCTTTATCTGTTATTATCTGAGAACTTGCCAACAACTTTGTGAGGTGCGCACAAAGATAATGTTATCACCATTTTGCAAATGAAGCCACTCAGGAAGAGTGGAAGTGAATGGGCTAAGGCCTCAGTGGTCAGGACAGTAGTCCTCCAATTGGTACCCGATGAGTTTCCATTGCCCCTATTTCCTCAAAACAAAGGGTTAGATAATGGTACTAGGTCGCTTATGGATTTAATTTATCCAGGATATTCTAATTTAACATCAGGAGAAACAGAGCGAGGTGTATTTGGACTGCCTTCAAACTGTAAGTATTTGAGATCTGTATATCCAGGGCACCTGGGCATGCCAAAGCTGGTTGCTGAGAGCAGTTTTATTTTAAAAGCTGTTGGCATTTCAAGTGCATCTCCTTAATTTCATTTTTTCCCCCTCTACTGCTATTTGGAAGGAAGGAATGCTCCCTGTTGATGACTGGGGCAGGATCAGAGGGAAGGAAGACAGACTTAAGGAGCCCATGCAAGGGAGGCCATAAGGAGGGCCTGCTGTGCTGGGGGGTGGTGTGTTTCACATGCTAAAATAGGCATTTTCACAAAAGCATACCTAGATCTTAATGAAGAGGAGCAACAGATAAGCCTTATCAGGGAAAAAGAAAAGCCTCACGGGGAATAACATTAGTGTTTGTTTTAATAGAAAAGCAGGAAATGTGTTTTGGGGCCCATCCAAAAAACGCCCGCCCAGTAAAAGGAGCGAGAGATGGTGTCAGTAGATTTGTAGGCTTATCTAGCTTTCCCCAAACAACTATTATATGTAAATACTGGTTTATTACTACTGACTTTAATTATATTAGTTAGAGGATTTGGCACAACATAGGACAAACAAAGATTTATATTCTCTCAGAAATATCAGATGCAGTGCGACACACCGGCCGGAGGAGTTTCTCTGTCTCTCTTGCTGGAAATTCGAAAACAGAGAGAGTTTCTCCCTGCTTAACATATCTTAAGCCTCGTGTGTGAAGGAGCACTCTACTGAATCCGGGACTGCCAGAAACTCATAAGGAATGAGGAAGGACAGGTGAGAGGTCAGGGAACATCATCGTCATCCCGTGCCATTTGAGGGGCCATTTTTGGTTTGTAGGTCTGTGGGGAGGGGATCGCTCCACCCCACCCTCGCCCCCACTAAGTTAACAGAAGCACTGACCGCCTTTGCCTTTCCCGCGACCCTCCGGCGCCCCACCACCTTGGGGACATACACCACTGAATGAAAAGGGAGCCCAGATGACCTAGGAAAGTTTCTGGGATTCTGGCAGGCAGCAAATAATGATATAATGATTAACACACCTGTTAGCCAAACAACCACGCACAGCAGCGGCAGTTCCCAGATCCAGGAAAAGAACACGGCTGAATTTCGTGTTACAGCTAATTCGACAAAATTCTGGCACGATCAAAACGTCAGCAGAGCCTGGAGTGCTGCGGAATTGATTCGGGGTGTGCATGTCAAATAAACAAGGCGAATAAAGTGACTTTCTTTTGAAAGGTCTTGTGAGTCATTGCTGGGTGGTCTATTATTTGACCCATTAGCTCTTATTTGGGGAAAGCTGAAGGTTGGTAATACCTTATTATGGAATTTAGGAGAGTAGATTATATATATGGAATGCTCAGTAGCCTCCATGGCAGGCACACAGGAGGATTGCTACATCCATTAGAGTAACCCAAGGCGAAAGGGTTTTATTTGGGGATCGTCACTTTAGAAAGTCAGCGCCACAATCCCACACAAAATAAAAATGTGCATCTCCAAATGAAAAGATTAATGTTCAAATTCAGGTGTAAGAAGATGACCGATTTAATATTAACACATTTTAAAAGAAGGAAAATGATCTCTTTGAGGGAAATGAGTCACTGGATTGCCTGGTTTACAAAGTTAATCATAACACTGGGACTAGTCCATCTGAACTGAATCAGCATGTTCTGCAGAATCCCAAAGGAACGGGATAATCTGACCTGCCATGCTTCCAGTGGCATTTAGGCAGTTTCCACTGCTTTGCTAGAATTAGGATGCACTGGCTTTGCCTGGTTTCTGTATAGTCCAGTCAGAACTGGTTTTCCAGGTTTTCCAGAGGTCCAGGGCCCTCTGGAGGTTCACAAAGATGGAAGGCAATGTAGGAGTTAAACATCTGTGACTACTGGTTTTTAGGAACACTGTGGATAGTATCCGGTGGTTCTCATCTGTGCAAAGCTGTTCAGAACCATTGCATTATCAAGAGACACTAATTAAAGGTTTCATTCTCTCCCCATCTCATTTGCTACAAAGTACATGGGTTGAGGGTTAAGCCTATGGCCACTGCACTGAGCAAAGGGAAATTCATAGAGACATGGAAAATGCAGTGTATGATGATTTTTAATCATAAAACTCTCTAATCAAACCTCTCAGAGTTATGCTCAGTAGTCAGTGACTAATAGGTTGAGGAGGAAAAGATTATATTCAATCTGCCTGTTAACTACAAGACTTTAATCAATTTCAGTGGAAAATGCTCTGAGGCAGAAAGAAATATAATAGGACAGTGATCTAATCTCTCAGAAAGCTGGGTGCCATTTTCTATTTTCTCTCCAACTGGGAAGACACTAATGCTAAGACCATTCCCAAGTATATTCTACATTGATGCTGGGGAAGAAGAGGGTCATTTTGCTCAGTGAACCACACGAGTCCTTAGCTACAAACAGCTGAAATCTGAATATCCTGGTATAGTTGCATTTCATCACACCAGAGCATTCGGAGGGCCTTGTTGAAGGGGGCGGGGGTGTTGTGGCAAACCCGTGGTCTCAAAGCTCTGCCCTCCTCTCCAAGAAAGCCAATAAAATCCTGTAACTAGCATACAGCAGCGCTGGTGAAAACAAAACCTGTCTTTGAACCAGATTTGAACCACGGGTCACTAGTTTGTAACCTCTGGTCTAGACTGCAGTTATTAGAGAATTTCAGATGTAAGAATGGTTATAGCATGCTTTGCCAAGGTAATGCAGTTCGAATGAATCTTGGCATATGAGTAAGATTTTTCTTCTCTCCAATTGCTGCATTTCACATAAACCTACTTTTGAAAGGTCTACAAACATTACCCCCCAACACACACACACACAACCTTCACGATCAACGCATTCCTATATCCCATCAATTTAGAATCAGGGAAACCTATCCCTTTCCCACCTACAGGATTTATCAGAGAAGGAGGGAACTTGATAAACCATCCTACAACTCACATTTCATTTCCTCCAAGGAAACTTTCCTGATTATCTTCTTCCCAAATGACCTCTCCCTGCAACTACCCCAACTGACTACTCTAGGACTCAATTGCCTGTACCATTTATTTAGTTCACAGAGAGGCTTGCAATAAAATAGCAGATCTCTCTGTGAAATGGGATGTATCAAAGTCACAGGACGGGCAGAAAAGCAAATGTGGAAATGTGGATTCAGACTGTGGCTCTGTAAATGGCTTTTCTACCTAACAGCCAGATGACCACTTAAAATCGATAAACCTCAGTCCTTTCAAAATCAGATAACACATGAAAGCCCTTAACAGAGGTATAAAGGCAATGCCATCATCATTATTATTATTCACCATTCTGGTCTGTGAGAATGGGTTGTTTAAAGTTCCCTCTGAAAGAATAATCAATCTTTCAATTTACTAGTTGCAAAAAGCACCCCTCATTATGTGTTATGCATTGCTCCTGGTAGCCTCGCATGATGAGAATTTGTAAGTAACACATTTTGAGCTGCACGTTGAAGATAAGACTTATACAAAGGAGATCTGACTATATTGTTCAGCTCCACTTGAAAACAACAACAGTGAAGACCAAAGAGGGTACCACTTGAAAAACAACAACAGTGAAGACCAAAGAGGGTAAAGCACAAATAAAGGCAACGTAGCTAGTAATGCTGAAGGAAAGGGAGGTGATTACCTACAGGCATCCAGGCCAAGATACCCGCCACAGGACGGAAGTCCACAGATTTGCAGTCTCCACTGTGACTTCAGTCAATGTTCGGCTTGGGTATCTTCCTAGCAACCACTTCTGTGTCCTTTTCCATTTTTCTTCCCTGCCTCTCTTTACTCCCACTGATTAGGTAGTGCAGAGTAATGATTAAGAACGCCGATGTGGGTTAGCCAGACCTCGGCTGAAATCCCAGTTCTGCCGCTTACTAGCTTTATGACCCTCAGCAACTTGTTCAGCTTTTCTGAATCATGGTATCTCATTTGTAAAATGGGGTAATGATAGTAATGAAGGCAGAGTCTGGCCCACTGTTTATTCTCAGCAAGTATTAGTTATTATAGTAGATAATTGTTGTTATAGTAGATAATAGACATTTGTTTATTATAATTATAATTACTTATAATTATAAGTAAACATTAGCTGTTAGAGTAGATAATAAACAATTTATTATTATACTTCTCACAACTCTCCCCAGTAGTGATCCATGCTCCAAAATGGTCCTTTACCTCTTTAAACAACTCTAGCCAGATCCTCAGCAAAAATTTAAGAAGCCAATTTGTACTCATGTGTAAATGTGACTTATACTTTCTAGATATATATTAAGATAATGTTTAGGAGTATCGGTGGCCAAAGGAATGGATCTATAATAGTGTAATTTTATTTTATTTTTTTTTTAAGATTTTATTTATTTATTTGACAGAGAGAGAGAGAGATCACAAGTAGGCAGAGAGGCAGGCAGAAAGAGAGGGGGAAGCAGGCTCCCTGCTGAGCAGAGAGCCGGATGCGGGGCTCGATCCCAGGACCCTGAGATCATAACCTGAGCCAAAGGCAGAGGCTTTAACCCACTGAGCCACCCAGGTGCCCCTATAATAGTGTAATTTTAGACAGAGTATAATAAATGGCAGGTAAAATATTTGGAACCCTTGCATAGTAGAGAGTTTCTAGGAATATTTAGAGATTATTCAGCTTAATAAACAGCCACATACTCACAGCAAGCCTTATCTAAAGTTTGTTTTATTTTCCTGGCCTTTCCTCCATTTAAATATAAAATGTAACAGGCCAAGTCAACAGGCATTTAGTAAGTGCCTGTTGTATGCCTGACATCATGCTGGGTGAAGGATATAGATAATGAAGATTAGTTTCTTTCTGCTTCTTAAGCAAAAAAGAGAGAGAGAGAGAGATGAATATACTTTCGACAGCTCAAAAGGAGTCAAGGAGTATAACAGTAGGAGAAGGTAATGTGGTGAAGACTTGTACCTTGAGCAAATTAAAAATAAAAAGTACCTGAGCTTCCGTTTTTCATCCAAAATGAGTGAAATACTCCATAAAATTTTTCTTTCCTATTTCATAGTGTTCTTGCCAGGATCAAATGAGATAGCACCCATAAAAGAGATTTGGTTAACTGCATGTGAGTATTACATGCTGATGAAAAGCTCATACTGTGATATGGGAGTATTACGGAAGTAGCAGCCCACACTGGTAGATGAGAAAGGAGAAACTGTCAGAATGAAATACAAACAGATGAGCTCTAGGGGCTTCCACTAATGTACGTTATCTGATATCAACAGCACCTCAAGCAAACAAAGAAGGAAAACCCCACCACCCTACTGCCCTTGGGTTTATTATAAACTAAAATTGTAAATAAGGTTCTTAGTACAATGACTGGCACATGCATCATCTTCGTTTTGCTACTGTTATCATATTAGTAGTAGTAGTGAAAGAGCAGAGCCAGACTAACTCCATTTTGTGCTGCACCCGCTGACCCCCGCCCTTTAGTTAAGTCAGGCAATAGGAATGCGGAACCCGCTGACCCCGCGCACCATATAAGGTAAAAAGACACTCAATTGGCCCTCTGCGTATGGCCTAATATCACCTTACAACTTTCTACACGTATGTTACAATCTTATCGGCCGAAAACCCCTACAAAACTGCTGCGCCTTCTGAAACCAGGGCTCTTTGTTCTCCTTCACGCCGCTGCGCCGGTGGGGGTGGAGAGCAGGGAGCCCAAGCTAGCTTGAATAAAGGCTCTTTGCTCTTGCATCGGACTCGGCTCCCTGATGGTCTTTGGGGATCTAAAAATCTGGGCATAACAGTAGTAGGCATTTGCACACAACAGTTTAAGCTATGGTCTTGTTTTTAAGAGCTCTGTAGTGAGAAATGAAAGCACTAGTAAGTTTCTATTCCAAAGCCTGCTTGGAATCCTCTGACTGCTATTAAGTAACCTATGTGTCAGCAGAGGGGAGACCTCCCCCCCCCCGCCGATTACTCTTCATGTAACATAGGTATACAATTAAAATAATGGTCAGTTCTGGATAACAAAAAAGGACTAAAGTCTTCCTTGTTGTCAATTTCAATGCTTTATTAACAGAGACAAAAATAAAGTGAATGTTATTTTACTTATACAATTATTAAAACCCAGTACAGAATCCTACCTAGGTTTTGAAGCAGGCCTCTACCTTGCACATGCAGCGTAGCACAAGACTTCCAAAATATTTGCCTACCAAACCTACCGCATTTGTAGAACCCACATTTACAACATCCCTAATCTCATATAAAACAATATCACACTGATGGAAAATACAAAAGTGCAGACTCCTCAACCTTACAGTAAAATGTCATGTTTTCATTTAAACAATCCAGTCCCAATATACCTTTCTAATCTTATTTTCCACCACTTTCAACCTCATATTCTTCGGAAAGCTTTTAGCTTCACCAGAATGTCCACATTCTGTTTACTGAGGGCACAACTAGTATAAACCTCAGGGCCTATGTATTTGTTTCCATGGCAACATGTTTGATAAAACGCTATCTTCTTCCCTTAGAGTGGTATTTCTCATCCTTCAGAATGGCAAGAAACTCTAGAATGGATTCCTGGATCTATTTGGGAAATACTGACATAAGAAAGTTAAATCTTATTTTATTAAAAAAGCTTTCTGATAATGCATTCCCATTTTAAAAGACAAGTGGTGGGGCGCCTGCGTGGCTCTGTTGGTTAAGCGTCCAACTCTTATTTCTGCTCAGGTCATGATCTCAGGGTTGTGAGAGAGAGCCCCTCGTCTGTGGGAAGTCTGCTTGAGATTCTTTCCTTCAGCCCCTGCCCCCACTCATGAGCTATGTCTCTCTCTTTCCCTTTCTCTCAAATAGATAAATCTTTAAAAAGTAATATAAAAGATAAGTACTGGTAAATGAATGCAACAGGAGTACAAGAGTGAACACTCAGAAGGATTATGAGCATTTTGACATTAGAAGAATGTTTCTTAATCTTAAGAACTTGTAGATCCCCAAGAATACTTTTGCTGACACCCAAAGGTTGATAGAACACAATATCAGAAGCAACAGTACTTTTCTAGCAATTTTTCAAGCAATTTTCCAGCAATTTTCCAGCAATTTGATATAATGGATAGATCCTAATAGAATGATGCTGGGTCTAAGAATTTCTTTCTTTCTTTTTTTTAATTCCAGTATAATTAACATACAGTGTTATATTAGTTTCAGGTGTACACTACAATGATTTAACAATCCTGTCCACGTCTCAGTGCTCAAGATAAGTGTACTCTTAATCCCCTTTATACCTTTCACCCATCTCCCAATGCACCCTCTGGCAGCCATGAGCTTTTCTCTATATTTAAGACTCTTTTTCTTTTGTTTGTCTCTTTTTTATTTTGTGCATTTTTATTGTTCCTTTAATTTCACATATGAGTGAAATCATATTGTATTTGTCTTCCTCAGACTGACTTATTTCACTCAGGATTATACCCTGTAGATCCATCCATGTTTTTGCAAATGGCAAGATTTCACTCTTTTTTGTGGCTAAGTAATATTCTGTACTGTGTGGGTATATATACATTTTCTTCATTATCCATTTATTCTTTTTTTCTTTTTTTAAAGATTTTATTTATTCATCTGAGAGAGAATGAGAGAGAGCATGAGAGGGGTTGGGTCAGAAGGAGAAGCAGACTCCCTGCTGAGCAGGGAGCCTGATGTGGGACTCGATCTTGGGACTCCAGGATCATGACCTGAGCCAAAGGCAGTCTCTTAACCAACTGAGCCACCCAGGCACCCCAATTATCCATTTATTCAACATAGTACTGGAAGTCTTAGCCACAGCAATCAGACAGGAAGAAGAAATAAAAGGCATCGGAATTGGCAAGGAAGAAGTAAAACTTTCACTATTTGCAGATGACATGATACCATATATAGAAAACGCTAAAGACTCCAAAAAACTACCAGAACTGATAAATGAATTCAGTATTCATTCATCTCATTCTCTCTCAGATGAATAAAAATAACACAAAGGAATTCGTTGTATTTCTATACACTAATAATAAAGTTGTAGGAAATTGGTTGATAACATCTGTGGTTGAGCTATTCTAGTGACGTGAATATTTTGGATATTATTTTCTAGCAGTGTGAATAAATTCTCTTTCTTCATGGAAAAACCTAATATTTGCACTTAGTTGCCATAAAAAGTGAATATTTTCACTTTTTATAACTAAAACTAATATTTTAGTTGCCATAAAAAGTGAAAAGGCATTAAGAAACAGTTCAAGGAAGGGTGAATTGGGGGAAATCGGAGTGGGAGACAAAACATGAGAGACTGTGGATTCTGAGAAACAAACTCAGGGTTTTGGAGGGGTGGGGGGGTGGGGGGTTGGGTGAGCCTGGTGGTGGGTATTAAGGAGGGCACGTATTGCATGGAGCACTGGGTGTGGTGCATGAACAATGAATCTTGGAACACTGAAAAAAAAAAAAAGAAACAGTTCACAGCCATGAAATGCAAATGGTTATGATAATCCTCATCACAGTCTCATAGTAGATTGGCCATAAGGTGATAATTGTTGAAGGTGGGTGATAGGAACTCAGTCATATTATACTGTTCTCTCTGCTTTGTTCGGCTATGACACTTTCTATAAGGAAAACAATGGACCTGTTAGATAAATGACTACAGCAAAAGACTGTGAAGAAATATTACAGAAGATATTCTATCACCACAGATATACCATGAGTGAAATCGACTTAGACTTTGCACCACCAGGTACTGTCCTCAGATATCTAGCTTTGTGCTTCTATAAATGACAATAATCTCAGGTTTTAGTGTCAGAAGAGTAATCAAGATCACTTGATGCCAGAAGACAAAGTGTTAGAACAGTTGAAAACATCATTCTAACGGGTTCTGTGTGGAATTCTTTAAATAGGTTCTTTCTTCCTAACCTACAATTTATATTATTGAATGTCTATAAAAACTCAATGGCACGGGATGTGATGAGCACTGGGTGTTAAACAACTAATGAATCATTGAGGACTACACTAAAAACTAATGATGTACTATATGTTGGCTAATTGAATTTAAATTAAAAAAAACCCAAAAACCAAAAAGCAAAGAAACTCAATGGTCTATTCCTCTACTAAACCCAGACAGAGGTTTGTGGTACCTGCAGATACTCTAGACCACCAATGTGATATTTGGTTGATATCCTGACAAGAACTTAGTGCATGCGTGTTAAGATTTGTCTTTATATTAGAGATGTCTCCCTTACCATCTATGATTTTTAGTGACAGTCTCATTGGCTAGGGCCTTTTCTAAAGCCATCAGCAATAGTAAATTTGGTTAAAACAAGAAGCATTATTGAAGAGCTTTATGGCAAACTATACATGAGAAGAGTCCATAGTGGTTCACATGGAAATGACCTCCAAGGGACGCCTGGGTGGCTCAGTTGGTTGGGCGTCTGCCTTCAGCTCAGGTCATGATCCTGGGGTCCTGGGATTGAGTCCTGCATCAGGTTCCCTGCTCAGTGGGGAGTCTGCTTCCCCCTCTGCTTGCTGCTCGCCCTGCTTGTGCTCGCTCCCTCTCTCTGACAAATAAATAAATAAAATCTTAAAAAAAAAGAAACAGAGCTTCAAGAAGTCTAAAATATTTTTAAAAATGACCTCCAAATTGAGACAGGTGGACACAGCATATGCAGTAGTGCTCTCAGTAGGCTTTTGATGCTATTTGTAGTTTTAATTCTTGAACATTGTCTCACATTCTAAATACTAGTAAGAAACAAACCTGCAATAATACAATGTATGCAATGCCTTATTCTAGATTGAGATGCAGCAGAGGTGCTGAAAGTCCTTATTTGTTTGAGTTTTACAGATAATCAGGATCGTGTCATTGATTCACTCAGGGCTAGTTGTTTGTTTGCTTAAAGAATACAAATGTACTGGCATAGGAATCTCAGGAATCTGATTTTACGACATGGAATCCATCAAAATACTCAAAAGGAGACATTTAAATGGAAAATTCCTTCTGTGCAAGATTAAAGACCAGATTCTGTTGTTACCAGTCATCTCTGGAGTAAATTACACAGCTGCCAGTTATACAACTTTCTTTAAAATAAGATCTGGTGTAATAAAAAGAAAACAGACTCTGAGTCAGAAAACCTGAGTTCTAGTTCAGGCTCCTCTAATACCAATTACCTACCTACGCTTACGCAAGTGATTTAACCCCATCCCATGGTCAGAGGATCACAGAATTATAGCTGTTTTGTTACTCTAACAGTAAACAGCAAGAGGTTAGGAAGAGTCCCAAAGAGAGCATTTTAAACATTACCAAGTCAGGAAACGACAGATGTTGGCAAGGATGCGGAGAAAGGGGAACCCTCCTACACTGTTGGTGGGAATGCAAGCTGGTGCAGCCACTCTGGAAAACAATATGGAGGTTCCTCAAAAAGTTGACAATAGAGCTACCCTTCGACCCAGCAATCGCACTACTGGGTATTTACCCCACAGATACAAATGTAGTGAGCCAAAGGGGCACCTGCACCCCAATGTTTATAGCAGCAATGCCCACAATAGCCAAACTGTGAAAAGAGCCCAGATGACAGATGAATGGATTAAGATGTGGTATATAAATACAATGGAATATTACTCAGCCATCAAAAAATGAAATCTTGCAATTTGCAACAATGTGGATAGAACTAGGGTGTATAATGCTAAGCGAAATAAGTCAATCAGAGAAAGATAATTATCACATGATCTCACTGATATGTAGAATTTAAGAAACAAAACAGAGGATCATAGGGGAAGAGAGGAAAAAATAAAACAAGACAAAACCAGAGAGGGAGACAAACTGTAATAGACTCTTAATCACAGGAAACAAACTGAGGGTTGCTGGAGGGGAGGGGGTGGAGGGATGGGAAAACTGGGTGATGGACATTAAGGAGGGCATGTGTTGTAATGAACACTGGGTATTATATAAGACTGATGAATCATAGACCTGTACCTCTGAAACCAATAATATATAATATGTTAATTAATTTATTTTTTTAATATGTTAATTTAAAATAAAGTAGAAATTAAAGAGCACGTTATTGAAATAAAATTATTCTGGGTTAACACCTTTGTATACCACTGCAGCATACAGCTACAGGGACACCAAAGAGGCAGAAGGGATTCAAATCAAGGGGGCAAAAACACCTTGCATTAAATAACATAGCCTACGGTTTGAACAATATGTTCAAACTCATAAGAAGTAGCTTGATTTCTGCAGAAGCGAGAAAACAGGAATGAGTGAAATTGAAAGGAAGTGATTTAGTAAGACGATCCCAGGGAAAGGGACCGGGCTGGTGAGACCAGCGATGTCTTTCCACAGGGCACATGAAGTAACTGTGACTATTTCCAGCTCTCCACCTTCAGGGGACATGGTAGGATTGCACTTTCTGGTCTCCAATTGATCCCCTGATCAAAGCTGACCAATGATAAATGAAAAAAAGTGACACGTGTCTGCTGCAGAAATAAGATTTAATTGGCGGCACAGGGTGAGACCTTCAGAGCTCTCGTTCCCTCTGCCACAATGAAGAACAATGTTCCAGATGACGGCTGCTCCATTTGGGTCCGAGGTTGAGGACCACATCATGTCCCCCATGTGACCCACGATGGACATGCAGTGTAAACAAAAAATAAACCTTTGTTATTTTAAGCCACTGTGATGTTGGGAGTCATTTGCTATAGCAACATAACCCATCTTATCCTGACTGAAGGGATGGCAGTTATGAGTTCAAGCACTCTTCCTAATAGAGGGTCGGAAAAAAGAGCTTGGTGGCTTTTCTCTCAGCAGACGAGCCTCAGTTAAGGGTCTTGGTGCTTCTCAGAGGTTTGCGTCCTGAAATACCGTAAGGTTTTATTATGGATATGAACAGAAGTATGTCACTGTTACTGGCAGCTAATAGTGGACATGAAAAATAAAGAGGACAACTCGGGACAGGGCAGTCTCAAGGGACTGGTAACTTGATATAAATCCTTCCTCTCATTCTGTTCCAAGTAAATAGTGACTGAAAGTCATATGGCTCTTCAATGGCCTGTCCAGAATAACAGGCTCTGGGCCAGTTTGTAGCCAGCAGGTGTCCTCTGTAACAGAGTTGGCACCTTCATTTTGTCTGTCTATTTAGTAGCAGAGTGGGCAAAAAAGCTGAATGAACAAGGAAGGAAGAATTACCTTTTCACCACTGGAGGCCCTGAAAGGTGACCAGGCTGAGAAGAGTATCGCAAACTTTGGGGGATGAAATTAAAAGTATATCCGTATGTAATGTAAGGCTAACTCGTCTCCATCTAAATTATTTTCTCCTGAAGATTCTAGGGATCACGGATCCTGCCTTAACCAGGACTATTAATAGGCATAGTGCTACGACAAGGCTAGTGAACAGCACCGCAGGAAGCTGGCGGTAATTATAGGCTGTCTTCTTGGCATGACCTCTGTCCATTAGCAACACCTTAAATGGGGGGGGGAGGAAGCTGGGAGATGATGAGCTGCACCACAGCGCTATGAGAATGAACTGCCAATAGTAGCTACAATTTACTGAAGCACATACGACAAGGCACTTTATGAATGTTATTGCTAATCCTCACCACCATAAGAGGTAGCTATGACATTTTTCAAATGAGGAGACAAAAGAATGTCCACAAAGTGCAGAAGGAGAGAGTCTAGAAGGACAAGTGAGTCAAGAGTAAGATGCTACTGGTAGTTCCACGAAGGACTCAAGGGAAGCAGTTCAATTTTGCTGATTAAGAAGTGACTTTTAAGAAATTAATTTCAATGAGTTGATTGGGAAGAAAGCCACAATACAAAGAAAGAATATATGAGTAGCACAGAAAGATGTGCACTAACTGTAGACTATTTTTTCATGAAATACGGTACTTTGCACACATTTTACGTATATCCATGTAAATCTCATCAAAGCTATGGATCTTACCCCCAGAAAAATGCACATACATATCTAATTTTACATACAACTTCAGGGCACTCATACACCCACCTGAAACCCACATAGAAACTCCAGGTTAGGAATGAATGATATATACTAAAACTTAAGAGGGTGGAAGTGGACCTATGGGAGTGATACATGGGTGGTTTCAACTGCACTGGTAATATTTTATTTTTTTTTTCTCTTAATATTTTATTTTTAAGTCATCTCCACACCCAACATGGCACCCGAACTCACAACCCCAAGATCAAGAGTTACAGGCTCCATCAACTGAGCCAACCAGGTACCCCAGTAATATTCTATTTCTTTTTTTTTTAAGATTTTATTTATTTATTTGTCAGAGAGAGAGCACAAGCAGGCAGAGAGGCAGGCAGAGGCAGAGGGAGAAGCAGGCTCCCTGCCGAGCAAGGAGCCTGATGCAAGACTTGATCCCAGGACCCTGGGATCATTACCTGAGCCGAAGGCAGCTGCTTAACCAACTGAGCCACCCAGGCGTCCCAATATTCTATTTCTTAAGCTAGGTGATGCCCATATATTCATTATGTTATGTCCATGACATTATTATGAATGTTCATTATATTATTTTATGTAATATTTCAAATAAAACATTTTGTTGTTTTGTTATTAACTTTTTAAATAGAAAAGGATGATTATATAGAAGAATAACTTTGTTTGTAGGAAATGCACACCAAAGTATTAGGGAGTGCTGTGCCGTCATGTTGGCAAATTACTCTCAAAATGTTAAGGAACCAGTTTTTGTACTGTAGTTGAAACTTTTCTGTAATGCTGAGATTGCTTCAGAATTTTCTAAAAGACAGTAAAAGACACTTAACACTAAAAAGAAAAAAAAACCTGACAAACAAAAAACCTTAGATAAAGACATACTCTCACAGGTATACAGAAGGATTTAACCAAATTTGCGGAGAAATGTCCACATAGAAGCAAGATGGTGGAGAAGTAGGAGGCGGAGATAGTGTCTGATCCCAGAAGTTCAGCTAGATAGTTATCAAACCATTCTAAACAACTACAAACTTAGCAGGAGATAGAAGAGAAGAAGAACAGCAACTCTAGGAACAGAAAATCGACCACTTTCCAGAAGGTAGGACGTGCAGAAAAGTGAATCCAAAGCAACGGGAAGACAGACCGCAGGGGGAGGGGCCGGCTCCCGGCAAGCCGCAGAGCAGCAGAGCACAAAATCGGAACTTTCAGAAGTCTGCTCCACTGAGGGACGTCGCTCCAGAGGCTAAGCGGGGGGTGGAGCCCTCGTGGGGACAGAGTGGTTTCAGGACCCGTGGGGTCACAGAAAGACCGGGGGTGTCAGGGTGGCAGAGCTCCCAGGTATCAGAATGGGGAAGCCAACAGCAG
>CM052901.1:34080802-34197682 GCA_028534135.1 Potos flavus | reverse complement strand
ATTTGAGAGGCAGGGTGCGGGGTCGTGGGGGGTGGGGGAGGGAAATGAAACAAGATGGGATCAGGAAGGAGACAAACCATAAGAGACTCCTAAACTCACGAAACAAACTGAGGGTGGCTGGGGGGTAGGGGCGGGTAGGGATAGGGTGGCTGGGTTATGGACATTGGGGAGAGTATGTGCTATGGTAAGTGCTGTGAAATGTGTAAGCCTGATGATTCATAGACATGTACCCTGGGGAAAATAATACATTTGTGTTAATTAAAAAAAAAACATTAAAAAATATTGTTTTATGGGAAAAAAATAAAAATAAAAAAATAAAAATAATATTAAAAAAAAAAGTTGGCTGTTGACTGGATTTGGCTTGGGGGCCACGGTTTGCTGACCCTGTTTTCAGTCTAGCAAGGTAAACGCTGCCTGTTACAGGAACATATGGCTTTTGAAATGCATCCTATAATTGTGCACTGTGTGTATATTAGTTTGAGTACATGATATTTAAGGGTCTTCCCTATTCAGTTTCATGTAGTAAAAGCTCATTGATAATTGCAAAAAAAAAAAAAAAAGAAATGTCCACATAGAAATGCACTGAGTGATCCTTCAAAATTGAGAAAGGAACTGCTATCCATTTGGCTCTAAAGAACAATGCTTTATGTCAGAGCTCTCTTTTTCCCACTGACTTATACTCTGACTGGGAGAGTGTAAACTGGGAGGCAGTGAACAAAGCAGCAGCAATCTCTCTCAGCACCTATGGCTCTCCTGGCCATCAGGGAGACTGGGAGCCTCAAGCTTCTCTCATGGCTCCAAGACTGGAGAGCTCAGGCTGAAGGCTTCCAAACAGGTGCTGGGCATCAAACTGGAAGAAGCTATGAATTTCCTCCAACGTGACCACCGTGCCTTCAATTCTTCCGGTAGTCCAGTGGGTAGAGATTTGGGGGGTGGGGGGAGAAATAGAATTTTTTTAATTGAGTAGGCATCCAGGTGAAGTTACAACTTCTTTTTTTAAAGATTTTATTTATTTACCTGACAGAGAGAGAGAGAGAGCAAGAGAGTGAGAATGAAAGAGAATGAGTGGGAGGAGTGGCAGAGGGAGAAACAGACTTCCCACTGAGCAAGAAGCCAGGTATGGGACTCAATCCCAGGACCCCGGGATCATGACCTCAGCTGAAGGCAGACGCTAAACCGACTGAGCTACCCAGACGTCCCGATGTTACAACTTCTTTTTTTTTTTTTAAGATTTTATTTATTTATTTGACACAGAGAGAGAGAGAGATCACAAGTAGGCAGAGAAGCAGGCAGAGAGAGAGGGGGAAGCAGGCTCCCCACTGAGCAGAGAGCCCAATGAGGGGCTTGATCCCAGGACCCTGAAATCATGACCTCAGCCGAAGGCAGAGGCTTTAACCCACTGAGCCACCCAGGAGCCCCCTGATGTTACAACTTCTTAAGTAGGGGAAGGATAAAAGTGGTAATTTAGGAGCATAGTACATAGAGGAAGAAAACTAAAGACAAAACAAAACAAAACTGGTTAAAGTTAGTATTTATCTTTATAGTAAAAAATGTAAATAAAAAAGAAGACTCTTGGTATGTGTATTTATGTTTGATATATAGGACGTAGGGAGTTATATGTACAGGCAAATCGTCTGGCATAAGAATGGGCAAAAGATCCACTGACCATAGAATTCAGGGCAGTGCTTTGTAACCCAATTCTTCTCTCTGCCGGGCTTTTAAGGCCTCCAATTATCCATAGTCATTTCCCTCCACTGCTTTGCTGTAGCCAGGTAGCTCTTTTGTCCCCCACTTAATCATATTCATTCCTGCTAGGGCCACAGTGTATGCTTGTTCATAGGGTCTCTTGCAAAAGGAAACTTGACTGTGGGCACAAGTGGGAACTGGAATCCAGATGGCTCACTGTTGAGCAAGGAGTGAGATATGGCAGGGAGCTATGACTGCCGAGAGGAAAGGGCCTTTTCCTAATTTCCTCAAAGACGCTGCACCCTGATACCTCCTCCATATTTTTGCTCAGGCTCTGATCAGTTTGTCTCTCTGATGATTCAACAGGCTACCTTTTTAAATCAAAGTTGAATCATCTTTCCTGACAAATAGATTTCTAAAGACCTAGATAAGAAAGCTTGGAATCAGGGATGTCCGGGAACATGGAGAACATACAGTATCTGCATTTATTACTCATTTTCTACTAGTCCCTTAAGGCCTGGCACAAATCCTACTTCTGTGAAACCTTCCCCCGCTACAACCCATACGGACCTCTTTCTTCTTTCACCTTCTATGGCACCTCATTCTGTCCTATGAAGTTTAATGCCCAATTATCACGTAATTTGGTGTTTTAACTGCCACATAATTTGTGGCAGTATCTCGACAGTTCTGCAACATCTGATTTTAATTTTGTTTGAAATATATATTTTAAACTGTTTTAAAACTGTAATAAAACACAGCATGCAGCATTCAAATGGGTTGCATACCAAACACTAACTCATTGGAAACCACCAATTGTGTTAACGTGTGTTGCCAAGTTAATACTGTGTATTTATGTGCCTGTGTGAGAGAGAGAAGAGAGAGAAGAAAGTAGTGTCTGTAGACCTGAAAACATAGATTTTCTTGCTACATCTGTTTAACTAAAGTGTTAAACATAACACTTGACATAGCAAGACCAAGTGTTAAAAAAGCCCTCACCCCATGATGTCCACTATTTATTTGGGTACGTCAGTATTTTCTTCACACACTATACAACCAAAATAAATCAGAAACTGGAGACAAAGACTGCTCATAGCTCCCAATTTCAGATTTTTTTGTTTTTGTTTTTTCTCAGTCTCTTCCTTCTTACTGAGTTTACCAATATATAAATGTTAAAAACAACAACAACAACAACAAAAACTTTGACTTATTGGCAAAACAGCTATTTTGGTGTGGATTCTATATGGGGGAATCATATGAAATTTTGTTTGGGGAGAAAAGGGTCTACTGCTGTAAATTTTGAAAAATGCTCTAATAATTCTTTTTCTACATCATTATCAACATCAACATGAACATTATTATCTCTGGGCTGTGGATATCTAGTTGTATGCTAGGTGCTGGTAAGTATTTATTCAACTTAATCTTATCTCCAAGGCAAGGTCACATGAATTTTATAAGTATAAAGTTAATCCTCATCTTTAAGGGATCTGCTACATTCACAGAGTTTAGAGATTCTAGGCATTTTAGATTTTTCTCTGCCTACCCTCTTCCCTCTGGGTAAAGAAAAATGGTCAAAGATTTAGAGAATGAGGAGAAATACCATTTAACTTTCATTCCCTCCTCAGCAGAAAATCTGTCTCCCAAAGGACCAATTCAGCCTCTTGACCAGCAGTCCCAGACATTTCTGGAAAAGCCTGATCTCTAGGAGGTAAATCTTCTAGCGCTTTTTGGCCAGGGAAATTTCCACTGGAGAGCACTAACTCCCCCCCCAGTACAAGTGAACCAGATTCAAAAATACTGGCGAACTAGCCCTATTGTTGCTAGACAAAGGGGAACTGGGACTTCAAAGATGCCTGGGGAGCTCCCTTCAGACATGACCTTCAGTTGGGATCCTGGTCTCCGCAAGGGGTCACAAAGGTAGGGCAGCAGAGGTAGAGGTGACTTTGGGGGGGGGGGACTGGATCAAGTGTAACAATTCTAACCCTCTCCTAGGAAGCTTGAAAAACAAATTCAACAAATAATTAAGCAATTTGCTCTCATGTGTCCCCCAAATGGGCTCACCACTCATTTCTGGTACACAGGCAGTCGTAGTGAGTGATCGGAAAAGGATAATACAGCTAACAATGTAGTGATTTGTCCTAAGGCTGTAGTTAGTGCTGGAGTCTAGATTTGCACCCAAGAACATTTGACTCCAGATTTTTTTATTTTTTAACCACACTATAATCCATAAAGGAAAAAAATTGGGAAATAGACCTCCAAACTTAAACATGGAACCCAAAAAGAGCTCGAGAAGAGAGACATGCTTCGGGGCTTTCCTAAATTTTATAAACCCGGAACGGGCAGCTGTGTGCCACAGAAGTGAGCCCTCCGTGCATAAAGAGTTTGTCAGTGCTGGACACAGAGTAGGTGATCAGCAATAACCTTAATGCTTATCACTCTCCATCTAGAGAAATAGACCTCCTTACAGACATTAGGTAGACGCTCTGGGGAGTCAGGGAGCAAAAAGAGTGCAGCGCAGGTCTCGCTCTTCCCTATTCCTCCAGCTTCATCTTATACCATGTTTGCCAACCTCCCTGAGCTTCCCCCTCCCCAGGCTCTAGCCACCCTGGCTTAGTGCTTGCCATGGTCCTTCAAACCACAGGGATGACCACAGTGTTTGGCACACAGTAGGCACGAAATACCTATTTTTTGAAGGAAGGAAAGGAGGAAAAACAGAAGGAGGGACAGAAGAATAGAAAGAAGGAGACACTTCAGCAAATTATTCACTAGAGTGGGCCTGAAGGGAAGAATAATATGTCCATCTGCAGACACAGGAGGAAAACAGGGGAGGAGAAGCGAAGGGAGTTTCAAACAGAAGGGAAAGCAGGAGGACTGGCGATGCATGGCATGTTGAGCCAACACCAAAAGTATAACTGTGATCTAAACATCAGCACGAGAACAGTGACAGCAGATGGAGTGGGATGGGTAGGCAGGGCCAGATGATGATGGGTACAGGCAGCTTTCACAAATATTGGAGCGGCACGATCGTATTTATGTTTTAGAACAGGTCTTTTGCTTGCAGAGAGGACAGCTATCGGGAACAAAGGTAGGAGGCAGCGGAAGACTGAAACCAGAACAGTCAGGTCTGGTGTAGGAGTCCAGATAAGAGATGATAAAATGCCTGAAGTCAAGAGACTGCACGGTATAGCGGGTTTTAACCCCAATTCTGCCATTGGCTGGATCTGTGATCTTGGGTAAATCAGTTCATCTCTCTGGGCTGAGAATATTTGCCCTATGTATTTCACGGGGTCGCTCTGAGCAGCTAAGAATATAACTGAGAAGAATACTTTGCAAACTGAAAGCACTAGAAATTATATGTCATTATTAAAGAAGTGGAAAAGAGGGGCGCCTGGGTGGCTCAGTGGGTTAAAGCCTCTGCCTTCAGCTCAGATCATGGTCTCGGGGTCCTGGGATCGAGCCCCGCATCGGGCTCTCTGCTCAGCAGGGAGCCTGCTTCCCCCTCTCTCTTTCTCCCTGCCTCTCTGCCTGCTTGTGATCTCTCTCTCTCTGTCAAATAAATAAATAAAATCTTTTAAAAAAATATTTAAAGAGGTGGAAGAGAGAAAAAGAGATAAGGGAGACAACTGAGAAACATAGCCATCCTTCCAGACATACATTCTATGGATGAGGGAGTCTTCCCTGACATCTCCCTTTTAATCACCTTGTCATATATCAGTTGCCAAAATTGGGGAATCTTTTTTAAATTTTCTCTCAGCAATAAAAGAAATAAGGAATACCTGCAGGGAGGGCAGAGTAGGGATTTAGCACCTACCTTGTGAATGGCAATCTCACATATGTTTTTTCTTCTAAATCGCACACCACTCTCAGGAGGAAGGTGTTATTATCCTATTTTTACTGATGAGAAAAATTGAGTCTCCGAAAGGTAAAACGAGTTGCCCTAAGTCACACAGGTAGGAAGTGTCAGTGGACAGAGGCAGCATTCAAACAGAAGTCTGATTCCAGAGTCCTTTCTCTTAAACATTATACCATTGAAAAAGGTGGTTATTTTGCCATTGAAGCAATTGTCATTAGAGTTAACATTAGTAATTGCCAAGATAGACAAGAAAATGCAGTTGTTGAAGGCCACTAGGAATAAATCTGCTTACTCATTCGAAAGTCATCTGTTGATCAACTACTAAATGCTTGGTCATATCCTGGACACTGTATGTACAAAGCTGAAGAGAGCAACACAGATATATAAGCACAGAATTTTCATGACTACATGGCAGATGCTACCAAAGAGGCCCAAAGAGCCTTAGAATCACAGAGGAAAGAAGAATGAATTCTCTCTAAAGAGGTCTGGGACGGTTTCATAGAAGAAATAACATTTTATCTGGGTATTAAAGACTGAGTAGGAGTTCACCAGGTAGAGGAGAAAGTGTAAATAATGGAAAGACATTCTAGATAAGGAGGACAGCATATGCAAACACAAAGAGGTAAGAAAGAACATAAGGTAGTTTGGAAATGGAGAGACATTCAATCTGAATGAAGTGTAAGTTACACTATGAGCTTAAGAAGGAGGGTTGGCAGGAAAAAACACACAGATACGAGGCTGGAAAGGTAGTTGAGGCCAGATCATGAAAGCCCTTAAATATTATGCCAAGCTAAGGAGTATGTATTTTAATACTGGAAGAAACAAGAAACAAACAAAGGTTTGAAATCTGGAGATAACATAATTGGATTTACTGTTAGTAAAATAACTCTGGTGGCCATGTAGAGATTAGAATGGAGTCAAGAGTTAGAAAAACTAGTTAAGAGGCTATTGATATATGATGATGAGGTTTGGAACTGATCTAGATTCTGCAGATTTTTGGTAAAACTAACGGAGCTTGGTGAGAAGGATGGAGATAGTGAGAGTTAGTGGCTGATTCTATGATTTCTTGCTTGAAACTGGGGAAATGGTGATATTTACAAAGATAAAAAAATGAAAGCAGGAGGTTGGAGTGTCATGGAAAGGATTGGGAAACAGTTTCATTTTTGGACACATTGTATTTGGGGCAACAGAAAATAATAATAGCTGGTTTGGGTTGAGTGTTCCAGGCATTGTTTTATATAAATTTTTAATTAATTACTTAATTTAAGAGAGAAAGAGAGAGAGTAAGTGCCAGAGGAGGGGCAGAGGGAGAGGAAGAGAGACAATCCCAAGCAGGCTCCATGCATAGTGCCATGCCCGATATGGCGCTCCATCTCAGGACCCTGAGATCATGACCTGAGCCAAAATCAAGAGTTCACACTTAACCAAAGGAGCCACCCAGGCATCCCCAGGCATTGTTTTAAGTGCTTTGCATGTATCAACTAATTGATTTCCAAGCTGACTAGGTAATTGGAAATATAGGTTTGGAGCTCAAAAGACTTGTCTGGTCTAGAAATATAAATTGATAGCGATCAATGTATAGGAGTCAGAGTTAAACTTGTTGAGGCAAGAAAAAGGCAAAGGATAACATGCTGAGAAAAAAAAGCCCCATTTTAGGACCAAAGAGTAACGAAGATAATAGGCTCCATGAGAGCAAAGATCACACTTGACTTGCTCACCACTGTGTCCTCAGAGGTTGGCATACTATTTAGAATACAGTGCTTTCTCAATAAATAAATAAGTATTGAATGAATAAAATACAAATATCAGAGAAGTACAAGGAGCAACAATGAGATACAGTGTCTTGAAAGTCAAAGAAGGAAAGGCAGTTTCAGAATGACTGGAAAATGCAAAACACTACAGTAGAGAGATCAGACTTGTGGTTACCAGAGGTAGAGGATGCGGGGAGGGAGAATTGGAAGGTGTTCCAAAGGCACGAACTTTAAGTTACAAGTTAAATCAGTACTAGGGATATAATGTACAACATGATGACTCTAGCTAACACTGCTGTATGCCATATAGGAAAGGTGTCAAGAGAATAAGTCCTAAGAGTTCTCATCAAAAGGGGAAATTTTTTTTAACATTTTTCTTTCTTTTCTTCTTATTGTATCTATATGAGATGTAAGTAAGTCAGATAGAATGAAAAGAATCCATCGGGCTTGGTAGTTAGGCCGCCGTTAGTAACTTGAAAGAGGGCAATTTTGGAGAGTAGCCTCAGTCTAGACTGTAATAGGCTTAGGGATAAGTAAGTGGTTGTTGAAGAAGAGTAGACAATGAGCAGGAATTTGGTGGTAATAGGATTGAGGAGGTTAGAGTTACGGAGAAAAATAAAGCTATTTTTTTATTATTACTTGTTTTTATAATGGAGGAGACTACTATTTTTTTGTAGAACAGAGAAGAAGTCCTAGGAGAGGGATCAATTAAAGATAGTAAAAGAGTGGATAATTGCTCTTAGCTAATTTTCCCATCACTGGTTTCCTTTGAGCATGTTTATTGGGTCTTTTATATACATTTAATTAGATTTTAAAACAAGTTAGAGCCCTATGATCTACCTCAATGGGACATTTAGTCAGCTTAAAAGGACTTGATAGTTTAATACAGGATGGCACTTTCCTAATATGTTCTTTCTATATGTGTATGTCCTATCATCTCTAGAAGATAGGACAAGTCTATACTCAAAAAATGGTGGTGAAATTATGGAACCATCCACATAATTGAGGGAAGTAAAAACCGATACATGTTGATAATTGATGTCAATCTATTTGTTTCATTCTTTTAAATAAAAAACCCCAGTTCACCCATTTCTCCCACCCCCTACTCCCTGCCTCTTGCAATCACCAATCTGTTCTCAGTATCTATGAGCTTGGTTTTTCTTTTTTTAGATTTCACATATAAGATTTATCATATGGTATTTGTCTCTCTCTGTCTGACTTATTTCATTTAACATAATGTCCTTGAGGTCCATCCATGTTGTTGCAAATGGCAAAATTTCATTCTTTTTGGCCAAATAATATTCCATTGTAGATATATGCACACTACAAATTCTTTTTTTTTTTAAGATTTTATTTATTTATTTGACAGAGAGAGTGAGAGAGGGAATACAAGCAGGGGGAGTGGGAGAGGGAGAAGCGGGCTTCCCACTGAGCAGGGAGCCCGACGCAGAGCTCCATCCCAGGACCCTGGAATCCTGACCTGAGCAGAAGGCAGAGGCTTAATTACTGAGCCACCCAGGCACTCCCAAATTCTTTATCCATTCATCTATCAATGGATAATTAAGTTGTTTGCACCTCTTGGCTATTGTAAATAATGCTGCAATGAACATGAGGGTGTATATATCTTTCTAAATTTGTGTCTTCGTTTTCTTTGGGTAAATACCCAGAAATAGAATTCCTGGATCACTTGGTGGTTCTATTTTTAATTTTTTGAGGAACTTCCATACTGTTTTCCATAGTGGTCACACCAATTTACATTCCTACTAACAGTGTACAAGGGTTTTCTTTTCTCCACACCTTTGCCAACAGTTGTTATCTCGTTTTTTTTTTTTTTTAAGAAGATTGTATTTATTTATTTGACAGAGAGAGAGAGAGAGAGAGCACAAGCAGGGGGAGCAGCAGGCAGAGGGAGAGGGAGAAGCAGGCTCCCTGATGAGCAAGTAGCCTGGCGAGGGACTTGATCTCAGGACCCTGGGATCACCACCTGAGCCAAAGGCAGAGACGCCTATCTGACTGAGCCACCTAGGCACCCTATCTCTTGTCTTTTTGGTACTAGCCATTCTAACAGGTGGGCAGTGGTATTTCTTTGTGGTTTTGATTTGCATTTCTCTGATGATTCCTGATATTGAGCACCTTTTTACGTACTTGTTGGCCATCTGTATGTCTTCTTTGGGAAAATGTCTATTCAGATCCACTGTACATTTTTTTTAATAGGACTGCTTGTGTTTTTGCTATTGAGTTGTATGAGTTCTTTGTATTTTTTTAATGTTAGCCTCTTATCAGATATATGACTTGCAATGATTTTCTCCCATTCAGTAGGTTGCTTCTTCATTTCATTGATGGTTTCTTTTGCTGTACAGAAGCTTTTTTGTTTCATGGAGTCCCACTTGTTTATTTTAATGTCAGATTCAAACAATCATCTCTAAGACCTATGTTAAGGAGTTTACAGACTATGTTTTCTTCTAGGAGTTTAATGGTTTCAGGTCTTATATTTAAGTGTTTGATCCATTTTGAACTAATTTTTGTGTATGATCTAAGATACTAATCCAGTTTCATTCTTTTGCATGTGGCTGTCCAATTTTTTCAATACCATTTATTGAAGAGACTGTCCTTTCCTCATTGTATATTCTTAGCTCCTTTGTCAGAGATTAATTGAGCATATATGCATGAGTGTATTTCTGAACTCTGTGTTCTGTTCCATTGACCTGTGTTTTTTTTTTTTTTTTATGAGAATACCATATTGTTTCAATTACTATAGTTCTGTAATATAGTTTGAAACCAGGGCACGTGATGCCTCAAGTTTTGTTCTTCTTTCTCAAGACTACTTTGACTATTCGAGGTCTTTTGTGGTTCCATACAAATTTTAGAATTGTTTGTAATATTTTTGATAGGGATTTTGATAGGGATTGCATTGAATCTGTATATTGCTTGGATAGTATGGAAATTCTAACAATATTAAATATTTTCAACCCATGAATATTGAATATGTTTCCATTTGTTTGTGTCTTCCTCAATTTCTTTCATTAATGTCTTGTTTTCAATGTACAGGTCTTTCGCCTTCTTGGTTAAACTTATTTGATGGTATTTTACTCTTTTTGATGCACTTGTAAATGGGATTGTTTTCTTGATTTCTCTTTCTGATAGTTCATTCATAGTGTAAAGAAATGCAACACACTTTTGTGTATTAATTTTGTATCCTGCAACTTTACTGAATTTATTACTTCTAATGGTTTTTTGATGGAGTCTTTAGGGTTTTCTATATATAATATGTCATCTATAAATAGTGACAGTTTTACTTCTTCCTGTCCAATTTGGATGCCTTTATTTCTTTTTTTGCCTAATTGCTCTAGCTAGGACTTACAATACGATGCTGAATTGTTTCATTCTTATATTAATGAAGTCATTAGAGAAACAGTATACTTTGCTCCTGTGATCTCGTTTGATTATAAGATTATAGTACCTAGAGGTGTATTTACTGGGTACTCTGTAATATGCCTAAAATCAAATAGGTTATTGGTATTTGTAGAAAATGCAAATGCCCTCATTCCTGAACAAGCCTTAGAAAGTGACAATTTGTTTACTCTAAAAACCAGTTGCATAACTAGGGGTTTTTTTTAATGTCACAGATTACTTTGGCAGTCTAGTGAAGGCTATGGACTCTTTTTCAGAATAATTTTTTAATCGTATTCAATAAAATACATGGGATTACAGTGGAAACCAATCATATTGAAATATAATAATCAAAACATATAATAAAACAAATTTGTGATATGGAATTATATATCTGCTTCTTTAGTAGCACATTAAATAATATATATTTTCCCTCCTCTCTTGTCTTAAAATGTTTGTATTTGACCTAGCAATAGTGTAGCTACATTATCATCTATGTGTTATCCATTTATGTAGTCATTTGAAGATTCCTTTGATGATGTACTCATATGTATGTTTCAGTATCTTTAGTCATCCCAAGATACATATTCTATGTACATATATATACACATATATATGTTATATATTGTGATTATTCACAGCTAGCTGATATAGGACATTTGCTAGAAGGCAAGGCAGAAGACTACTTTAAAATTTCATATTAAGAAAATGAAAAGACCAGCTATCAGCCACAGATTGGGAGAAAATATTTGCAAGTTGTAATGTAAGGACTTGTATCCAGAATATAAAAAGAACTCTTACAACTCAATAATGAGACAACTGAATCTTAAAATGGGCAAAAGATTTAAATAAACATAAATATAAATGTTTCATATGACCTAGCAATTCCATTCCTACATAACTACTCAAGAAATGCAAATTGAATGTCCACACAAAGATTTGCACAATAATGTTCATAACAGCATTATTCATAATAGCCAAAAAGTAGAAAGAGCCCAATGTCCATTAACTGGTGAATGCATAAACAAAATGGGGTATATGCATAATGGAATACCAATATCAAATGCCAATACCAATAGAGTAAAATACTGATACATGCTACAACATGAACGAACTTCAAAAACAGTATGCTAAGTGAAAGATGCCAAACACAAAAGATTACATATTATACGATTCTATTCCTTTTATATGAAATGCCCGGAAAAGACAAATCTGTAGAGGTAGAAAAGTAGATTCATGTTCTCTTGGAGTTAGGGGTGGGAATGAGGATTAACTGTGACAGGATATAAAGGATCATACTGAGGTGATGAAAATCTTCTAAAACTGGATATAGGGATAGTTGCATGACTTGGTAAATTTACTAAAAATCATTGAATTGTATACATAAAATGGGTGAATTTATGGTATTTAAATTGTACCTCAGTAAAGTTTTTTTTTTTTTAAAGAAAGAATTCTTAAAGATGCAACCCCAAATAAGGTAAATACTCCTCTTGATCCTTAGAGTAGGAAGAAACTTCTTCCATCTCTGAAAATCCCTAACACTCTATTCACATTTTGATGGCTGCAATTAGGGCTGAACATCACAGTGGAAAGACCAACTTGGGGAATTCACAACTTTAAGGAAAGAAGTTTGTATTTCAATCAGACCTTGATTTACCTAGGCTCTTTGCAGAAGGGGACAATCAGACATACGTGTTCTCCCCTTCGTCTCTTCTCTACCCAGATAACACTCCCTAGACTTTGACTTTAAATATACTTGGTTGTATTAGAGCTTTTACGAAAGCAGATTTGAGGCAAACTGGGAAGAAAAAATAAGAACCCTGACTACTTAGGTTGCATATTTTAACTGCTAGACATGTTGGCCTATGGTGAGATATGAATCTTTCTAGTCTTTTCTTTAATACAATGCAGGTACATGCAGATAATAATTTATCATTAGGTATCTTATCTTTTAAGAAACATAATGACCACCATTGTCTGAGAAAGTAAAATCCTAGAGAGTTAGAGACTATGTTTAAATAAATCTTTGTGTGCCAAGACTCAGGCACTTAATAACCAAAAATGATTATGGATATTCTGAAATCCTAGGCTTTATCTCATTCATATAAATTGTGCAAGTATTTCACCTCACTGAAGATCATCACTCTTTTAAAGGAAATTTAATGGAAACTCATTCTTTAATCCCAGGTTTTAATGGTTAGCTTTCCATCCTTTAAATAGCACTGCTTTATAAACTCTGACGAAGAGAAATCAAAAGTGCCTAAAAGACCCTATCGCAAATGCTCACCAAGATTCTGTTATTGACAACTTCACGCTCACAGTGAACACACTTTCTAATAGAGAAGCACAACCTAGTTCCTTGTCAATCTATTTAAAAGCTATTTTTCATTAATATTAGTCAAGGTACAGAGAATTCAAAGAGCTAAAGCCATTTGAAAGGTGAAAAACATTACAAACCCAGAGGATAAACTGGAATTGAGAGGAGATGAGAACCACCCAATATACAGGAGAATCTACTATGAAGAGGAAAAACAAACAAAAAACTTCCCCTCAAAAAAGCAAAAACAAAAAAAAGAAAAACTTCCCCTCAGAAAAGTCACCTTTTGAGAACTTAATCCAGCAACTCTCCTCTTTTTCTTTGCTATTTTCCCCCAAATGAAAAAAAAAAATTTAGCTTTACACTGCCAAAGATATGATGCAGAAGTAAACAGCAGTGAAGGAAGCAGTTCTGGATGTAAATAAGGTAAAAAAGAATATTGTCAGTGTATCTCAAGGTTTATTTTAGTCTTACTGGGGCCACTCACACTGACATAGCGGGTGACATTGTAAAACAATGAGACAGAATCTGAAATCCATACACCAAAACAGTGCTTGATTTTGGAGACACACTTCAATACTTCTAAGAATTAAAGCATAATCCTCCAGTGATTTTAAGGATATCAAGTGATAAGATGCAGTGTTTGGGAAGTCTCCAGCTATCTAGAATGATTTGTTAATGCTTTTCCCCAAAAGAACACTGAATACAATCAGCTAGAGTCTGAAAATAAAGGTTTAGCTGGAGGGTATGCTGCCCAAGCATAACATTTTTACAAGTGGCAAGATTCCCAGACAAATTGTTAACTAATCAAAACCTGGCATTTTCAATAAATGTATTGAGTCTCAAGGTAACATATAACTAAACTTGTGTACTGGGGGAATCAGGTGGAGAAGTACACAGAATTGTAGATCAATACTTCTCTTCACAAAGTCTAGAATTTACTTACATAAGAGCTGATGTTCTGAGTTGGGGGGGTGTCACAAGATGTTAAAAGTCAAGTATTCTGGCATCATTCTCTTTTCTTAAGAGAAATCATTCCACTTCATTCTGATATTTTCTTAAAGATATATACCAGGATAAAGTAATCCTCCCTACCCCCATAAACGTATTAGCTGATTTTATTGCATTGAATTAAGTATGGCTCTATAAATAGTATTTACAAATATTTCAAGTATTACAAATATGGCCAATCATTTTAAATTGTCAAACCCACAAGGTAAATATGTATCATCTATATGGTGTGTGATTTTGGCTATTAACAGTTTATTAAATAGAGCAGTGAAATAGTACTCAATAGTCAAACAACTTCATATATCAACTCAGCATCTAACTTTATTTCTTCCAGCATAAGTAGCTAGTGAGACTGCAAATCTGCAATATCTCTGATTATTCGGGTCATTCCACCTTTGGTAAATTATCCTACTAATTACACTGGGGGGTCTCTCTACTTTCTGGGATCCATTAAACTTTTCTTGACCAGATGTCTACAGAAATTCCTTTGCCCGCAGTCCCTAGCTAATTTGATGGATGATATCTAAACAGCCTATGAAATGTTACTTTCAGATTTTTTTTTTCTATTCTAAACTTTCTGATGACACAGAAAACCAGTGAAAGGAAACATCAGACAGAAACTAAACATCATCTAGCGGTATTAGTTCAGTTCATGTAGTTAAAGAGTCCAGATGTTGTCATCTGCTACTGTCAAAGGATCACAAGTAAATAACGTAAGTTTAACTTCCATAACTTTCGCGGCACTTTCAAGTCCTACTCCTTGGGCTCTCCTCCCACTCTCAAACTTGTGTGCCAATTCATGTTCTTGTAGACCAGGGAAAATTATATTTCTTCTGCCTTGGAGGTAGATGCAGAGAAAAGCATCAGATGTCAGTCATCTTAAAATCCTCTGGGAAGAGGCTCAGAAATGTGCGTCTCTTGTGTCTTCTACTTTTATTTTCCCAACCCGTTACGAAGTTTTGGGACAGAAAGATGCCTGAGTCCCAAAGGCATAAGCGTGACGCTGTGCTATTCCTAAGAACCCCATTAACTCCCACTAGGAAGGAGAGTGATGTGAACTGTTTCCCAGTGCAACCTTCTGTAACCCCCTAACACAAACACAAGAGGTGGAATGGGAAGGGGTCAAAGGAGGAGGAGAGAAAAGGGTCGGGGGAAAAGAGACTCACAGCTCCTGCCAGTTCTTCGGTCAGGCACAGCGTAACCAGGAGCAGCCACAACCTGAAACAGGAGGAAGGGTGAGTAACATGGGCTCTCAAGGCTCCGGGGGTCCTATGTCTGTCCATAGTCCCTGACCCCTTTTGGCTGCCTGCCCCCCACTTTCTCTGCAATGACATAAGTACAAGTATAGTCCCGGTCCGGCAAAGTAGCTCAAAGTAGGAAAGAGGGAGGGGAGCTCAGGGCAGCAACAGCTCACCCAGGGTGCATGCTTGCGGCTCCTCCGGAGCTGGGTCCCGGGAGACAGCTAAGCGGCTCCACAGCCCGGGCTCATCAGGACTCCGCTGATGCTTGGCGGCTGCTTTCTTATTCAGGAGGACGGGCTAGGGGGGCGAAGTGGCTCACTTCGGAAGAAACTAAACTCAGCTTCTAGGTAAGAAGTGCCCCAAAGAGAAACAGTCAGCGGTGCCCGCTACAACTTGCCGCACTCAAAGGATAGTTCCATACACCAGGAGAGGAAGGAATGGAGGGGAAAGGGGCGGGGCTGTCTGCTGTCAATCATCCCCCCTACCTTGGGCAGCCTGGCGTCTTTCTCACTTTCAGGCACCTCTGCACATAACATTCCCACGCATCTCCACAGCTTCACGCGCAGGCTCATAGAGACCTATACACTAAGATCTAAGCAACCATGCAGCATACACTTCCATAAACCACTGTTAACTCTTACACATAGATAGATTTAGGGCACAGGACTCCTACAGATGGGCCCCAAAGTGCCCTTGCATACTCGCCCAAGTGCATACAACACTTATTCTAACTGATTGTCTACTAAACTCTTGGGTGGTAGTGGTGGTGGTTGTTTCTGGAGTTGTAAATCTACCCAAAGCTGAGTAGAAACTAAGGATGAGTGGGCACCCATGAATAGGTCCAAACCCTTGCAAGACTCTCAAGTGGCAAATTCTAGGGTCTGAGATAACAGAAATGTGCTGAAGAAATCTTGAGCAAATCCCCGATAGACCCTCCAAGGAGTCCACACAAAATATTTTCTGGGCCTGTTGGTACTTTAACAAATCTGTAGATCAGGATTACCAAAGTAATGCCCAAATCTACTTTATTTCGGAAACATCAATTCAACTGCCATTAACTCTACATAAATGTTTCCAATTAGGTGTTTGTGTTAGTTTTAAAGAAAACTGCACAAAAGTTATTTAATTCCCTGCATTGAATCCTTCGGAAACACAACCGCAATGAGTGTCAATACCTTTTATACTATTCAATATAAAGGGTAAAAATTATAGCATTTAGCAATGTGGCTAAATAAAAAGATATAACTGTATTACAATAACATCCAACCATATAATAATTACTAATACCTACTGAATGTTCGTCAATCTTAGATGTTTAAAACACGCGTAAAGGCTTCTCGTACACCTAAGTAGGTTCATTTTCCTAATTCTTCAGTTCTAAGAATATATTTAATCATATAAATATATTTATACAGTTCTAACATTTTTCACATATTTTATTGCATGTAGAAACTGTCCTGCTAGCAGGTGGAAGGCAACTCCAGCAGCCCAGGGAGCAGTGACCAAAATTTGTTTCTAACTATTAACAATAAAAAGCTCAGTTTCCTCTAAGATCCATCCGCTAAAAAAATAGTCCCAGCTCAGGTCTATTTGTAATTGGCTTTGGTGCTCTCACCAATGAGAGTGAAACTGGACAGGGAAGAGTAATACCAACGGAAGGTGCAAGTGAACGAATAGAAAAGCTTCCCGGTTGGACTCATGGTGCTCAGCCAACTGATCTGGAAGTTTCCCTCCCCCAAATAACTGAGCGTCACTCCCTCGCAGGTTGCTGGTGCAGTCCGAAGCGGCGGCGGAGTGATCCTCAAATTCCCCAGTGCTGGTGGGGAGGGGGCGGTGCGGGAGGAGACGGGGAGGAAAGTTGAGCTGTGGGACTTGCGTGCGGAAAAAGTTTGCAAGTCCAGACAGAAGGGAAAAGTGCTCCCGAGAGACGGGCTTTGGGGAGGGGAGGGGGGAGGGAAGAAGAGCTTGTCCTTTTTTTTTTTTTTTCCCACCCCCTCCACTCTTAAAAAGCTTCCTCCTCACCTAAGCTGACGGGCACAATTGGGACACCCTCGCTGTCCCTCTCCGCCTCTAGCTCTCTCCCCATAAACTCAAGATTATGTCAGTTGGTCAGAGCTAGCCAGGGATTTCGTGCGGGTGCTGAAGGAGCTGCTGGAGCTGGAGAAGAATGAAACTGCGTGGAGTCAGCCTGGCTGCCGGCTTGTTCTTACTGGCCCTGAGTCTTTGGGGGCAGCCTGCAGAGGCTGCGGTAAGTCCTTCCTTCTACCCCTCCACCCACTCCCCCCCCAACCAGTCATCTCACTCTCAGGCAGAAATTACTTTTTTGTTCCTTTACCTTCCTTTCACCTCGGCCTTGGCTAAGGGAATTCCAATCTGCCCTCACTTGCTCAGGAAGAAACATTATTTACAACGCTGGTAACTCAAGCCTTCTCCAGCCCAGGGGAGAGGTTTACTTTTAAAAATAGGGCTGCTGCCTTTCCTGCAGCTAGCTGCTCTGGGAAGGGGGGGTTGCAGAGCGGAGCCGGGGTGGGGGACTCACGTTAATAGCTCACTAGGCTCTGGAGGGTATTTGAAACTTTTCCTCCCCACCCTCCGCCCTCGGATTGTTTCCCTTGCCTGCCGGCTAAACTTTACACTAGTTGTACCCAGCCCACGCACTCTTTTCAAACCTGGTCTGTAGTTGAATATTTTGCCTTTTCTATATCCAGCTTCCATCAAAGTGCTGAGCGCGCCCAGGAAGTGCTTCCCTTTTGCCCCTTCCTTAGGCCACACGAACCTGCCCTCACCTCTGACCACTAAAGCCCTTGTAGAGACCTTGTCCCCCTTTTGACGTCCTTATGGCAAATGCTCAGGTAACACACCGAAGCGGAAGGAGGTGAAGATGGATGGCCTCAGGCTTCAGGTCTTTTCTGAGTTGTGGGGGTTTTTTTGTTTTTTTTAAGTTCTGGGTTTTTGCTTGTTGTTTACTTAAAAAATCTTACTAAGGCACCTAAACAAATGGAAAATATGCCCATCACCTATTTAAAGGAAAAGAATTCTCTTTTTTCAAAGGAGAATGAGTGTTCTGATTTAAAGGACAGTGGAGGAGGATGCACCTGTGCAATGACAGAGCAAAAAGTTACACTCAGTTTTAGGAATGTAGAATTAAAACCCCAATATATCTCCTAGAAGGATCTCTGGGTAGTCCCACCCACTGTCTTTCTGGGGATGAGGCTGATGTAAAGGAATGGATGGCTTTGTTAAAGAAAATGTTCTCCAGCCTGAAGCCCATCATCCTTCATTTCGTTTAACCTTGAAAGAATTAAGTATGCGACAAATTATTTAAAAATTACATTTGAGTGATCCTAATGGGTGGTTTTAAAAACACGTTAATGTGAGATCATGGCTTAGGCCTTCCGTGGTTGAGTGACTTATCAATTCTTTATATATGCAGCTGCTAAGTTACGGCTTATCTGGGTCCACGTTTAAGTTAGCCGTCTGGTTTCTCTATACATTCTGCATACCTCAGATTACATTGTCCTTTTATCCTCCAGAAAATGTGTACTCAAGGTATGAAAACTAACTTTCATATTACTCTAAGCACAATGTAATTATGATAGCGAGTCTTCTGAAAAACCATGACTATCAACCACACTTGTAATTTTTCCTCCGAAAAATTAGAGATGACTTAAAATTGCTTTTTTGATGCAGAGCATCTTAATGGGGTAAGGTTTTGCCACCTAATAGTACTTACAAACCCAGGGATAAAACTACAATTGTGTTGTTAAAATAGTTACTTTTAAAAACATCTTCTTGGTGTTTACCGCTTATGGCATTTGGTCCAGGGGCAAAGGTTTTGTGGCTATTTGATTAAATATTTCTATTTTTTTCCTTTGATGTTGCTATTAGTAAATGTGCACCCAATATCAGTCATACAGGTATGTATAACAATACTATGTATCAATTTGCAGTAAAACAATTTATGTTAAAAGTGAGATTTCTTTTTATGATTGACAAAATGTGGGAGCAAGCTTGTTTTCTTGGACTCTAATGATTGAGTGTTCGTGAAGTAGTTACAGAAGATACCATGCAGTTTTTTCCTTTTTATTTCTATATAATTTTAAAAGAACATTTTATATCCTATTTCTCTATCATTAGGACATTGTGCCTCTAATAAAGCCAGGGGTTTGTTTTTTCTGCTTCACACATCAGTATCCTACTTAGGTGAAATGTTTTAATCATCTCAAAGATAAGAATGGTATCTTCTATCCATATTAGCGCTGGGGATATTGGTGACCTTCTCCAGGGTAAAATGGATGGTAGTGGGGTTGACTGTTGACTGAAGTAGTCTGGTATTGGGACTTTTATATCAGGAAGAACACTGATACTTGTAAGAACTGCTTTAATTTTTCATAGTTAAATGATGTATCTCTGAAGTCAGGCCAAATTGGGATATCATAAATATGTGGAAGATTTTTTTAGGCAGAGTGTTTATTAGGTGGAAAAGAGTAACCTTTATGCTGAAAAGGTTAACAGTATGAGAAAAAGGCAGGTTTAGGTTGCAAAGGTTATTTCTAGTGGTGGAAATAACATATTTTTATGTAAAGGTAATCATACCCATACTTACTATCAGTAGGATATGCACTTAGATTTATGGATACGGTGTGTAAAATTTTACTACCCCCTACTATACAAATGTTAGTGAGTTTTTTTTGTGTGTGCAGTGGAGTAGATAGGTTTCTCTAATTTAAATGTGCTATCTCTCTTGTGACCAGTGGCAACAACGTACTGAGGGGAGTGGTGTCGTTTGTGACCTAGAACAGTTTTTCCTCTGAAGTATACTATGAATTAACTGCTCAGTAGGAAGAATTTGTTGACACTGTGATCATAACTTAAATTTTTGAGTGTTTACTACATGCCAAGCACGGTGCTAATATGGCAATGTACATTATCATATTTAGTCTTCGCAACAGACCTGTGAGATATATACCATTGTTATCCCTGCTTTACAGATCAAGAAGCTATGGATCATAGAGGTTAAGTAACTTCCAAAAAATCACATAGGTACTAAGTTATGGGGCTGGAAATTGCAACAGTTCGACTCCAAATTCTTCACCCTCAATGACTGTACTATATAGTACCTCCTTTGTATGTGGTTTATAGAGACTTATTTGCTGTTCAGAGTGTTTGGATCTCTGCTACTTTTTTTTTTTTTTTTTTTTTTGGGAGACACAGGAGGTGAAATGGAAGTGATAATGGGGATTATATCTTTTCCTGCTGATGTTAGAAGAGGTAGCATCGTATAATGGAAACAGCTTTGGACTTACAATAAGATCATAATAGAGATCAGTTTGATCTTTGTACATATGTCTACATACAGAGAGATAATTTAAAAGCAATCTGGAAGCAATTGCTTGTTGAAGATGTGATTTTTATACTATCACATACAAAAAGTTAGATTTATAAAACAACTATAATTTGTGGTGGATGATTATTTTGAAGACAGTTTTGCTTTATTCTTTTAATTTGTCAGTTTCCATAATAATTTTAAATATGCTGAACTTTTCAGTAGCATGTCTATTATGATAAAACAGGGTATGTTATATGGTGGCACTCTGCTTAAGTTGCCCAGTTCACTTCTGTTTTTACCATTTACCTAACCATCGTATCAAATTCTATTTATTCAACTATCTATACAATTTTAGTTTTGTGTGTATATTTATATATATATATATATATATATATATATATATGTATATGAGTCTGTCCTTTGACTGTGTAAGAGTGTGTACATTTTTCTGTGTTTTTATTTGACTTTTAATGTCTATATATTCAACACATGAGACTCTTGACCTTTAATTAACCTTGATAATTGATTCATGTTGTGTCTACCAGGTTTATATGCCATAAAGTCACTGTTTTTTCCTTTTGTAATTACAAAGTGAGCTGATCTTGTAAGGCTGTGGGAGGTGATATTGTGAGACAATGTAAATATCCTGTTTCTCATCATTCTTTTGCCTGCTTAAAATTAGCATTTATTGAAGATTCTGGCCTGAATAACTATTACTGTGATATTTGCCAAATAGTGGTTTTCAGTTTTTAACATTTTCTGCATTTAATAATTGAATTCTAATATAGTAAAGAACTTTACCTTTTCCGTTATTTACTTATTATCCATTCAGTTACTTATAGCAGTATGGAGTTATGGATATTTGTTTTATTCTATGAGTTATAATGAGTTTTGCTATTTTTTTACTTTTATTTTTGCTGAAATTACCCCAGATTTGGCCAATAGGAGCTTCTTCCAGTTGGCTCCTGTGTCCTTTCAGTGTGTGCCTGTCATTTTTTGAGCATTCCCTTACATTCTGGTACTACAAGATGTTCTAGCCTCATTTTGCTGCCCCAACCCTCGAATCAGCCATTTTTCCAGGGAGCTCTGATTCTTTTTTTTGGATAATGGTATTTAGAAGTCAAGGTCTGGGTGCCTGGTGTGCTCATGGCTATCGAGGTGTCATTGCTTCTATGCCTTCTAAGCAGACAAAACTAAGAAATAGATGTATATATACACAGATGTATACCCACGTATTTATCTATCTTTTTGCAATCTCTTTGTGTATATTTGTATTAAAAACCATGAATTTGTACTGATATCACTGATTTCCAACCCAAGACCATAGAATAAAAATACATCTTTGATGTTGTGGAATCTCATCGTGTTCTGGTGTCCCTCCTCAGACATGATTTGTGGGCTTTGGAGAGGTCTTACGCAGAATCTTTAAAAGCTTGGCCTCTGGAGTCAGACTGGGAATCTGACTGGTAGATGTGTCACCTTCAACCAAGTGGTAACCTCTAAGCTTTAATTACCTTATTGGCAAAAAGGGTGGTTGGAACCTATGTCACAGGTTGTTTTGAGGATAAAATGAGAGGACTTATGTAAAGCATTTAGAATAGTACTTGGCAAATCGTGAATAAATTTAAGATTTCATTACTACCATTACAAATTATTGACTTGTCCTTTCTTAATGCGTTAACTCTCAAATTCCCTCCCTGATTTTCAAGGAAGGATAGACTATTGTGATCTTTCCCTCCAACCAACCTTGTTTTTCTTTACATTTTACAATATACAGTCTCCATTCTACTCTAGGTGAGCTTTCATATAATCCCTTGAGCACTACATACTACATATGTATTTTGCCTCTCCATTTTTTTAAAAGGTTTTATTTATTTATTTGATAGAGAGAGCACAAGTAGTCAGTAGGAAGAGGGAGAAACAGGCCCCCTGCTGAGCAGAGAGCCTGGCATGGGCTCAATCCCAGGACCCTGAGATCATGACCTGAGCCAAAGGCAGATACTTAACTGACTGAACCACCCAAGTGCCCCTTGCCTCTTCATTTTGATTGGAATCCTATGGATCCAAATCTTTGCTCAGTTTCAGTGTGATGTATATATTCATCCAGCAGATACTTATTCAGCTACTTGTAAGTACTTAAGAATTGTATATGTTGTTTTATTTCTACCCTCTTGGATATGTACTGTTCACAAAATCATTTTGTGCTAGACACTGTGGATAAAACTAAATAAGATAGACAAGTTTCTTGCCTCCATGGAGTTTACATGCTAGTGGGAATAGTCTTTCTGTGAAATTTCCCTTACTATTACATATCAGTGGTTGATTTTACTTTTCTTTGAACATTTGTAATATTTAGCCTCTTCCTGTCTAGTATCAAAATGTATTTGGTCTTACAAGCATTTTGTTTCATGGGATTTTATCTGTTCTTCCTATTAGATTATAGGCAAGAACTGTATATTTGTTCATTTGTTCAAACAATTTACATGTTGGTTTTGTCTAATAGCAAAAGTAATACATGCTCAGTATTGGAAACTTGAAAAATGCAGAAAATTATAAAGAAGAAAATAAAAACATTACCATAGTTCTATCAACAGCATAGAAATAGCCCCAATTATTGTTAATGATTTTCCTCTTTATGTATCTGATCTTTTTTAAAAAAAGTAAATTGGTTAAAATTTTTAAAAAGTTGGGATTACTTCATATACAGTTGTATATCTTAATGCTTTTTTTCACTTATTAAGCATTTTCCCATGTTATTAAAATTCTTTGTTTAAGATACTAGTATTAGTGGCACCTGGGTGGCTAAGTCATTAAGCATCTGGCTTCAGCTCAGGTCATGATCCCAAGGTCCTGGGATCGAGCCCCGCATTGGGCTCCCTGCTCAGTGGGAAGCCTGCTTCTCCCTCTCCCACTCCTCCTGCTTGTATTCCCTCTCTCGCTCTCTCTCTGTCAAATAAAAAAAATATTTAAAAAAAAAAGATACTTGTTTTAGGGGCACCTGGTTGGTGCAGCCAGTTAAGTGTTTGACTCTTGGTTTCAGCTCAGGTCATGATCTCAGAGTCCTGGGATCAGGCCCCGCTTCGGGCTCCATGCTCAGTGCGAAGAAGCTTGAGATTCTCTCTCTCCTTCTCCCTCTGCCCCTCCTGCTCATGCTCTCTCTCAAATAAATAAATAAATCTTAAAAAAATAAACATACTATTTTAAGTGACTGTATATAATTTATATGCACCACAACTAAATTACCTATTCACTTTTTTCTTTTTTAAAAAATTTTATTTAAATTCAAGTTAGTTCATATGTAGTGTAGTATTAGTTTCAGGGGTAGAATTTAATGATTCATCAGTTACATATAACACCCATTGCTCATTACATCAAGTGCCCTCCTTAAACCCATCACCCAATTACCCCATCCCTCCACTACATCCCCTCCAGCAACCCTCAATTTGTTCCCTATATTTAAGAGTCTCTTATGGTTTACCTCCCCCTCTTTCTTTATCTTATTTTACTTTTCCTTCCCTTACTCACTTTTATAGAATATTTTTAAAAGATTTTTTAAAAGTAATCTCTATACCCAGTATGGGGCTTGAACTCACAACCCCAAGATCAAGAATCACATGCTCTTGTGATTGAGCCACCCAGGTGCCCCTATAGAATATATTTTTAAATTTCAAGTTTTGAAAGCCATTGTAAGAGAAACTGCCATGAATAATTCTTATTCCATATTTTGTATTCTTTTATTACTACTGCCTCCTTTATGGGGAATTAGTGGGTTAAAAAGCCATTAGTATTGGGGCGCCTGGGTGGCTCAGTGGGTTAAAGCCTCTGCCTTCAGCTCAGGTCATGGTCTCATGGTCTCATGGTCTCAGGGTCCTGGGATCGAGCCCCGCATCGGGCTCTCTGCTCAGCGGGGAGCCTGCTTCCTCCTCTCTCTCTGCCTGCCTCTCTGCCTACTTGTGATCTCTGTCTCTCTGTCAAATAAATAAATAAAGTCTTTAAAAAAAAAAAGCCATTAGTATTTTCAAAGTCTTTAGTACATGCAATAGACCCTGACATTTAGAAAGGTGATATCAACAGATAAATTTTGATACCTAACTTTTTTTTTTTAGTGGTTACTATGTTATACCTGTTAGGTGGATAATATTATTCCCATTTTTATGTATAAGGAATCTGAGGCCTATAAGGTAGTTAAATAACTTGACCAAAGTCATGCAGTTAGTAAATAATTGGGCCAAGATTTGAATCAGAACGGTCTGGCTCTAAAACCTGCTCATGAGATTTTCCTCAGTCTGTATTTTCATACATGATAGATAATATAGAAAAATACAGTCATGTTGAAAAGTTGAATAATTCCCACTGGTCTGTCTATAACCCTTTCCTGTGACTGGTCACTTGACTTTATTTTATTTTTCACTTTTTTTAAGCAAGATTTTATTTATTTATTTGACAGAGAGAGACACATCAAGAGAGGGAACACAACCAGGGGGAGTGGGAGAGGGAGAAGCAGGCTTCCCGCCTAGCAGGGAGCCCGATGCAGGCTTGATTCCATGGTCCTGGGATCATGACCTGAGCCTAAGGCAGATGCCCAACGACTGAGCCACCCAGGTGCCCTTTGACTTGATTTTAAAGATACACTCATGAACAATGAATCTTGGAATACTGAAAAAATAAAATAAAAGTAATTGGGAAAAAAATATACACTCACAACTGGCCCATCTTTTAATAACTCTTTACTGTAATTGCCTAGGCCATCCATCCTCAAGGGCCTAAATTTTAATTTTGTAAACCATGCATTCCTCTGCATTTCTCCCCTGGACAGAAGATGGAGCCTGCCCTCCAGGAATACCACCCCCGCACTCCCACCCACTTCCTCCTAGCAATAGCAAGGATATAACATACCCCAAACCCATTGACATTCCCCCTTCCCTAGGAGAGTTGTGGAATGCATCTGAAATGGGAGCCCCTTCTGCTGTCTCTTATCACCCTCTTTGCCAGTCCCTACCCTATAGCTGCCTATGATGCTTACACTTAAATGGCTCTGTCTTTGTCTAGTACTGTCCCTTGCTTTCATCTTTCCCTTAGTGTTACTCCAGGACCTTTCCCCCATTAATTGCTAATCTATTTTTCTCACTTTGGGGTGATGCTATTCCAGCCCCCATCTCCTCTTTTAAGAAACAAACTAGTAAGTATACGTGGAATCAGAGGTCCCGCATCCATTTTGTACCACTCCCACTTTACCTTCTTCTTGTGTTTCCTCACTAGCTGAGAGACTTTATTGCCTTTATGCCAGCCTTGTAGCTTGTGCAGTTCAAATGTATTCCTCTGTAAAATCACAAACTGTTACACATTATGGCTTTTCCAGGTGGCATTTGAATAGCTGAACTTTAAGCTTCTGAATGATAGAGATCTGCTCTTGCCAAATTACTTTGCAGAATGGTTTTACCAATTATACTCCTATCAGTAGTGTATAAGAGTGCCTATGAGACTACCTTAATAATTTTTTTTTCTATCTAGTGCAGTGACTATGGAATTGATGCCCAATTGATTGCCAGTTGGTTGGTTGATTTGGTCCTATCCTCTAATGATTTTCTTTTGAAAATGTAATGATTCCATTATCTCATCCCCTTCTGACAATAGCAACCATGGAACAGAAGTAATTTTTGAAAATATATTCTCTCTAATTAACATTATAAATGAACCACCCAACCACTTAACTAAATCTTCATTACAAAGATTTGTTTTTAATAGCAGTAATTCTTGAGGTTTTTTGGAGAGGCATCTTTAGTGCGATCTCTGATACATAGGCTCCTTTAATTTTAACAAACCAGATTCTCATTTTATGCATCAATGCTTGAGTTTATTTACCTTCATAATCTATCCAGGTCCAACTGCCCTTTGTTCCTTTAGCTGCTTCTGCTGGCCTTTAACCAAAAGTATAGTGTGTGATGGTACTTGCTACCCTGATGAAATGGGAACCTTAAATCCCTTGCTATTTGCTAACCAAAGACAACCAAAGGCAAATGTTACAATGGAACAGGCTTTCGCTAAATTCAATTTTTAATTTATTTTTTTAAATTTTACTGAATCCGATGTAAACATTACACTTACTTATTAACTTGGAGACTCATAAGCATCGCTTATGAGCAAGTGCTAGTCAGGTTAATAGAATTGATTTATGACAGTGAGTACTAAAATAAGACTGTAAGAAATTCTGTTGGCATTTGCATCATCTTATAATTCAGTCAAATAACACTCTTCCTATATGTTATGAGAACTGGCTGAATTGCTTCCAAACTTTCTTATAGTATATATGACACTAATGGAATACTGAAGGAGATCTTGGAACTTGAGGAGGAAAATGATACCAAGAGTAGGACACTAGGGAAAAATTGTTTAGTGTATTCTGCATTTTGGGCTCTCTAGGACTTTGCTAATGGAGGAGATGTCCTTCTCCGCCCATAATCTCATAATCTCATTGATGTAGTAAAACATTTCCTATATGAAAGATAGGCATAATACTGCCTGTTTATATCAGATAAGTTTTTTTTTCTGTTGCAGGTGGTAGAAAACACTAATTCAGCTGTCTTAACACTAAAGGAAAATTTTAGCTCACTTAACAAGAAGTTTTGAAGTAGAGTATCGCCAAGATTAATCAGTTCAGCCAAATAATGACCTACGTTCCTTCTACTTTCTGTTCTGTCATACTCTGCCTAACAACTTACTCTCAGATTAGTACCCTTCATACTAGCAGGATGGCTGCTGCAGTTCCAGAGATCACATGCAGACACCACAATGACGAGTAAAAGAAGAGTATGAACTGTTTGTTCATTTGTGTTCTCTTTCATCAGCAATGAAAACTTTTTCAGGTGTCCCATACCTCCACCCTGAAAACACCCCTTACATCTCACTTGTTAGAATTGTGTTGTATGTATATATATTTATACAAGTACATTGGCAAGTGAAATATGACCATAAAAGTAGTTAGGCCAGTGACTCAAAACCCCTGTTTCCAAAGCACATTGGTGCCTGGAAAGGTCAGAGGGTGAGAAAATCTGAATAAAATCAAGGTTCTTTCGGGAAGGAAGAAATAGTTCCTGTTTCATGACCTCATGAGCTTGTCCTCAGGATTAGTTGAATTACAGATTTTTAAGAAATTGATGTATTTGTTAACTGTAAGATGTATTACTTAATAAGGAAACTAATGTTTTGTTGAGTTGTATAAATGAAAGATATTAAGTATTTACATAATTATGGACATTTAGATCTAGAGGGACATTAAAGATCTTTTAAGTCAGTGGTTTTCAAAGTGTGGTCTCTGGACCCCTGAGATTCCTAAGATCCTATCAGGAGGAACATGAGGACTATTTTAATAAGAGTATGAAGACATTTTGTCCTTTTCACTCTGTTGGGATTTGCACTGATGGTGGGTGAAACTGCTAGTGCAGTGTACCAAGTTGTCCTAGTCGTTGTATTCTTCATATACTCGGGATAAAAAGCCAATTTTACCTAAGAATGGTCTCAGTGTAGAATTAATTTTATTAATTCTTGACCCTTGAGAGCACATCTTTTTAATATTCTGTATGACAAAATGGGACGTATACACAAAACACTTCTGTATATTGAAGTAAGATCATTGTTTTCAGGAAAAGCACTTGTGCAGTTGACTGAGTTGTAGGTTGAACTAGCTGATCTTTGCATGGAACACATTTTTATTGAAAGAACAACTGAGACAAACTATAGTTATTCAGACTTGGGTATTTGGCAAGCATTTTCTCAAAAATGAGCAAAGTGACTCTATCACTTAAAGGAAAACAACTGGCAGTATTTGTTGCCAATAAACAAATTTGAACTTTTCAAGTAAGAATTAGAACTAGAATTTGAATCTGCCACTGTGAGCTTAACAACTTCCCAGATCTTAGTCTTTTCTAATGAGATTGGTAATTATATTAATGTATATGATTTTTTGATACTGTATAATGAAATGTGTTAACATTTGGAAGTTGTGCAAATCTCAGTAAACTAATATTTTCCAAATGACTAATGCATGATGTTACAATATCATGCATGGATAAAAGACCCATTCAGAGGCAAGATAGATCATTGAGTTTTAATGTAATTGAGTACAAATAGTTAACTGATGAGGTTTCAGATTCTGTGTTACAACTAACCTTAGAGTTTACCACTTATAGAGCTTTGGCATAGTATCAAAAAATATCCACAATTATCATAAAAGGCTATTAAAATACTCAATTTTCCAAATATATAACTTTTTAAAGCCAGATTGTCTTCATATATTTCAACCAAAACAACATATTGCAACAGAATGAATGCAGAAGCAGATATGAAGATCCAACTATTTCAACCAAAACAACATATTGCGGCAGAGTGAATGCAGAAGCGGATATGAGGAAGCTGTCTTCTATTAAGACAGACATTAAAGAGATTTGCCAAAAAGTAAAATAAAATAAAACAATCCAGACAATCTCTCTTCACACTTTTTTTGTACTTTTGGAAAATGTAATTAGTTTTCATAAAAATGCATAACATATGTTAACATGTAATGGGTTCATTGTCACTTAAAAATTTTTTTATTTGAATTTTACTTAGTTAACATACAGTGCATGGTATTGTCACTTTTAAATGAATGAATAATTATTTTAGATATTACTCAGTTTTATTTTATATGGTATGTATTGATAGATATAACCCACCTAAACAAAAGCTCTTGGAATCCTCAGTAATTTTTAAGGGAGTAAAGGGTCTTGAGACCAAAAAGTTTGAAAACCACTACTCTACAGAGACCAACTCCATCATTTTATAGGAAAGTGAAATGATTAATGAAGGACTCAGCTGTCAGTTGCAGAAGCAGAACAGAAATCTTATTCTAGTTGTCTTTCCAGTATACCACTTTGGTTTAGCGATTGGTGAGCTGTTAATATGATTTTGTAATTTTATTCATCCTAGTAGACACAATTAAACTACTAAATAAAAATGGTGATACTAGATTGTACTCGTGTATCTTTCCTACCATCTTCAGTCCAATTGCCAAGTCAGAAACATTCTCACTGTATAAACCACAGCGGAGGAGACAATGATGAAGAAGGACAATGAGCTAGAGTTAGTTATTTTTAGATATTAAATTGGAAACCCATGACATCAGGATCCTTGTCTTACATATTTTTGTATTTGCCACAGTATAGATTGGTTCCCTGCATATAATTGGTTCTCAGTAGCTAATCGCTGAATAAATTTTGAAATTGGGGGAAGGTAGATTTAGATAGCACCAGATACAAGACCTAGAATCAATGGAATGAGTTACAGGAACACTTGGTATCAATAATTTTCTAACAATTAAGTCATTTGGATAATGAAAATGCCCCATTCCTGAAAGTGCTCAAATAGGGAATGTATGCTACCTTGTCAGCAATACCCAGGAAGTGTCTTTTAATTCTAAAATTCTATTGTTCTGGTTGTTAGAAGGAAAATTCTTTCTTATTGAGCTTAAATCTGCTTCTCTATAGTTTTTAAGCAACTTTGAAGTATAATTGACATACAATAAAATGCATATATTTAAAGTATACAATTTGAGGAGTTGTGACCTATGTAAATGCCTGTGAAACCATTGATACATTAAAAATAATGAACATATATATCACCAGAAAAGATTTCCATACCTCTTTATAGTCCCTCCCTCCCTTCCCACTTTCATCTGTCACCCCCAAGTGTAACTACTGATCTGCTTGCTTACATTTGTTTCATTTTCTAGAGTTTATATAAATGGAATCATATAGTATGTACACTTTCTTTGTTCTGTCTTCTTTCTCTCAGCATTTGAGAGTCATTCATGTTGTGGTGTGTATCCATAGGTCATTATTTTCTTGCTATGTAGTATTCCATCCTATGGATATGCCACTTTGTTTTTCTGTTTACCTATTTATGGACATTTGGGTTGTTTCCAGTTTGTGGCTTTTACAGGTAAAGCTGCAATGAACATTTTAATGTTTGCATTTTAACAGTTATTTTATTGGAGTATAATTTACAAAAAGTGATATGCACTGATCTTAGGTGAACAGCTCAATTGTTTAACAATTGTATACACAGTAACCACCAAGCAGGTCAAGATGTAGAACTTTTTCTATTACCCCAAGCTCCCTCATGCCCCTTCCCTTTCATTGTCTTTTGTGTCTTCTCTATGAAATCTTAAACTCCAGGGTTGCAATAATATTATCATATGTTTTCTTCTAGATTCTTTATAGTTTCAGATTTTGTCCTTAGGCCCGTTTTTTTCTATGTAGATAACCAGTTATTTCAGTACCATATATTGAAAAAAACTCCTTTTTTACTTGATTTACTTTAATAGCTTTATTGAAAATGAATTGAATGTGTATGTACAGGTCTTGGATGGAGCTCACTAGTCTGTTCTGTTGATCTTTTTGTATATCCTTATGTCAATATCCTACTGTCTTAATTATTTTGGCGTTATAATAACTCTTTAAATTTTGTAGTGTGACTCCTTCGAATTTGTTCTTTCATGATTGTCTTGACTATTGTCTTGGCTATTGGTTCCATATAAGTTTTATATATTTTTATTTTTTGATCTTTAATATTGAATTTTTGTTACTATTTTTTTTAGTTTCCTTTTTTTATTTCAAGTTTTTAGTTAAATTCCAGTTAGATAGCAAATAGTGTAATATTAGTTTCAGGAGTAGAATTTAGAGACTCCTCACTTCCATACACCACCCAGTGCTCATTTAAAAAAAATTTATTTAGATTCAATTAGCCAGTATATAGTATATCATTAGTTTTAGATGTAGTGTTCAATATTTCATCAATTGCATAGAACATCCAGTGCTCATCACATCCCATGCCCTCCTTAATGCCCATAACCCAGTTACCCTACCCCGCTACCCACCTCCCCTTCTGCAACCCTCAGTTTCTTTCCTATAGTTAAGAGTCTCTCATGGTTTGTCTCCCTCCCTGATGACCTCTCATTCAGTTTTCTCTCCCTTCCCCTATGATCCTTTGCCCTGTTTCTTAAATTCCACGTATGACTGAAACCATAGGATAATTGTCTTCCTCTGATTGCTTATTTCACTCGGCATAATAACCTCCAGTTCTATCCATGTCAATATAAATGGTAAGTATTCATCCTTTCTGATGGCTGAGTAATAGTCCATTGTGTATATATAGCACATCTTTATCCATTCATCTGTTGATGGACATCTTGGCTCTTCCCACAGTTTGGCTATTGTGGACATTGCTGCTATAATCATTGGGGTGCAGGTGCCCCTTTGGATCACTACATTCATCTTTGGGGTAAATACCTGGTAGTGCAATTGGTGGGTCGTAGGGTAGCTCTATTTTCAACTTTTTGAGTAACCTCCGTACTGTTTTCCAGAGTGGCTGTACCAGCTTGCATTCCCACCAATGGTGTAAGAGGGTCCCCTTTCTCCACATATCCTCGCCAACATTTGTTGTTCCCTGTCTTGTTAGTTTTAGCCATTCTGACTGGTGTGAGGTGGTATCTCATTGTGGCTTTAATTTGTATTTCCCTGATGCTGTGTGATGTGGATCATTTTTTCACATGTCTGTTGGCCATTTCTATGTCTTTGGAGAAATGTCTGTTCATATCTTCTGTCCACTTCTAGACTGGATTATTTGTATTTTGGGTGTTGAGTTGGTAAGTTCTTTATAGATCTTGGATACTAGACCTTTATCTGGTAGGTCATTTGCAAATATCTTCTTCCATTCTGTAGGTTGCCTTTTAGTTTTGTTGACTGTTTCCTTTTCGGTGCAGAAGCTTTTTATCTTGATGAAGTCCCAATAGTTCATTTTTGCTTTTGTTTCCTTTGCTTTTGGAGATGTATCTAGCAAGAAGTTGCCACGGCTGAGGTCAAAGAGGTTGCTGCCTGTGTTCTCCTCTAGCATTTGGACGGATTCCTGTCTCACATTCAGGTCTTTCATCCATTTTAAGTTTGTCTTTGTATGTGGTGTAAGATAATGGCCTAGTTTCATTCTTCTACATGTGGCCGTCCAATTTTCCCAGCACCGTTTATTGAAGAGACTGTCCTTTTTCCATTGGATACTCTTTCCTGCTTTGTCGAAGATTAGTTGACCATAGAGTTGAGGTTCCATTTTTGGGTTGTCTCTTCTGTTCCATTGATCTATGTGTCTGTTTTTTGTGCCAGTAGCATACTGTTTTGATGATTACACCTTTGTAATATAGCTTGAAGTCCACATTTGTGATGCCACCAGCTTTGGTTTTCTTTTTCAAGATTCCTCTGGCTATTTGGTGTCTTTTCTGGTTCCATACAAATTTTAGGATTATTTGTTTCAGGTCTGTGAAAAATGTCGATGGTACTTTCATAGGGATTGCATTGAATGTATAGATTGCTCTGGGTAGCATAGGTATTTTAACCATATTTATTCTTCCAATCCATGAGCATGGAATGTGTTTCCATTTTGTTATGTCTTCCTCAATTACTTTCATAATGTTCTGTAGTTTTTAGAGTACAGATCCTTTACCTCTTTGTTTAGGTTTATTCCTAAGTATCCTATGGTTTTGGGGGCAATTGTAAATGGGATGGATTCCTTAATTTCTCTTTCTTCTGTCTCATTGTTAGTGTGTAGAAGTGCAGCTGATTTCTGTGCATTGATTTTATATCTAGCCATGTTGCTGAACTCCTGTATGAGTTCTGGCAATTTTGGGGTGGAGTCTTTTGGGTTTTCCACATAAAAATACCATATCATCTGTGAAGAGTGGGAGTTTGACTTCTTCTTTGCCAATTTGAATGCCTTTTATTTCCTTTTGTTTTCTGATTGCTGGGGCTAGGATTCTAGTACTATGTTGAACAACAGTGGTGAGAATGGGCATCCCTGTCCTGTTCCTGACCTTAGGGGAAAAGCTCTCAGTTTTCCCCCCTGAGAATGATATTTGCTGTGGGCTTTTCATAGACGGCTTTTATGGTATTGAGGTATGCTCTGTCTATCCTTACGCTATGGATAGTTTTAATCAAGAAAGGATGCTGTATTTTGTCGAATGCTTTTTCTGCATCAATTGAGAGGATCATACGGTTCTGGTCCTTTCTTTTATTAATGTATTGTATCACACTGATTGATTTACAAATGTTGAACCACCCTTGCAGCCCAGGAATAAATCCCACTTGGTCATGGTGAAAAATCTTTTTAATGTACTTTGGGATCTTATTGGCTGGTATCTTGGTGAGAATTTTTGAATCCATATTCATTAGGGATATTGGTCTGTAATTCTCCTTTTTGGTGGGTCTTTGTCTGGTTTGGGGATCAACGCCCAGTGCTCATCACAAGTGCCCTCCTTAATACTCATCACCCATTTAACCATTTAACCCATCCCCCCACCCACCTCCTGTCCAGCAACCTTAGTTTGTTCTCTACAGTTGAGTCTGTTTTATGGTTTGCCTCTCTCTCTTTTTTCCCCATTCATCTGTTTCTTAATTCCATGTAAATTTCAGATTCATCTTGTCAATTCCTACTAAAAAAAACTTTTGAATTTTTGATAGGAATAGCAACAATTCTGTGGATTAATATAGGAAGATTGAAATCTTAAAATTATTGATTTTTTCAATCCATAAACACAGTACATCTCTTGATTAATCTAGATATTCTTTAACTGGGTCATCATAGAATCATGCGCAGCATTTGCTCATTTTCTTCCTATGCATATGATTGTTTTTATAGTAAATGCTGTTACTTAAAAATTCTATTTTCAATTGCTTGTTGCTAAGATACAGACATATGATTCACTTTTATATTGAACTTTTTATCCTAAGATATTACCCAGTTTTTTCTTTTTTCTTTTCTAGGGTTTGATTTTATGCACAGTTCTGTGAATTTTGATAGATCCATACAATAGTGTAAGTGTAATCTATAATCAAGTTATAGAACAGCGTTGTTAAATTTATTCATTAGTTCCATTAGTTACTTTGTATTTTCCATATACATAATTGTATCATCAGCAAGTAAAGAGGGTTATACTTTTTCCTTTTCAATTCCTATGCCTTTTTGAGCTGGCTGCCTTTTTGGACTGGCTAGGACCTCCAGTACAAGTTTAGTAGAAGTGGTAAGAGAAGACATCCATTTTTGCACCCTGTCTTTTGAGGAAGATTGTCAGTATTTCACTCTTATTTTAGCTTTAAGTTTTTTATCATTACAGATTGAGGAAATCCTTTTCCATTCCTATTTCCTGAGATTAAAAAAAAATAATGTTAAATTTCATCAAGAAATAATTTGCACCAATTTAAATGATCATATTGTCAGAAGCTCAGCTGAGCTCTTAAGTCTGAGTAGCCAACAAAAACAAGCCAAAATGAAAGTAGCAGTCAAGTCTTTAATTGCTTACTATGATCCTATAAGCAAGAAACTAAACCAGGGCAAACACCTACTCCCCTTCCCTCCCATTTACATATTTCTCAACGAAGTGGCTTCAGGTCCTGTGGATAAGCACAGACTTGAGGGTCTATCATCTCACTGATGAAGAAGCCTCAAAGAAAAAGCTCCCACAGTTTTATGGACCTAGGGGCCCAGGGGCAGAAGAAGAGAAAGAATTGGAGTGGAAAAGTACTGAGTACTGAGTCAGAATGGAGAAAAATGTCTTCAAAGTTTCCCCCACTTCCTCTGCTATGAACATTGCAACAGGTCTTTGTGTGGACATGTGCTTCATTTTCTTGGATAAATAATCAAATAATGGAATTCTGGGTTGTATCATAAGTCTATTTTTAACTTTACAAGAAAATTAAAAATTGTTTTCCAAAGTGGTTCTACCAATGTACGTTCCACCAATGTATGAAAGGTCTAGTTGTTCCTCATCCTTGCCTGCATTTGCTGTTATTATAGTTGCTCTTTATTTTTAACCATTTTGATATCTGAGTATTGCAATCACCTGGTAGTTTTCTTACAGTTCTTTTTATTTATATTTAGTAAAATTTACTATATTTGGTATACTATTTTATGAGTTTTGATAAAAGCATACGATCTTGTAACCACTGTCATAATCAAGATTCAGAACAGTTTCATCACCTCAAAATATGTCCTTATGCTGCCCCTTTATAATGAGCCTCCTCCCCCAACCTACCCACAGTTCCTGGCAATCACTCATTTATTTTCTTTTCCTATAATTTTACCTTTTTTCATGTCATATAGATTGAATCATCCAGTATGTAACCTTTTGAGTCTAGCTTTTTTCTCATTAACATTATACATTTGCGATTCATCTATGTTGTGTGCTTCAGTAGGGCATTTCTTTTTTGTTTTCTTATAGGTGAGTATTAAGAGCTCTTTATATATTCTGGATACAACATCTTGTCTAATCTAATACATACATGTTTTGTGGATATGTTCTCCCATTTGGTAGCTTGCCTTTTCAATTTTGTAACTGGTATTTTCAGAGTAAACACTTAATTTTAGCACAGTCCAGTTTATCACCTTTTTATGGTTATGACTATGTCCTTTATAAGAAATCTTTCAGTACCCCCAAAGTCATCAGGATTTTCTCTCACATTTGCTTCGAAAAGTTGCTTTTATAGTTTTAGCATTTGACTCATTTAGTTATTTGGTGTATGGTATTTGGTAAGAATACTGGTTCAGTTTTTTTTTCCCATTTGTTTAACTAGTTCTAGCTCCATTTATTGAAAAGATGATCCCTTCCCCAATTGAATTACCATGGTACCTTTCTTGAAAATCTACTAACCATGTATGTGTGTGTCTATTTTTGGACTCTAATCTGTTCTTTCAACCTATATGTATATTCTTAAGCTAATATCACACTGTTTTCATTACTGTGGTTTTGTAATAAGAGTTTAAATCAGGTGGTACAGAGTGAAATAAGTCAAGCAGAGAAAGTCAATTATCATATGGTTTCACTTACTTGTAGAGCATAAGGAATAACATGGAGGACATTAGGAGAAGGAAAGGAAAAGTGAGTTGGGGTAAATTGGAGGGGGAGACAGAGCATGAGAGACTGTGGACTCTGAGAAACAAACTGATGGGAGGAGGAGGAGGAGAGTGGGGGATGGGTAAGCCTGGTGGTGGGTATTAAGGAGGGCACGTATTGCATGGAGCACTGGGTGTGGTGCATAAACAATGAATCTTGGAACACTGAAAAAATAAAAAATAAAAAAAAATCAGGTGGTGCAAATTCTCCCAAATTTGTTCTTTTTCAAGTTTTTGGTTCACTTCCTTCTCCTTCTCTTCCTCTTCCTCCTTCTCTCTTCCTTCTCCTCCTAATCCTCTTTTGCATTTCTATATAACTTTTATAACTAGCTTTTCAACTCATACAAATAAAACTCCTAGAATTCTGAATGAGATTATTTTTAATCTACAAATCATTTGGGGGGGAAATTGATGTCTTAATAGTATTCAGTGTTGTGATGAATGAACATGATATATATTTGTTTATTAAGGTCTTTAATTTCTCTCAGTAATGTTTTGTACTTTTCAGTGTGTAGGTCTTCTACATAATTTGTTAAATTCATCCCTAAGTATTCATGTGTTTGAATAGTATTATTAATGGTATTGCATTTTGTTTTCTGTTTTCAGTTGTTTGTCGTTAATATGTAGAAATACAACTGACGTTTTATTGACTTGTATGCTGTGATTTTGCTAAATTATTTTACTATGTCTGGTAGCTCTTTATAGATTGCTTAGAATTATCTGCAAATGTCATTATGTCTTTTGTGAATTAAGATAGATTTACTTCTTTTATTCTACTCTGCACTCTTTTTTATCTTTTATGTTATTGTTCGGGCCTTTAGGAGGATGTTTTAAAATAAGTGTTGAGACCACAGTCTTTGCTAACTTTTCCCAATGTCTGAAAATATTTTTTTTCACATATTTTATAGTTTTCCGGTAGTTTATGGCAAGAGGGCAAATCCAATAACAATTGATCCAACATAGCCTGTTTTTATTTTTTTGTTAACACTGCTGTCAACATTTTTAAACAAAATTATTTGTATTTCAGATTATTTCCTTTGCGAAGACTTCTAAAATTAGATGTTGTCATCTATATACTTATGTCTCTGTCTACATATCTATCTATCCATGTATCTGTCTAAACCTATAATATAAGCGTTACCTCAAGAGCAATGATCATTTTCTACTTCTTCTATACTTCACATCATCTGCAGAAAGCCTTTCATATAATTAATGGAAAGTAAAGTTTTTAGGATTAATTCATTTTCTCATACGCAGAATATCCTTTTAATCATAGGATAGAGAGATATTTCTGATCTTGCCTGTGAAGTTTAAGGGAAGAGAAACAAGGATCATTATGATAGTTTTTTATTTTCTAGTCATTTAATGGTCTTATTTCTCTTTGATAATGTAGGAAAGAAAGAATTCAGCTATAATAAGGTCTTAGATTTGGTCATTGATAAAAATATTTTAAAAATACATTTATTTTGAAATGAGGAAGGCTCTTTTTCTACCTTCCTTCATTTTGACTTTGTAGGAGAAATGCTTGAACAATGACCCTGTAGGAAATGGCCTTACCCATTTTGAGTTAATTTCGTTTCAGGAAGCCTTTTGAAATGTGTAGCATTTATCAAGCTTTAGTATCCCTTCTGAGTAGTTTTTCTAGCTGGCTATTAATGAGCCAATTTGCCCTAGCTTTGAGGTCATGTTAATTTTCATTGTTTTCTTTCAAAATGAAAGAGTCAATTCTTATTATGTTGTGATTTGTAAAATAAGCTATATACATTTTCTTCGCATGTGGTATGTTGAAAGTTTCCACTGTCTGGCAAAATTTATCTCCATAGGTTGTGGATTTCCCCATCTCCCATTCCCCTTGCTCCCTGGAGATGCTGGATACATTTTGGAAGAAGAAAAATAACAGCTTTTTGTTGTTCTTATGGTCAGTTCCTTGGTTTTTAATTTGTAAAGATGCTTTTACTTCAGAGTGAGTATACTCAGTTTATAGTAATTTGGTTAATGGTGGATAAATTAATTTTTTGCTGTCACCTCTCTCAGTTCTGAGAGAACTGTCACCTCTCTCAGTTGCTCGCTTATCTTTTACAGCCTGTTTGGGCATTTCATTTTTCTCCACAGTTGCAATAAAGACTTATTTTGTTATGTCACAAGCTTATTAGACCTTATCACCGCCTTCATGCCTTCATTTGTGTATACTGTATAATGGAAAAAAAACACAGACTAATGTTGTAAAATAACAAATGAGACTAAACTGAAAAGGTCACCTTTCTTAGAGGCTGGAAAAGAGGTTCGTCTTCAGTGGCTTGGATTTGTTTTCCTGACTAATTTGACTGACGCATTTGAATTTGCAGATTGACAACCCTTATATTAAAAACATGGGCTTATAAAGGTATCTGTTTCCTAATAGATTTTCACACCTATATTCTCATTTTCATTCCCTCTATTCCATGATACACAGATATGGGAAGGGAAAAATTTTTTTTCTCCAGATGGTTAAATCATTATAATTTGAATTTGTCAATATGCTAAAAAACAAAGGTGAGTTCAAAATCAGGTCTTTCTGATTTTGAAGAGGCATTGTAAATATTATTTACCCAGGCTTTGTTTGTTTTTATTTGAGTATAGTTGACACGCAATGTTACATTTGTTTCAGGTATACAACATAGCAGTCCAGCTTTGCTTGCTTATGGTTATGGTTATGCTTTGCTCATAAGCATAGATACCATCTGTTACCATGCAATGCCATTGCAACACCATTGACTATATTTTCTATGCTGTACCTTTTATTCCCATGACCTATTCATTCCATAACTGGAAGCCTGTATCTCCCACTCCCCTTCACCCATTTTGGCCATCACCCACCGTCTTCTCCTCTAGCAACCATCAGTTTGTTCTTTGTATTTATAGGTCTGATTCCCCTTTTTGTTTGTTTATTCATTTGTTTTGTTTTATAGATAACAGATTTAAGTGAAATGATACAGTACTTCTCTTTGTCTGACTTATTTCACTTAGCATACCCAGGCTTTGTTTTAAAATCATGTCCTGATTTAATCTGAACAAAACTGAAAATATTCAAGAGGCAAAGGGACTAAATTATTTCAGATGATAACCTTTTTCTTAGTCTTTCTTACATGTCTAGTTTTTCATTGGTATTCTTACCTCATGGTACTTAAAAATTCTGTAAAGATTTTTATTGGGTTTAAACATTAGTAGAAATGTAAATTGTTATAGGAAACAAGAGTATAGACATAGGTTCTCTTTAAATCACAATTAATGGAAATGTGTACTCATAGGGACATTAACTTGGTTCATTTTGGGTAGAATACTCAAGGGCGTAATGTTCCATCTCCATGATAAATGTCTATTCAAAATTAAATGGAGAAAAAAGACTTGGAGGATGATAGTAGTGAAATTATGGGGTTTTTTCCTTATCTGTATTTCCTCACTTATCTATAGTAAATATTTACTTTTGTAATAAAAATGTTAAAAAATATTGAATATTACTTCACAGCTGTATACTTCATTTTTTGATTTAAACAATTGAAAAACATTTTACAGGTAACTATTTTCATGCCATCATTATTAAAGGAAAAAAATTATAGGTGAATTAACGAAAGAAACTAAAACAGGATTTTATTATTTTAATAAACATTTCAGGTCAATTTTAGAGTTTTCCTGTATCTGCTTTTCTAAAATAGAACTTCAGTGGGTCTTTTTAAAGTAAAATATTCCCGAGGCTGACACAATAACCTAATACCAGTAATAATTCTGTCATTGAACACAATGAAGAGGAGTCATCTTTAATTTGTACTCTTTTGTATAAAGTGTACACGTATTCTCCTTATCTTTTTCCTCCACTGAGTAACAAACACCTTTCCACTTTTACTTTGTCAATACTAAAAAAAAAAAGTGATATTTTTAATGCTGGATCCAACTTTTTGATTTATATTTGGAGCAAAATATGTAATGTATGTATGAAACCTATGATTTTATTTTAGGTTCTTGTGGATGTACCCAAAATCCTTAGATAAATTTACAGAGAAGTTGCTATAAAATACAAATTCCTTCCTGGTTAAAAAAAAGAATTTCAGGGGTGCCTGGGCAGTTCAGTTGGTTGAGTATCCAACTCTTTTTTTTTTTTTAAAGATTTTATTTACTTATTTGTCAGAGAGAGAGAGAGAGAGCACAACCAGGTAGAGCGGCAGGCAGAGGCAGAGGGAGAAGCAGACTCCCCGCCAAGCAAGGAGCCCGATGCGGGACTCGATCCCAGGACCCCGGGACCATGACCTGAGCCGAAGGCAGCCGCTTAACCAGCTGAGCCACCCAGGCGTCCCAAGTATCCAACTCTTGATCTCAGCTCAGGTCTTGATCTCAGGGTTGTAAGATCAAGCCTCACATTGGGTTCCACACTAGGCATGGAACCTACTTAAAAAAAAAAAAAAGAATTCCAGATCTTTATGTTTTAACTGAGTGAGTGTTTTGTAGTTGACCTAGGAATATTCGGGATTTGTAAAATATGTAGTAACTCTTTAATAAACACTTCAAAAACGCGTCTGAGTTTTTACCTACTTGTAAGTTCTATAATTTATTCCAAAGCCTTAATAAAATCATTTTTAACTAGTTAATGCTTTTTCCCAATATTGATTGAAAATATTGAATCATATTTCCTGTTGCTGTCCCGATATCCACCCCCAAGTTATAATTTCCCTAAAAAAAAAATTGTGTCAACCTCAGTGATTGAGAGTTGATTCCATAACCTAGCCTGAAGAGACGGTGTTGTGGCAGGAAGATACACTTTTAGGGTCTGTATTGCTGAGAGGATGTAGATTTTCTGATTTTGTCTAGAAGATGGTACAGGTGAATGTAGCTGTGTACAGCGAGAGTGGCATGCCATTAGGCATGTTATATCCATCTTTAAAGATTCTGCGCTTTTCTTAGTCATTCCTTTGTCAGGTAGTCAAAGTGAAGTGTGGGAGGTACATTTCGCTCCTTCTCATTGTTGCTTTAATGTAGCACTTTATCACTGGAAATTATGGAAAGAGCAGCATTCGAAAGTTAGGTTACACTTGAGAACTGGGGTAGAGAGAGAATGCTGAGATAGTTTATCCTGAACACCTGGAATTAGAATGATGGACTGCTTTAGCATTTTGGTGTTTGTAGGTAGAACAAATTCCTCTATCTTTATGGCAGTACAGAGCCCCTGCAATAATTGGTTCTAAAGTTACTGTATTGGAATATTGTCATGGTTTGTTTTAGAGCATGGTTGTTGGCATCAGGCTTAGTTTAAGTCATGACTCTTCCACCTACTAATTAGGCTAATACTAACCTTAAGTTTCTTAATGTGTACCACACAGTAAGTGTTAAATAAGTGATAACTGTGATTTTCCATAGGATCTGTAGTCTCTTTTAATATAATTCAGTGAAATCTAATTGCCTTTCTTTAGGCATAGTAATTTGTATTTTTCCTTTATGATTATCTTTCTTTAGTCTTTACCATAAAATGGAAAGATGACTTAAAAGAACTTTTTTACTTTATTTCTAAAGGTATTGGCTAGACATGTCAGTTAAATATGCATATACCAATATTTGATATATTCGAAAAACAGATGCAATTCCTTAAATATTGTTATCTGACTAGAGATGAAATAGACCAAAAGAGAGACAGGAAAATGGGGGAGTGGAGGTAGTTGTAAAGAGAAAATTAAAACTAAGTGTCAACAAGAAAGTAGGTTTATCTTTAGCCATAGGGGAGAACTGTTAAAACTACTTTGAGAATTTTTATTTCCTAGGAAGCTTCTTAAGGTTTTTAATTATCAAATTATTTATTGAGTTGAAACTAAATATTTAGATAATTAAAATATAGGTATGTATGGAATAATAAACTTACATATCTTTGTTACATATGTGTGAGTTTATTATTCCTAAACTAATTTGAGGGGTTCTTTTCTACCCAAAGGAAATTTAAATAAATACTTTGAATATTTCAGGAAATACAGCATTCCATTTAGTAAATTTAAGGGAACAAGTGAATAACTTAGCTATTCCAACAATGTTTTGCCTCCGCATTCCTTGGCGCAAACAGGGACCTCAATGAAGCATCCCTCATGGGAGTTGCCTGTGGAAATCTTACTGAAGAGGTCCAAGTCCCAATTCTGGATTCAGGCTCATCTCCCTTCTATTTTTTTTTAAATCAACTTTTTTTTTTGGAAATATAGTTTACATACAATAAACTGCATCCATTTTGAGTGTACAGTTACTGCGTTTTGACAGATGTATGCACCTACAATAATTAAGGTATGGAGTAGTTTCATTACCCCAAAAAGTTAACCTGTGCCCCTTTCCAGTAAAATCTTACCCTGTCTTTGTACCTTGGAGACCACTGATCTGCTATCTTTCACTGTGAATGTTTGTGTACAAGTTATTTTGTACACATATTTTTCATTTCTTTTGGGTAGATACAAAGGAATCGAGTGCATAAATGTATTTAACTTTACAAGAAACTGCTGAAATATTTGTCAAAGTGATTATGCTATTTTACATTCCCATCAGCAGTGTATGGGATCCTTTTAATTATAGCCATCCTAGTGGATATGAGGGGGTATCTTAGTTTTATTTTGATTTTCCTGATGCTGAGCATATGTTCATGTAGTTACTGGCCATTCAAATATCTTCTTTTATGAAGTGTCTTCTGTAATCTTCACCTATTAAAAAAATTGTATTGCTTATCTTCTTAAATTGAAAGTTTTTATTTTCTGAATACAAACTCTTTGTCATATGTTCACTCACACACACATAGTATTTTTCCCATTCTATGGGTTGTATTTTCTTTTCCTTAACAGTATGTTTCAATTAGATTTAAAAAAATTTTTTTTAAAGATTTTATTTATTTAATAGAGACACAGCGAGAGAGGGAATGTAAGTAGGGGGAGTGGGAGAGGGAGAAGCAGGCTTCCCGCCGAGCAGGGAGCTGATGTGGGGCTCGATCCCGGGACCCTGGGATCATGACTTGAGAGGAAGGCAGACGCTTAACGACTGAGCCACCCAGGCACCCCAGATTTTTTAAAATTTCAATGAAGTCTAGTTTATCAGTTTTTTCTTTTATCATTATTGCTTTGTGTCATGTATAAGAAGCCTTTAACTACATGAAAGTTTTCAATTTTGTCTATTTTTCTTCTATATATTTGATGCTTTTAGCTTTTGAACCATTTAGAGTTATTTTGTGTACAGTACATAAGGATCCTTGTTCAGTTCTTTAAAAAAAATTATTGTGAAATTCACATAATGTAAAATTAACCATTTAACATGAATAATTCAGTGACATTTAGTACATTCACTGTTATGCAACCACCACGTTTATCTAGATCCAAACAGTTTTATTGCTCCAAAATAGAACGTCATACTTAAGCAGTTTCGCCCTATTTCCAGCCCCCGCCCCCAGCCCCTAGAAACTGCCAATCTACATTCTGTCTCTGTGGATTTAACCTATTCTGGATATTTCATATAAATGGAATGATACATTATGTGACCTTTTGTGGCTGGCCGCTTTCACTTAGAATGATGTTTTTGGGGTTCGTCCCCATCATATCATCTATCAGTACTTCATTCCTTTTTATGGTTGAATAATATTGCATTTTATGAATATACTACATTTTGATTATCCACACATCCATTGATGGACATTTGGGCTGTTTACCTCTGAGCGATTGTGAATAACACTACTATGAACACACACACACACACACACACACACACACACACACATATTTATTTATTTATTTGAGTACTTGTTTTCAATACTTTGGGGTATATACCTAGGAGTAGAATTACTGGACCATATGGTAATTCTGTCTTTTTGAGGGGCCACCACACTGTTTTCTTCAGGGGCTGCCCCATTTTAATTCCCACCAGTAATGCATGAGCATCCAATTTCCCCACCACCTTTCAACAGTTTTTGTTTTGTTTTATTGTTATTACTATTATTACTATTATTATTATTACTATTATTATGTTATGGCCATCTTATATTGTTGAGTCTTTCAATTCAGGAACACAAATTGTCTTTCCATTTATTTAGGTCTTTTTATTTTCCTTTTTTTTTTTTAAAGGAAACTCTACTCTCAATGTGGGGCTTGAACTCACAACCCTGAGATCAAGAGTTGCATGCTCTACCAACTGAGCCAGGCTCTACTCAGCCAGCCAGGCACCCCTATTTAGGTCTTTTTAAGTTTCTTTCATCAGTGTTTTCTCTGTACATGTCTTTCCTTTACTTGGTTAAATTTATTCCTAGATATTTTATTCTTTTGGATGGTATTGCAAATTGAATTGTTTTCTTAATTTCTTTTTCAGATTGTTCATTATGATTATATAGAAACAAAATTGATTTTTTTGTGTTCATCTTGTACCCTAAGACTTCGCTGAACTCATTTTTTAGCTCTAATATTTTATTGTAGATTCTTCAAGACTTTCTATATAGAGAGCATCATGTCATCTGAAACAGACATAGTTTTACTTCTTCCTTTCAAATTTGAATATATTTTATTACTTTTCCTTACCTAATTACTCTGGCAAAGGCTTCTGGTACCATGTTGAATAGAAATGATGAAAGCAAACATTCTTGTCTTATACCTGATCTTGGAGGAAATCTTTCAGTCTTTCACCATTGAGTATTGAGACAGCTGTGAGTTTTTCATAAATACTTTCTATCATGTTAAGAAAGTTTCCATCTATTCCTAATTTCTGAGTGCATTTATCATGAAAGGGTATTGGACTTTGTCATATGTATTTTCTGTATCAATTAAGATGATCACTTGTTTTTTTTCTCCTTGTTCTGTTAATGTGGTTTTTTCTCCTTGTTCTGTTAATGTGGCCTATTATATCAATTTTCTTATGTTGAACTACTCGTGCATTCCTGGGATAAATTTCACCAGGTCATAGTGTATAATCCTTTTGTATACTATTGAATTTAGTTTGCTAGTATTTTGTTGAGATTTTTTTGCATCTGTTTTTTATAGGGAGTATTGGTCTGTAATTTTCTTTAGTGTCTGTCTGGCTGTGGTATCAGGATAATATTGGCTTCACAGAATGAGTTAGCTTGTGTTACCTCCTCTTCTACTTTTGGAAGAGTTTGAGAAGAATTGGTATTAAGTTTTCTTTAAATGTTTAGTAGAATTCACTAGTGAAGCTATGTGTGGACTTTACTTTGTTGTGAGGTTTTTTCTTACTGATTCAATGTCTTGTTATAAGCTTGTTCAGATTATCTATTTCTTTTTCTTTTATTTAATTATTGGAATATAATTCAAATAAGATGTTATCTTAGTTTCAGGTATACAACATAGTGATTTGACAATTCTATACATTATTCAATGGTCACCACTATAAGTAGTCACTGTCTGTCACCATACATTATTACAGTATTATTGACTATATTCCTTATGCTTATTTTCATTTCTGAGATTTATGTATAACTGTAAGCTTGTATGTCTAAATCCCCTTTATCTATTTTGCCCATCCCCCTCACCTCCCCTTTGGCAACTGCTAGTTTGTTCTCTGTATTTGAGGGTCTGTTTGTGCTTTTATTTGATCACTTGTTTTGTTTTTTTGTTTTTTAGATTCCACATATAAGTGAAATCATATGGTATTTGTCTTTCTCTGACTTACTTCACTTATAATATCCTCTAGGTCCATACACATTGGGACAAATGGCAAGATCTCATTCTTTTTTATGGCTTATACTATTTCAGTCTATAAACCACATCTTTATCCATTCAACTGTATTTTAAAGTTTTTATTTAAATTCAATTAGTTAGCATACAGTGTAATGTTAGTTTCAGGTATACAATATAGTGATTCAACACTTCTATACAACACCTGGTGCTCATCATAACAAGTGTACTCTGTACTCATTAATCTCCATCACCTATTTAACTCATCCCCTCATCCACCTCCCCTCTGGTGACCGTCAGTTTGTTCTCTATAGTTAAGAGCCTGTTTCTTGGTTTGCCTCTCTCTCTTTTCTTTACTCCATGTTCGCTTATTTTGTTTCTTAAATTTGACATAAGAGTGAATCATATGGTATTTTTCTCTGACTTATTTTGCTTAGCATAGTACTCTTTAGTTCCATCTCTATATCTTCTTGAATTAGTTTTGATAGTCTGTTTTTCTAATTTTTTGAGTGTACAAGTATTTATACTATTCTCTAATAATCCTTTTTATTTCTGTAAGGTTGGTAATAATGTTACATCTTTCATTATTTATTTCAGTTATTTACATCTCTAATTTTTCAGTCTAGATTAAGGTTGGTTGATTTTGTTGATCTTCCCAAAGAACCAGTTTTGGTTTCATTGATTTTCTCCATTGTTTTTCTATTCTCTGTATAACTTATCTCCACTCTAATTTTTAGAATTTAGTTCCTTCTGCTAGCTTTGCATTTAGTTTGCTCTTCTTTTCTGGTTTTTCTAAGGTGCAGAGGTGGGTTACTGATTGATTAAGATCTTTCTTCCTTTTTAATATAGGCATTTACCGCTATAAATTTCCCTGTCACCACTCCCTTTACTGTATTCCATAAGTTGTGGTATGTTGTGTTTTCATATTCATTCTTCTCTGAGTGTTTTCTAATTTCCTTTGTGATTTTTTTCTTTGACCTTTGGTTGTTTTAAGAGTGCATTGTTTAATTTTCATGTCCAGTTTTTCTCCTTTTATTGAAATCCAGCTTCATTTCATTGTGGTTGGAGAATATACTTTGTAAGATTTCAGTATTTTTATATTTATTGAGGCTGGTTTTGTGGCCTGTATAGGTTCTATCTTGAAGAATGTTCCATGTGCATTTGAGAAGAATGTGTATTCTGCTCTAGAGTGAAGTGTCCTATGTTTGTCTTTTAGGTCTAGGTTTAAGGTATTGTTCAAGACCTCTATTTTCTTATTAATCTTCTGTCTAGATGTTTTGTCCATTCTTGAAACTTGGTTATTGAAGTCTCCAACTATTATTGTACAACTATCTAATTCTGTCTTTAAGCCTGTCAATATTTGCTTCATATATTTGGGGCTCTTTTGTTTGGTGTGTATGTTTATAATTGTTATAAATTATTGATGCATTAACTTAAAATATGTATATATAATGTCATTCTTTGTGTCTTGTAACAGGTGTTGGCTTAAACTCCAGTTGGTCTGATATTATAGCCAGCCTCTCTAGCTCTCTTTTGGGCATTATTTCCATGGAATATCTTTTTTCTTTTTTTAACTTTCAATCCATTTTGCCAATCTCTGCCTTTTGATTGGAAAGTTTAATCCATTTACATTTTAAGTAGTTACTTATAAAAGGGATCTACTATTGCTATTTTGCTATTTGTTTTCTGTATGTCTTATACCCTTTTTGCCTTTCATTTTCTCCATTCATTTTTTCTTTTGTGTTTAATAGATTTTTTTGTATTGTACCACTTTTATTCTCTTTTCATTTCCTTTTATTTTTTCCTTTTACATATTTTCTTAGTAATTACTCTGGGGATTAAAATTAATGTACTGGGATGCCTGGGTGGTTCAGTCAGTTAAGTGTCTGACTTTGGCTCAGGTCATGATCCCAGGGTCCTGGGATTGAACCTTGTGTCAGGCTCCTTGTTCAGTGGGGAGCCTGCTTCTCCCTCTCTCCCCTGCTCATGCTCTATCCCTTGCTCTCTCTCTCTCTCTGAAATAAATGAATTCTTTAAAAAAAATAAAGTTAATTTATTAAATTTATAACAATCTGATTTGAATTGATATCATATTGTCTTCTCACAAGTTACATCTTTATATATTGTGTGTCCTGTAACATATATTTACAATTACTTTTTTATGCATTTGGTTTTTAAATTATATATGAAATAAAAAGAAGAGTTACAAACTGAAAATATAATATACTGGCTTTTATATTTACCTATATAACTACCTTTACCAGAGATATTTATTTCTTCATAAGGCTCTGAGTTACTTTCTTTTGTCCTTTCATTTCAGCTTGAAGAAATTCCTTTAGCATTTCTTGTAAGGCAGTTCTACTGGCAATGAACACCCTCAGGTTTTATTTATCTAAGCATGTCTTAATTTAACCTCCGTTTTTGAAGGATGGTTGTTGCTAGATAGGGAATTCTTGATTTTCAGTGTTCTTTTAAATTTAGCACTTAAATATGTCATTCCACTGCCTTCTGGCCTCCATGGTTTTTGATGAGAAATCAGCTGTTAATCTTTTGAAAAAATCTCTTCTTTGTGTTGAATTTCTTCTCTTTTGCAGCTTTACAGATTGTCTTTGTCTTTGACAGTTTGATTAGAATGTGTCTTGGATCTCTTTGAGTTATCATACCTGGAGTTCATTGAACTTCTTGGATGTGTGGATTCATGTGTAATCAAACTTGGGAAGTTTGCAGCTACTATTTCTTAAAATATTCTTAAAATATTCTTAGAAAGAATATTTAGGGGCACCTGCGTGGCTCAATTGCTTAAACATCTGAGTCTTGATTTCAACTCAGGTCATGATTTCAGGGTTGTGAGACTGAGCCTCACGTCAGGCTCTGCACTGAGCGTGGAGCCTGCTTGAGATTCTCTCTCTCCCTCTTCCACTGCCCCTCCCTACCCCCCTCACATGTGCTCTCTCTCTCTCAAAATAAATAAAGAAATAAAAATACTTTTTTTAAAAGAATATTTAAATATTCTTTTCTGTTTTATTTGGTACTTCTAAAATGTATACTGTGTTCAGCTTGATGGTGTCCAATAGGTCTCCTGGCTCTGCTCATTTATCACTATTCTTTTCTTTCTGCCACTCAGACTGGATAATATCAATTGTTGTATCTTTAAGTTTATTGATTTTTTTTCTTCTGCCTCCTGATATCTGATGTTAAACATGTTTACTGAAGTTTTCATTTCAAATATTGTGCTTTTTAGCTCTAGAATTTCTATTTGGTTCCTCTTTGTACTTCTATGTCCCTGTTGATATTTTCCTTTTGTTCACATATTGTTTTTCCGGTTTCATCTAGTTCTTGGTCCATGGTTTTCTTTAGGTCTTTTGAGTATGTTTAAAATAGTTGTTTTAGGGGTGCCTGGGTGGCTTAGTCATTAAGCATCTGCCTTTAGCTCAGGTCATCATCCCAGCGTCCTGGGATCGAGCCCCACATCTGCTCCCTGCTCAGCAGGAAGCCTGCTTCTCCCTTTCCCACTCCCCCTGCTTGTGTTCCCTCTCTCACTGTGTCTCTCCCTGTCAAATAAATAAATAAAATCTTTAAGAAAAAAGTTGTTTTGAAGTCTTTGTCTACCTTTTTCACAATGGGTTTGCCACTAGAACACAGCTGTCATCATTGGACATGTTGATTTGGGCAAGTCTACTGTTACTAGTTATCTGATCTACAAATGTGATGGAATTGACAAAGGAACTATCAAAAAATTTGAGAAAGAGGCTGCTGAGATGGGCAAGGGCTCCTTTAAGTATTCCTTGGTCTTGGATAAACTGAAAGCTGAACATGAATGTGGTTTCACCGTTGATATCTCCCTGTGGAAATTTGAGACCAACAAGTATTAGGTGACCATCATTGATGCCCCAGGACACAGAGACTTTATCAAAAACATGATTATAGGCACATCTCGGGCTTCCTATGCTGTCCTGATTGTGGCTGCTGGTGTTGGTGAATTTGAAGCAGGTATCTCTAAGAACCTGCAGACCTGTAGGCATGCTTACACACTGGGTGTACAACAGTTAATCTTGGTCTTAACAAATGGATTCTACTGAGCCACTCTACAGCCGGAAGAAATATGAATAAATTGTTAAGGAAGTTAGCACCCACATTAGGAAAATTGGCTACAAACCTGACGCAGTAGCATTTGTGCCAGTTTCTGTTTGGAATGGTGACAACATGCTGGAGCCAAGTGCTAACATGCCTTGGTTCAAGGGATGGAAAGTCACCTGTAAAGATGGCAATGCCTGCGGAACCACAGTGCTTGAAGCTCTGGATTGCATTCTGCCACCAGCTTATCCAACTGACAAGCCCTTGTGTCTGCCCCTCCAGAACATCTACAAAATTGGTGGTATTGGTACTGTCCCTGTGGACCAAGTGGAGACTGGTGTCCTTAAACCTGGCATGGTAGTCACCTTTGCTCCAGTCGATGTTAAATGTTAAAACTGAAGTAAAGTCTGTTGAAATGCACCATGAAACTCCGAGGGAGGCTCTTCCTGGGCACAATGTGGGTTTCAGTGTCAAGAATGTATCTGTCAAAGATGTTCATTATCCTGAACCATCGAGGCCAAATCAGTGCTGGATATATACCTGTGCTGGATTGTCACTCAGCTCACATTGCTTGCAAGTTTGCTGAGCTGAAGGGGAAGATTGATTGTTATTCTGGAAAAAAGCTGGAAGACGGTCCCAAGTTCTTGAAATCTTGTGATGCTGCCATTGTTAGTAGGGTTCCTGGCAAGCCTTTGTGTGTTAAGAGCTTCTCTGACTATCCTCCTCTGGGCCATTTTACTGTTGGTGACATGAGACAGACAGTGGCTGTGGGTGTCATCAAGGCAGTGGACGAGAAGGCAGCTGGAGCAGGCAAGGTCACCAAGTCTGCTCAGAAAGCTCAGAAGGCTAAATGAATATTATTATCCCCAGTACCTGCCACTCCAGTCTTAATCAGTGGTGGGAGAACAGTCTCAGCATTGTTTGTGTCAATGGGCCATTTAAGTTAATAGTAAAAGACTGGTTAATGATGGCAGTGCATCATAAAACATTCAGAAGGAAAGGAGAAATTTTTGTGGACCATTTGTTGTGTGTGTGTGTGTGTGTGTGTGTGTGTGTGGCAATTTTAAGTTATTAGTATTTAAAATCAGTACTTTTTAATGGAAACAACTTGACCAGAAATCTGTCACAGAATTTTGAGACCCAATACAACAAAAGTTTAATGAGAAAGAACTATATAAAAATAAAGTCTTTGTCTAATGATCAGCATCTGGACTTTCTCAGTGATAATTTCTGTCAATTTTTTTTTCTTAAACAGACTACACTTTTCTTTTACTTTGTAATATTTGGTTGAAAACAGAATTAGTTTATTTTAAATGTGGTAGCTGGAAATCAGACTTTGTCCTTCACCAGAGTTTTTATTGGGTTTAGAGGGCTGCCGTTATTCATTTGTTTAGTGACTTTTACAACCTATTAATGCAGAGTCTCTATCCCTTGTCACGTGTGGTACTGAAATCTGTGTTCCTTTAACTTGTGCTGAGATAGTGTTTTTTTTTTTTTTAAGATTTATTTATTTATTTGACAGAGACAGAGATCACAAGTAGGCAGAGAGGCAGGCAGAGAGAGAGGGGGAAGCATTGAGCAGAGAGCCCGACGTGGGGCTTGATCCCAGGACCCTGAGATCATGACCCGAGCCGAAGGCAGAGGCTTTAACCCACTCAGCCACCCAGGTGCCCCGAGATAGTGTTTTGATAGATATTTCTCTGAATGCCAGGAACCAATAAAAGGGAGAGAGAAAAGGAGAACAAAAGAAAAAAAGAGAAGGGAGAAAAAATGTCTCCCGTTTCTGTGCATTGGCTCTGTGTTATGATACTCCTTTAACACTTAGCCAGGACATTGGCAACTCTGCCTTAGCCTGCACTCCCTGCTTATATTGTGCTTGGAGATCAGCTAGAGCGAAAGCTTAAGTTTTTCTTAGGGCTTTCCTGAGCATGGGTCCTCCCCTGGGCATATACCCAGCTTTTTAAATTGCTCAGTATACATGGGCATTTTTCAATGCCCTATTTTTTCCAAAAAGCTCCACTGCTTTTCTTCCCAGGCTTTTGGTACCTTATCCACATGCCTCACCTTCAGTCTTTTGCCCCAGGCAAGTGTGAGTTGTTCCTTTACCTTACAGTGTTTTTTCACAATGCCTACAGCTCTACTGTCCTGTGTCTTTTCCAAGTTAGGTGAAACAAAGATAAATGCCTTGAATCAGTCCTTCAGGTGGTCCCCTGACAGGTTAGAACAGACAAACAATTCTTCATAAACGAAATCTGCTCTGCCGCCCCTGGTACCAGGGACAAGGGTCCCACAGTGAATGTGGCTACCCTCTGGAAAAGTGCCACTGAACCAGGGAGGCAGCTAGGTAAGGACAAGCAAAAGGACCACAGACCTTTTCTACCACTTTTAATTTGTATTTTTCTTGATTCAACATTTGTTTGGTTGTTGAAAACCTTGGGTCATTTTCCAGAGTTCTGACAAATTTGGTTTTGACAGTTCCTTCTTGATTTTTTTGATGTTTCTGCAGAGGGACAGGTGATTAGAGTTTCCTACTCTACCATTTCATTGATGTCCAAAAATTTTTTTAATATATTCTTTCACTGCTTTTTGGAAACACAATCCGTTCCCTATTTTTCACTTCCTGGACCCTGTACTCTGTTTTGTTAATCTGCTTGCCTATCCTTACACTAATATTATTGATTAGTCTTGATTATTATAGCTTTATGATAAGGCTTGAGATCAGGCAGTGCAAGTTTGTTTGGATTGTGTTTAATCTGTAGACTAATTGACATTAATGATATTGACTCTTTACATGTCTATGGTATATTTATTTTTTAGGTATTCTTTAATTTTTTTGGCAATGACTTATACATTTCAGTGTACCAGTTTTATTATTTTTTGTAGTAACTTTTTATAGATTCTTCAGGATTTCCTACATGCCATTTTTGAAAAGATACAGTTTTACTTTTCCCTTTCCATTCTCTCTGCCTATTAGTTGTTTACATGGCCTGTTCTGGATAGGACCTCCAGTACAATACTCAGTAGAAGCAGGGAGAGCAAAGTGATGAGATAGTCATTTCTGCCTTGTTCCACTTATTAGAGGGAAAGCAATCAGTCTTTTACCGTTAAATGTCATGGTAGTTCAATGGTTCTCAATAGGTGTGGAAATTTGCCCGCAGAGGACAGTTGGCAAGGTCTGGAGACATTCTAGGTTGTTACGATTGGGGGCTGTTATTGGCATATACTGGGTAGAGGCCAGAGATGCTGCTAAATATCCCACAATTCACAGTACCCTCACCCACCTAGTCTGCATGACAAAGAATCATCCAGGCCAAAGTGTCAATAGTGCTGCTGCTGAGAAACTGTGTTAGTTGTGGGTTGTATGGGCTGCCTTTTATCAGATTAAAGAAGTTACCTCTTATTCCTAGTTTGGTGAGCGGTTTAATCAAAAATGGCTACTAAAATTCTGCATCTACAGAGATGATTATATAGTATTTTTTCTTTTATTGTATTTATAGAGGGAATTACTATCTTAGTCCATTCAAGTTGCTGTAAAAAAGTATCATAGACGAGGGGAGAAATTCATTTTTCTGTTTTGGAGGCTGGAAAATCCAAGATCAGAGTGCCGGCAGAGTCAGTGTCTGGTGAAAGCCCCCCACCTGGTTCATGGACAGCTGGATCTGGATCTTGCATCAAAATCTGGATCATGGAAATGCACTTGATATATTTGGGATTTGTGTGACTAAACTGGCTCAAAGAGTCTCACATTGGGAAATGTGGAAAATAATTTTTATGCCTTTGTTGATTATCTCATTACAGTTGGGCCAAAAAATACTATACAATATGACATCATTTTATCTTGATTACACCTGCAAAGACCCTACTTCCAAATAAGGTCACATTCTGAGGTCATGAGGTAGACATGAATTTTGGGAGGACTATTCAAACCAGTACACCATGCATAAGAAATTTTTTTTTTTATTTAAATTTTACTTAGTTAACATACAGTGCAATATTGGTTTCTGGAATACTATTCAGTGATTCATCAAATACAACACCCAGTGCTCATACAACAGGTACCCTCTTTTTTTTTGAGGTGGGGGCAGAGGGAGAAAGAGAATCTTAAGCAGGTTCTACACCCAGCACAGAGCCCAACGCAAGGCTCAATCTCACGACCTTGAGATCATGACCTGAGCTGAAATTGAGTCAGATGCTTAACAGACTGACCCACCCAGGTGCCCCACGAGTGTCCTCTTTAATACCCATCACCCATCTGGACCATCCCCCACCCACCTCCTTCCATCACCCTTCAGTTTGTTCTTTATCATTAAGAGTCTCTTATGGTTTGTTTCTCTATATCCTTTTTTCCTCCTTACCATTTGTTCATCTGTTTCCTTGAATTCCACATGTGAGTGAGATCATATGGTATTTGTCTTTCTCTTACTGACTTATTTCACTTAGCATAATATGCTCTAGCTCCATCCATATCACTACAAATGGCAAGATTTCATTCTTTTTATTTATATATATTTATTTTATATCTATATATCTATATATTTTATATATAAATAAAATATAATATATATACATAATATAAATATTACTGAGTGACATTCCATTGGATATATAAATACATTAAAAATATATATAAAGCTATACACACACACACACATATATATACCACATCTTTATTCATTTTTCTGTTGATGGACATTTGGGCTCTCTCCATAGTTTGGCTATTGCATTCCCTCTGAATCTGTATTTTTGTATCCTTTGGGTAAATACCTAGTAGAGCAATTGCTAGATCATAAGGTAGTTCTATTTTTAACTTTTTGAGGAAACTCCAGAGTGGCTGCACCAAGAAAATTTTTTATTTATGCTTTCAAAAAATATACTTTGAAAATATTTTCATTTTAATGTCCTTTGGTCTAAATGCCAAATCTAAATAGTCCTATATGCAAATGTTCAGATAGACTGTCTAAGATTCTTTTTTTTTAAAGATTGTATATATTTATTTGACAGAGAGAGGGAGATCACAAGTAGGCAGAGAGGCAGGCAGAGAGAGGGGGAAGCAGGCTCCCCGCTGAGCAGAGAGCCCGATGCGAGGCTTGATCCCAGGACCCTGAGATCATGACCTGGGCCGAAGGCCTAGGCTTAACCCACTGAGCCACCCAGGTGCCCCTAACTGATAGTTTTCAAAGGAAAAATGAGTAAATCAAAGTTGTTTATTCCATATATACTAATTCGAAACTAATCACCCTCACAGTATTGTAATATGGTTCCACCATATGTCCACAGTGTTGATTTATTTATTCCAAACTGTCAATTCTCTGACCAAGTATTCTCTTTTGGATCTGGAAGATCTGCTAAAGGTAAAGCTCTCATATAGCTAATTGGGAAACAGTGGGGAAATACTTAGAATACTTAACAATACTTATAATAACTTGAAAAATTACAATACCATGAAACAAACATCAGCCTGATTAACTGCTGATTTTGTAACTGAAATAAATTGGTTCCCTTGGTTTTTACCTTGCCCCAAGGTGTTTTTTAGACAGGAGAAATTAGCTGTAATAATTTGCTGAAGAAGATGTGCTGTGCTACTTTGGATTGTTTTTCTTTTTCTTCCCCTTCCCCACCTCCCGCTCTGCTTACATTTATTTTTGATCAGGTGATACATTCAGTGGTTCAAATTTTGATAGTTATAAAAGTCTATACGATTAAAAATTTCCCACTCTTTGTGCCCAGCCATATAGTTCTCTTTTCCAGAGGCATCCTGTGTTAACTTTTTTTGTTTTTACTTTTAGAGCTATTTCATGCATATGAGCATGGACACTTACAAACATACATGCATTTACTTATGTTGCCTTATTTTTACACATTTACTTATGTTTCCTCATTTTTACACATTTTCTGTACTTTGCTTAAGATCATTCCATATTAGTACATAAAGAGCTATGGTTGTGTAGTATTATTCAATTACATGGATATGCCATAATTTATTTAACCAATCCTCCATTGAGAAATATGTAGCTTGTTTCCTGGCTTTTGCTATTATATTTCTGCGATGAATAACCTTGTAATAGGTGATTTCAGATGTGTACTATCTGTAGGATAAATTTCTAGAAATGGAATTGCTGGGTTGGATGGTATGTGCCTTTGTCATTTTGATGGATATTATCAAATTGTCCTCTATAGAGGTTGTACCAATTTATACTTATACTGGCAATAGATAAAAGTGCTTATTTCCCCAACCCTCACCAACACATTGTGCTATCAAACATTATATCTTTGCTAATATGATAGGTGAAAAATGATATCTCGTTGTGATTTTAATTTGCATTTATGTTCTGAGTAAGGTTGAGCATCTTTTCATATATTTAAGACCTGTGATATTTATAAAAAAATAATTCCCTTTTTATGATGGTTGGGATGCTACTGGATTGATGGCACAATATCTTTTCTCCTTAACTTATAACTATAGGCATGTTTTTTTACATAAGAACAAGGGTAATTCCAAAGAGTACCTTTAGGTCAAATAAACTTTAAGCCAGAACATTTTACATGTTTTAAAAAATCACTAGCTTTTTACAATTAACTCACTATGCAGCTAACATATCATAGTTGACAAACAACTGAACCAACATCCCTCATAATTTTAAATGATTTAAATTACTCGTAAGAAATTTGTTAATATTTTGTTACTTCTTAGTATTAAGTACTTATTATACTTAAAGTTTTTTTGTATCTTTTTTTTTTAAAGATTTTATTTATTTATTTGACAGAGAGAGAGAGATCACAAGTAGGCAGAGAGGCAGGCAGTGCTCCCCACTGAGCAGAGAGCCTGACATGGGGCTTGATCCCAGGACCCCGAGATCACTACCCGAGCCAAAGGGAGAGGCTTTAACCCACTGAGCCACCCAGGCGCCCCAAAGTTTTTTTATATCTTAAGAAAGATAGAATTATTCTTAAAAATTTACCAATGTGTTAGAATTTACATAGAATTATTTAAAATTATGATATGTTCTCATTTGAAAGATGTGTTTGCAGTTTCCTTTCTTAATGCCTAAGACACATTATAGGAAGGTTAGAAGTTCACTGTATATTTAAATGTGTTGTCTGATTCATAAGGGGCTCTGGACTCTTTTGCATCATACAACAGATTGTTCTCCGAGCTTTGTCTATGGCACTGTATATCACTTCTATTATAGCACTTATCAATGTCTGCCATGTATCATCATTAGTTATTTATGTGTCTGCCTTTCTCACTAGACTGTGAACTTCTAAAGGATAGAATTTGCATTCCCCTTTAGCACTAGCTTAGAGCTTTGCATAAACTGCATACTCATAAAATGTTTGTTGGATTGAATTGAATCACATTTACATTGGGGTTCTGAGGTTGCATTTTTAAAAACACTTTTCCACATATTTTTTTATTTCATTTTTATGTAATGTCTTATTCTATTGCTGCTCGAGTTTACTTTCTGCTAATATTGACTTTGTATTGAAAAGAATTACTCAAAGTGCTTCTCTAGTAATAGCATTGTAAGAGGTAGATTTTTTTTTATTGTATATATTTCCTTACTGTTCTTTATTTTCTTCTAACAAAGTCCTACTTTAATTCTAACCACAGGCAGTTCTAAATATTTACTGGGCAGTGGTGGGTAGATTGAACATCGTGGTAAGGTATATGCATTGATCTCACTAAGATTCTCAATTTATGTAGGCAATTTGAAATGTGAAATTAAAGTTATGGTCATTACTAATAATAAGTAATCGAGTAGGTTCTATAACAGAGTGAACAACTTTTCAAATGGCTTTTTTAACTTAAATTTTTATTAAAATAATTGTGGATTCACATGCAGGTCTAAGAAATAAAATAGAGAGGTCCTTTGTACACTTACCTATATCTTCCCAGTGGTGATATCTTAGAAAACTATTGTATACTACCACAACCAGGATGTTAATATTAACACGAAATACCAGTCTATTCATATTTCACCATATTTACTTAAGTAGTGTTCATTTGTGTGTGTGTTTTAGTTCTAGACAATTTTATTACATATATAGATTCATGCATCCTCCACTGCAGTTAAAATACTGCACAGTTCCAACACAACAAGGATATCTGTATTGCGCTTTTATAACCACATACACCTCCATGCCCCACCCCCACTATCCTAACGCATGGCAACCCATAATCTGTTCTCTATTTCTAAAATTTTGTCCTTTCAAAAATGTTATATAAAATAATAATATAGTATGTAACTTTATGTGATTAGCATTTTGATCAGCATAATTCCCTGGAGATTTATCCAAGTTCTTCTGATTATCAAATTTATTCCTTTTTATTGCTGAGTAATATTCCATGTTATGTATGTACTAGAGTTTGTTGAATCATTCACATATTGAAGGAAATCTAGGTTGATTCTAGTTTGAGGCTATTACAAATAAAGCTGCTATGAATATTACTGTGCAGCTTTTTGTGTAAACAGAAATTTTCATTTCTTGCACTAAATGCTAGGTCATGTGGTAGTTGCATATTTGCTTTTCTAAGATATTGTGAAACTGTTACAGGGTAGCATTCTCCTTTTTTTTTTTTTAAGATTTTATTTATTTATTTGACAGGGAGATAGAGAGCACAAGTAGGTAGAGCAGCAGGCAGAGGGAGAGGGAGAAGCAGACTCTCTGCTGAGCAGGGAGCCCAATGTGGGACTCGATCCCAGGACCCTGGGATCATGACCTGAGCCGAAGGCAGCTGCTTAACCGACTGAGCCACCCAGGCGCCCTCATTCTCTTTTTTTAAAAAAGACTTTATTTATTCATTTGACAGAAAGAGAGAGCACAAGCAGGGGGAGTGGCAGGCAGAGAGAGAAACAGACTCCCTGCTGAGCAGGGAGCCTGATGTGGGGGGACTCGATCCCAGGATCCTGGGATCATGACCTGAGCCCAAGGCAGACGCTTCACTGACTGAGCCACCCAGGCGCCCCCAGAGTAGCATTCTCATCCTAAATGATCGATCTGGTTTCTCCTAGCCTTCACTGGCATATACTGTTGTCACTATTTTTTATTTTAGGTGTTCTTATAGGTGTGTAGTGATAGCTCAATTTGGTTTCAATTTGTGATTCTCTAATGGCTAATGATGTTAAACATCTTTTGATGTGCTTAGTTGCCATCTTTGTATCTTCTTCAGTGAAATGGTTCTTCATTGTCTTTTGCCCATTTTCTAATTGGTTTGTTTCTTTTTTTACTATTGAGTTTTTGAGTTTTTTATAAATTCTAGATTCTAGTCCTTTGTTGGATATGTGGTTTGTAAATATTTTTCCCAATCTGTAGCTTGTCTTTTCATTTCTTATTAATATTTTATTTTATTGTGTTATGTTAGTCACCATACAGTACATCATTAGTTTTTGATGTAGTGTTCCATGATGCATTGTTTGTATATAACACCCAGTGCTCCATACAATCTGTGCCCTCCTTCTAAACAGGATCTTTTGCAGAGCAAAGATTTAAAATTTTATAAAGTCCAATTATTGAGTATCTTCTTTTTATGAATTGTGCTTATGGTATCATCTAAGAACTCTTCACCTAGCTCTAGATACTAAAGATTTTTTGTAAGTTTTATAGTTTCATTTCTAACATTTAAGTCCATGATCCATTTTTAATTTCTCCAGTACCATTTGTTGAAAAGGCTATCTTTTCTCCATTGAGGTGCTCTTTATACTTTTGTTAAAAAAAAAAAAAATCACCTGGGTTTATTTGTGTGGATCTATTCCTTAGTTCTTTACTCTGTTCCATTGATCTAGGTGTCTGTTTTTTCATCAATACCATACTGTCTTGATTACTGTAGCTATATAGTAAGCCTTAATATTAAGTAGACTGATTCCTCCCACTTTATTCTTTTTTCTCAAGGTAGTTTTACGTATTCTAGGGCCTGTGTTATATAAATTTTATAATTAGTTTGTGTTTATAAATCCTTGCTGGAATTTTAATTGGAATTGAACCAAACCTACAGATCAATTTGGGAGAATTGACGTATTTAGTATGTAGAGCCTTCCAATCCATGAGCATCGTATGGCAATCCATTATTTAGATTTTTTTCTACCCATAATAGTCTCTTTTGTGTTTTCCTTGTTTTGATGTCAGATGAAAGTTCATACATTAACCTGGATTTCAAATTTTTAGGTTTGCTGAGAATGATTAAACTCACTAATATTCATTTGCTATTTATTTACTTATTAATTCATTCATTCACTCATTCTCAATGCAGGTGTATTTATCTTGCTCCATTGCAATTAAGAGATAATATTTTGTTTACAGTATTAATATTTATTTTAAAGGTTATAACCCTGTGAATAAATGAGAAATTGTACTAAATAAAGGACATTAATATAGACTAAGGAATTTTTGTAATGATATTTACTGTAAAGATTTTTGTCTCTGGTACAAAATAAATATGGGCTGAGGGAGGGATTTCTGACTAAAGGAATAGGGTTTATCAGAGGGAGAGTGTAATCTTTGAAAAATTTCTTATTTGGAAATTTTAACCCCAGAATCAAAAGAAATTGAGGGTATGGAGTAAGTCAACTCAGGAGGTATGAGTAAGTGATTATTTAGGAGAGAACAGAAATATAAGGGCTGTCCTGGAGATATCCTTTTATGGAGTAATGCAAACATTTAGGTACGTTTATAACTCTTCCTTGAAATAGGAGTATCTATTTTACTTGAGTTTTCTTGAGTTAATTATTAATTCAATAAGTATTTATGGACCCCCTACTACTTTCTCTGCATTTTGTCTGGACCTGTCAGTATATAGACTGTTAAAAAGACAGTATCCAAAGATCCAGCAATCATTGGCTCCCTTCTCAGTACCTGCTCTCAGTGGTCCTGAGGGCATGTGGGCCAGGGACAGCCCCAAAGAATAGGAGGCAGAGGGAGAGCAGGTGTGCAGGTCTAAGTGTCTTGGCTGTGTACTCGCGGAGAGATTTGGGAGGGGGAGAATGCAAGGATAGGCCCAGAAGCCATGGCGTCCAAAGAGGAACAAGCAATGAAAAATCTCAATGTGGAAAATGCCCAGCAGGAAAACAAAAGAGAACGGAGCCCCATGCAGAATGCAGAGGAATCATGCAGTTGGAGAGAAGGGTGAAGGCCAGAAGCCTGGAGGAAATGTCAGGCTGGGGTGAACGAGACAGCTTGTCTCTAATTTTCAATGAGCCGTACCTAACAGGCATAATGACCACAATGAAGTGGGAGATGATGAGGAAAAGTTCATAGGGCAGACGATGGGAATCAGGAGAAAGACTAAGGAGCAACAAATGAGGCATCATAAGTGCTTCCAAGCTCCTGAACCTGATAATCATTATGACTTTTGGCTATACCTTGAATCCTAAGATTTTCCCCAAGGTTAATAATGTGGCCTCTGCTCTACAAACTTGTAGTTTTGTGATTTACTTTCTCTATAACCTTTTTGGTATTTCCACTTAGAAGTTTGTAATTAAATATTGTTTTGTCTCAGTGCAAAACTTTCTGTCCAGTAGGACGATTTCACCCAGTTTTAGGAAAAGCTATTATTTTCATAATATGAAATAATTAAAGCAGATTGAAAAGCAAAAAAAAAAAAAAAAAAAAGGATCCCTGAGTTCATGGAATTTATAATGTAATATATATAATATAGCAATAACAGCATCTCTAGATTTTTTCTAGCAGGCAAATGGCATGATAAACTCATTTGAATAGATCTATTTGCAGATATTAGTAGCCAGTACAAAAAGGAATACCAAACTTGTATATCAGTTTTCAAGTTACAAGGATATTTCTGATTTTACTGTTTTTTAAGGTTTTGAAATCTACATATCTGAAGTTTTGGATTTGATTGACAAATGATTTAATTATGACTTAAATAGGTGTTTTCTGAGCCATTAATACACAGAATTTTAAATATATTTGATGACTTGGCAATATATGTCAAAAAGAAAGGCATGGGGTGCTTGGGTAGCTTAGTCGGTTAAGTGTCTAACTCTTGATTTCAGCTCAGATCATGATCTCAGGGTCCTAAAATCAAGCCCCGTGCCAGGCTCCCTGCTCAGTGAGGGTCTACTTGAGATTTCTCTCCCTCTCCCTCTGCTCCTCCCCACCATGCTCACACACTCTCTCTCTCTCTCAAAAAAAAAAAAGAAAAAAAGAATCTTAATTAAAAAGAGGAAAGGCATATACAATCTTTGGTATGAGAAATCTGACATAAATAAGTGGCTGGTAATGTTAAACATATGAGTTACCTTGTATTTTCCTCCTTATTCATAAGACATCAAGGAGTGTATAGAAGCCTGTGTAAAGTTCATATTAAAATAGATACCCTCTGGGGTGCCTGGATGGCTTAGTTGGTTAAGCAGCTGCCTTTAGCTCAGGTTGTGATCCCGGGGTCCTGGGACCAAGCTCTGCATCAGGCTCCATGCTCAGTGGGGAGTCAGCTTCTCCCTCTCCTCTCTCTCCCTCTGACCCCTATTCTCGTGCTCTTTCTCTCAAATAAATAAAATATTTAATAAAATAGATATCCTGGAAAGCAAAATAAGTATGCTTTCTGACATGTTACAGTTGAAACTCATTATAAAATATATTTTAGATTGAATGGCATGTTAATAGGAATATTGGGAATGATTATATATTTCAAACTATTGATTCCTTTGTACATTTCATATGTTAAAGCACAACCATTTATTTTTCACTTTTATTTTTTACTTTTAAAAAATATTTTACTTATTGGGGAGCCTGGGTGGCTCATTCGGTTAAGTGTCTACCTTTGGCTCAGGTCATGACCCCAGGGTCCTGAAATTGAGCCCCACATCGGGCTCCCTGCTTAGTGGGGAGCCTGCTTCTCCCTTTCCTCCCCGCTCGTGCTCTCTCTTGCTATCTCTATTTCTCTCTCTCAAATAGATCAATAACTTTTTTTAATTCAAAAAAATATTTTACTTATTTTATTTTGAGAGAAAGAACATGAGAGCACAGGAGTGGAGAGTGGCAGAGGGAGAGGGAGAGAATCTTAAGTTGATTCTTTGCTGAGTGGCAGAGCTTCAGGGGGCGGTGCTTAATCTCTTGACCCTGAGATTGTGACCTGAGCTGAAACCAAGAGTCAGACACTTAACTGACTGAGCCACCTAGGCACCCCAAAGTATTTATAATTTTTTCAAACAAATTAATGAATGCAGTGTGATTTGTTTGAATCTCTATTTTCAAGATTTTATTTATTTGAGAGAGAGAGAGAGTGAGTGAAAAAGAGAGAGCACGAGTTGGGGGAGGTGCAGAGGGAGAGGGAGAAGCAGGCTTCCCGCCAAGCAGGGAGCCCGATGTGGGGCTCGATCCCAGGATCCTGGGATTGTGACCTGAGCTGAAGGCAGACACTTAACGCCTGAGCTACCCAGGCACCCCATGAATCTTTTTTTTTTTAATAAAGATTTATTTATTTGAAAGAGAGAGGGAGAGAGAGAGAGCATGAGCAGGGGGAGGGGCAGAGGGAGAGGGGCAAGTAGACTCCCCACCGAACAGGGAACCCAGTGCAAGGTTCGATCCGAGGACCCTGAGTTCATGATCTGAGCAGAAGTCAGAAACTTAACAGACTGAGCCACCCAGGCTCCCCAATTTGTTTGAATCTTGATTGGAGAAACAGTCTGTTTATTTTAGGAAAGTGTAGGAATACTCTGGGTTATGAGGTGTAGATATCCAATCTACCCCAAGATATGGATGGGTTGGTTATTGTAGACTAGAACTATAGAGCATTCAAGCAGTCAGGCAGCAAAGAGAAGATAACTTGTTTTTGAGCTTCAAGATTCCATATTATCTATTTGTCCTTATTTTGTTATTTTTTTCTCATCCTCATACTTTTTGTTTCCTCTTAATATTGGCTTGCATGTGGCCAACATAGCCTTTGAGGCCATTCTGTATCATGACCTCTTGGCTTCATTCCCATTGCTACCTAGGTTAATCTCTTGCTGTTTTCTAGTTCAAATTCATGGGAGGAAATCTAATCGATCTGTTTGGTATGTTCATTTTTTCATACTGGCCCCCTCCTAGTCTACTGGCCAGCCAAAGGATTGATTGTTTTTGAATTACCTGCTCCTTCCTGTTCTATAATTACCTATAGTCATGCATGGGAATTCTGGATCATGTAGTATAAAACATGACTGCATGTGGCTGCCCTTGTGTAGGGATAGTGGGCAGGAACATTTCATTTAGCAAGGACTTTAGTTTCACTATGATTAATAATAAAGGGTAATTTATGAAAATATGCTACCTTCAAGTAGGTTTATTTAGGCCTAAAAGACAGTTTTTAGGAAGACAATCTATTACTATATTATAGTTATCTGGGGTGTAATGTTGATTTGGAATTGTCTTAGTTCTTGTTTTTTAGAAAGTTGCTGATACCCTAAAGTTTAAATTGCATATATTACTCTTAGAAAAATGGACAAATTTCAGATCTTCATTTTACGATATTTATGTATATTGTATAAATATAAGAAAGTGTGAATAGTTTGGATACTGTCTACCATTAGTTCATTATCTAGTTTGAACCTCATTAACTTTACAGAGATAACTGATTGGTTTGGTTTATCTATTCAGGCCTGTGTCAACATTTGTGTAGACTGAGCCAAGAATACAAATGCAACTGTTCATACCATATGTATAAAACTTTAAAAATTTTTAAACCAAATTAACAAACTATTAAATAATATAATGTTGTAGTCCCACATTTTGACATATGCCTTTATAATGAACTGGAAGGTTAGAATCAAGTTTAGAATTCTCAAACTCCTCACAGTTTAACACTGGAATATGATTGCCCTGGGGAATCTGACTCTTAGTCCTTGGCTGGCCTTCTCTTTCGATACCTGACTCTGCCTTGCATGAGGGTCCTCACTCTAATGTATGTTTCCTTTCAGCCTATGTATACAAGCTCTGTCCATGGTCCCTATCATCAGCTTGCTTTGACAACCCTTTGGACCTAACAGTAGGCACATAGATAGCAAGATCCTCCCTCCAGAACAACGCTTCAAAATGGGTTCCAAGAGAGAATTAAGCCATAATACCCCAAGGCATTCATTGGATAAAAATAATAAAATGCTACCAGTCTTGTACCATATTTGAGAGAATGGGCAAAATGAATAGTTTTCTTTAGGGTTTAAGAAAGGCTAGTGGGCTGAGAAAGTCTGGTGGAGAGTAGACCTGAAGAAGAGTTCTGTGTGGGCTCATGAGAGTGGCTTGAGGATATTTGGGCAGGGAATTTTGGGATCTTGGGTACTCAAATTATGATCTAGCAGGGGGAGGCACAGGCTTCTGGTGGTTCTTTCCCTTTGGCCCTGCAGAATCTTCTCTCCTAGAACTGGGAGCAGCTGAAGAATGGCTAGCCTGGGGTCTGCTAAATTATGGGGCCCTCTTTGCCCATATCAAAATGTGGTACTTCATCCATTAATTGTTTTTCACGTTTTACCTATTTGATGCTATGCTAATTTTTTTTGGCTTGAAAATGTGTTTAGATGTAATCAGGCTTGATTCCAATGAACATGGCAGAATAGAGAATGCCAAAAATTCATCTTTCCACAAAAGCAGCAAATAAACTAGCAAATATTCTCAGAATCAACTTACTGGCATTCTGAAAACTAATAAAAAATTTACAGAACCAAGCAAATTTTCATCAAGGAAAAAGCAGTTGAATCTCAGTAAGAGAGCTTTGTGGCATTTTAATTTACCTAGTCTCCATTCCCTGCTCTCTAGTTTGGCAGAACCTTTGAAGTGGCCTCATTCTTAAAGAATTGTGGTCATTTATTTTGACCAGTTTGGTGGCTCCCTGAAGGACTAGCTCAAAAGACTTGCCCTTATTTTGCCTAACTCAGAACTCTCCCAAGGCCGAGGCAGCTCCTTGGGGGGCACTTGCGGAAAACATAAAGGCAAATATATTAACCACTGTTTCCCATGGCAAGGAATAACAAACAAACAATAGGGTCAACTGAAAATATTTCGGTGTATAGGTATCTCTTTGAGACCCTGCTTTTAATTCTTTTGAGTACTCAGAAGTGAAATTGCTAGATCATATGGTAATTCTATTTTTAATTTTTTGAGCAACTACCATATTGTTTTGCATAGTGGCTACACCATTTTACATTTCTACCAACAGTGTTGAAGGGCTCCAATTTCTCCACATCCCCACCAACAGATATTATTTTTTTCATAGTAGTCATCCTAATTGGTGTGAGGTGCTGTCTCATTGTGGTTTTTAATTTGCATTTGCCTAATGATCAGTGATGTTGAGAATCTTTTTGAGTACTTTTTGGCCATTTCCATATCTCCTTTGGAGAGATATCTATTCATATTTTTTGTCTTATTTTTTTTTAAAGATTGTATTTATTTATTTGACAGAGAGAGATCACAAGTAGGCAGAGAGGCAGGCAGAGAGAGAGGGGGGAAGCAGGCTCCCCGCTGAGCAGAGAGCCCGATGTGGGGCTCGATCCCAGGACCCTGAGATCATGACCTGAGCCCAGGCGCCCCTTTTGTCTTATTTTTAATCACGTTGTTTGTCGTTGTTTGTTGTTGAGTTGTAGAAGTTCTTTATATATTCTGGATATTAATATCTTATCAGATTTGATTTGCACATATTTTGGTTGCCTTTTCACTTTGTTGATTGTGTCCTTTAATGCACAGAAGCTTTTACATTTCATATAGTCCAGTTTATCTATTTTTACTTCTATTGCCTGTGCTTTTGGTGTCATGTCCAAGAAATCATTGCTAAATCCAATGTAATTCATGAAGACTTTCTTTCATATTTTTTCTAAGAGTTTTTAGGGTTTTAGCTCTTATGTTTAGGTCTTTGGCCCATTTTGAAGTTGTTTTTATTTTTTTAAATGTAATGTAGCATTCATCAATAAAGATGAAAAGGAAAGATGGAAATGGTAGAGTGGGAGAGATTTAACCTGCTATATATAGCTAACTGGGCGAGTAAAATGGATAAATAAAATATTTAACACAACTGGAGGAATTCCTGTTGATTAGTAAAATATGCTTTTATAGAGATTGAAAGCTATTCCAAAATGTCTGGCCATTTTTGTTGCATTATAACCTATAATTAAATTTTAATTATTTTTCTTTTATTATATGTAGAAGCTAAGCTATTTCCTGTGAGCAAATGGATTGATGAGTTTTACATAAGTATGGAACATTATTGAGTCTTTTACAAGATTTGTGGTTCTTTGACTCTGAATAGGATAGTATGTATAAACTTCTTCCCAGCTAGTACCTGGTTATGCAATATTTCTCTTTCTTCCAAGTCCAACTCTTTTTTTTAAAAAGATTTTATTTATTTAATTGACAGAGGGAGAGCACAAGCAGGGGGAGCAGCAGAGGGAGAGGGAGAAGCAGGCTCCCCGCAGAACAGGGAGCCTGATGCGGGACTTGATCCCAGAACCCTGGGATCATGACCTGAGCTGAAGGCAGAGGCCCAACCAACTGAGCCACCCAGGTGCCCGTCCAAATCTTTTTTTTTTTTTTTAAGATTTATTTATGAGAGAGAGAGAGAGCAGGAGGAGGGGCAGAGGGAGAGGGAGAGAGAGAATCCTAAGCAGATTCTCTGCTGAGCATGAAACCTGACACGCGGGGCTCCATCACAGGAGCCTGAGAGCATGACCTGAGCCGAAATCAGGAGTTGGACGCTTACCTAAGCCATCCAGGGGCCCCTAAAGCCCAACCCTTAAAGCCTTACTGTGTCACTTGTACCTTCTGATAAGCATTCCTATTATATTAAGTATGGTTGACTATCACTTTCATCTTTACAGAGACAGCATTTTAAAATAGATTTTAAATGGGTTATTTAGTAGCTATTGAGTAGCTATTGAGACTTAGCAAAGGGATGGAGAATTTTTAAAAAGGTATGTTTATAAGCAGTGGTAGATAGGAGTTGAGTAAGTGAATTGTGCATTTATTTTAGAAATCTTATTCATTAGAAAATAGAGAACACTAGGGGAAAAGACTCTTGATTTTATTAACTAAATGTACTTCATGCATATAAAGCAATTGAGTAGAGTCAATTCAGAGGGAAAATGATGTCAAAGAGGAGAGTAACAATTTTACTTCATAAGTTGCTAACTCAAGTAATGAGCATTTAGGAAATATACTGGTACAGCCTACAGATGAGTTAAAGTTTTTTCTTAATTAAGCCTTCTTTAGAAGAGTTGGCTTTAGTGACTAGGCTGTTTTTATGTAGTGTTTTTCTATGTTCATTTTTATTTACATCATGTTGGTGAGTGATGTCATCAGTACAAATCATATGGCAATAGATAAGCTGTTGTTTAAATCCAGTTCTGATTTTCTTAAAAAAGAAATGTGTGTACAGTGTAGTTTCTCTGTTATCCAAGGGACCTAATCCTTGGGCCTATGTAGCCATCAAATAAAGTACCATATTTCATTAGAGGGAGCTTCCCAAGTGCATGGGGGATTAACCAGCATTTACAGGGTTTACCTTATATCTCCAACATAAAACAACTGATGTAAAGAATGGTATCGTGTAAATGTTCTTTGGTATTGTAATCAGTTTTCACTTTTAATTATTTCATAGGTTAGTATTTTGACAGGAATAGGATAACGATGCTTTGCTTACATTGTGATTTATTTTGATAATTGCCTGATGCTCAGAAAATAATAAAAAAATCTCAATAAGAAAATAGACTGCAACTATTTAAGCTATAATACTGCTTTCTTGTTTTTATAAATTAATTTTAAGCACAGGGCTTATATTTAAAGCTGTTTTTGACTGAGACAATTATAATACTGAACTCTCTGCGCAGTTTTGCAGAATTACTCTGCCAATCCAAATAGGTGTAGCATGGAGAATACATAAAAGAAGCTGCTTCAAGGTATAACAGGACCCATTACTGAATTGCTTGAAATGGTTATTCTAGAAAAAATTTCACTTTCACACATGGATTTTCTTATAGGTCAACATTTTATATAAGGGATCCTTATGGCAAATGGGTGATAGGAAGGGCAAAATAAGAGGAAAGATCCATAAGTAATGATGTAATCAGTTGCAGTTGGTATAGCAGGCAGGAGGTAAGAGGACATTTGGTTCTGTTTTGACATGCTAAATCTTTTATAGACAATATTCTAGTTTCAATACATTTATGCTATCTTCTTTATTTGTGTTTCAGCATTCGATAAGCATATACTTCCAGAAGGACTTTGGTCTGTTGTTATAAATTAAACACATGTTTTTTCAGATGGATTGTTCAGTGCATTTATAGCATAGATAATGTAGAGAAAGGTTGATGTGGAAATGATTGTTTTTATAAATATTCATCCAATGAGTCACCCACATGTTTTCAAAATGACTTATATGTATTAAGATATATGCATGACAGATTCTATACTAGAGAAATAACGCTGATTTTGTAACAATTAACATAAAATTAAGCTTTTCCATTCTCTCATTCTGTCTACCACCATGATCGAATTTCATGTCTTTGACAATGAGTACTTAGATGTTGAGTACTTACTTAGATGTACAGTTGATGTCTTCAGACTCCGAGTCAGAGCAAGATGCTTAAAAACTCAGTTGTGAGTCTTTAAAAAGAAGAATAAAGGTGGAAGACTCGCACTACCTGATATTAAGCCTGCTGTATAACATTTGTTAGTAAACCTAGCTGTGGTAATGGTAGAAGGGTGGACACATGAATTTATGAAACAGAGAAGAGAATCAGAAAATAGACCTACATAAATATACCCAGCTAATTTTTGACACAGAAACAAATGCAGTTTGGTGAAAGAAGGGTAGCTTTTGTAACCAATGATGCTGGAGCAGTTGGATATCCATAGACAAAAAGGTGAACCTTGACCTCACACTTTTAGAACAATTAGCTCAAATGAATCCTGGACATAAATGTAAAAATAAAACTTTAAAACTTTTAGAAAAAAAATAAGAAAATTCTCAGTGCTTGGTCCTAGGTAAAGCGTTCTTACACTTGATACCAAAATCCTAACTGATGAGAGGAAATACTAATAAATTGGACTTCATCCAAATTAAAAACGTTTGTCCTGTGAAAGTCTTTGTTAAAAGAGTGAAAATACAAGCTATAGACTGGGCATAAGTATTTGCAAAACACATGTCCAGCAAAGGATTAGTATCTAAAATATATATTAAAAAACCTTAAAACTCATCATTAGGAGGAGAATCTCATTAGAAAAGGAGTAAAAGATACAAACATAAATTTCATGTTAAAGGATGCACAGATGATATGAAATTATGTTTAACATCATGAGCCATTAGGGAAATGCAAATTAAAACCACAACGAGACACTACATACCTATAAGAATAGCGAAAATAGAAGATAGTGACACTACCAAATGCTGACAAGGATGTAGAGAAACTGAATTATTCATATATTATTTCTCCTTTGTAGTGATATTTCATCATGGTTTTAGTTTTCATTTTCTTATAGTTCATGATATTGAATGTCTTTTCATATGCTTATATGTATAACTTCTTTTGTTGTTTTGTGAAGTATCTATTCAAGTCCTTTGCCTGATTTTAAATTGGGATGTTTATTTACTGTGTTAACTCTTCAGATTTCTTTATATGCTTAGGATACAAGTACTTTGCCTACTGTGTGATTTGCAATGTTTTCTTCCAGTCTATAGTTTTTCTTTTTATTCACTTAACAGTGTTTCTCGAGGTAAAATTTAAAAATTTGATGAAGTCCAAATTAATCATTTTTCTTTTCTATAGATGTGCTTTCTTTATCGTGTCTCTAAGAATTTGTGTGTGGTGTAAGACAAATTTTATTTTCCAAGAATTTTTTTCCCTAAGGAAGACTTTTTCCTATATTTTCTTACAAAAACTTTATAGATTTAAAGTTTAAATTTAGATGTATCATCTGTTTTGTGTTAATTTTTGTATAAGATTTGGAATTTCATCTAAGGTTCATGTTTTTATGGATTTCCAATTTGAATACCATCTGTTTACAGGATCATTCTTTCTCCATTGAATTGCTTTTCTACCTTTGGTAAATATCATTTGACCATATTTGCATGGTTTTATTTCCTGACTATTCTTTTACATTAATCTCTGTGTATATCTCTTCGTCACTACCACTCTGTGTTGACTACTGTAGATTTGTGATTAAGTCTTGAAATCCTTTAATGAGTTTCTTCCACTTTATTGTATTAAAAATAATTTAGCTATTCTACTTACTTTGTTTCTCCATATAAATTTTAATACTAACCTTTCTATGTCTACAAAAATTCCTACTAGGATTGTGATTGGAATTACACCAAATGTATATGTCATTTTGGATAGAATTGACATCTTTAGTGTATTGCATCTTTCAATCCACAAACACAATATGCATCTCCATTTATATTGTCTCCAATTTCCCCTATGAGTATTTTATTGTAAAAATACTAAAAAATCATAAAACTGATCATATTTTGTTGGATTTCTACTAAAATATTTTGTTAGAGTTGTTAATGATGTTTCTTTTTTAGTTTCAGTTTTCAATTGCACCTTGTTAGCATATAGGAATACATTTGATTTAATTTGATTTTTGCATGTTATTATTTTGTGTTACAACTTGATAAATTCACTTATTAATTTTAGGAGATGTTTTTATAGATTCCCTGGGATTTTTTACATAGAAAATTGTATAATCTGTGAATCGAGACATTCTTATTTCTCCTTTTCCAATACATATGGATTATATTTTTATTCTCTAACTACTCTGGCTAGGACTTTCGGCTTGGTGTTGAGTGAGATTCTTCTTTCCAAAAATATTCAGTCTTTCTCCACTAAATAGATATTTTTTATAGGTGCTTTTTATGAGGTTGAAGAGTTTCTCTAATATTTCTAGCTCATTGTTTTTCTTATGAATATTGAATTTTGTTAAATGCTTTTTACTACATGATGTTTTTATTCTTCAGACTTAATTTGTAGGATTACATTGATTGATTTTCAAATATTGAACTGTCATGCATTCCTGAGACATACCCCATTTAGTCCTGATATATTATTCTTTATGTATATTGCTAGCTTTAGTCTGCTAATATCTTATTGGGGATTCTTGCATTTATTTCATGAGGGATATTGGGCTGTAGTTTTCTTTTTTTATACTTAGTGTGGCTTTGGTGTTAGCCTAATGTTGGCCTCACAAAATGAGCTGGGCAGTGTTCTGTCTTCTTCTATTTCCCAGAAGAGATTATGTAGAATTGGTATTATTACTTCTTCAAAGGTTTACAGAATTTGCCAATGAAACTATCTGGGCTTAGTGATTTTTTTTCAGGAGGTTTAAATAATGAATTGAATTTCTTTTAATAGTTATAGGACAATTAAAGTTATCTGTTTCATTTGGAGTGAGTTTTGTAATTTGTAGATTTTTAGGAATTGGTTCCATTTCATCTACATTGTCAAGTTTATAAGAATAGAGTTGTTCATGGTGTTCCCTTACTATCGTGTTAAGGTCTCTTGGATTCGTAATGATGTCTCCTCTTTCATTTCTGATACTGATAATTTAGGTGTATCTTTTTTATAGTCACCTTGGCTAGAGGATTATTAATTATATTGATGTTTTCAAAGGACCAGCTTTTGTTTTCATTGATTTTCTCTATTGTTTTTCTCTTTTCAATTTCACTGATTTCTACTCTAGTCTTTTCTTTCTGCTTCCTTTGGTTTTATTTTGCATTTTCTTTTTAATTTCTTAAGTCATAATGTTAGATTTTTATTGATTTGGGAACTTTTTTTCTTTTTTTTAGAATTTTATTTACTTAAGTTATTGGTGCAACTGATGTGGGGCTCGAACTCATGACCCCTAAATCAAGGATTGCGTGCTCTTCCAACTGAGCCAGCCAGGTGCCCCATGACCTTTTTTTCTAATACATGCATTTAATGCTATGAATTTCCCTCTAAGAAGTGTTTTAGCTATACGCCACCCATTTTTGACATGTTGTGTTTTTATTTTCATATATTCAAGATATTTTTTACTTTTTTCAAGAATTCTACTTTGACCCATAGGTTATTTAGAAGTGTTTTGATTCATTCCAAACATTTGAGGAGTTTGTCAATACCTTTCTGTTCCTGATTTCTATTTAATTGTGTTATGGTCAGATAAATTTGTATGATTGTTATTCTTTTAAATATATAATTTTTAATGGCCCAGAGTTGGTTCTGTCTTGGTCACCGTACTGTGTAAAATTGAGAAGGATGTGTATCCTGCTACTGTTAGATGAAATATTTTTTAAATATCAAGTTTATAATTATCCTTACTTGATTTCTTCATGTTTGTTATGTCAATGACTGAGAGAGGACTGAAGTCTCAAAATAAAATTGTGGATTTCCTCATTTTTCCTTTTAAATCTATCAAGTTTTGCCTCATGTGTTTTGAACCACTGTTGTTAGTTGTGTACACACTGAAATATTGTTATGTTCTCTTGGATAATTGATTCCATTATTATTATGTAATGCTCCTCTTTATCTCTGATAATACCTCTTATCCTGGAGACTATGATGTCAAAAGTTAATATTGCTACTGAAACTTTATTTTTTGATGCAGTCATTCCTTTTTTAAAATAAAAAAAAACTTAATTGAGCTGTAATTCACTTACTTAAAACATGAAAATCAATATTTTTAGTGTATTCACAGATCGTTTTGCAATTATAACCACAATCTAATTTTGGAACGTTTTCATTGCCCCATAAAGAAACCCCATATCAGTTAGCAGTAATTCTCTTCTCCATTAATCCCCCAGATCTAGGCAACCATTAAGCTAATTCTATCCCCATAGATTTGTCTATTCTGGATATTTCATATAAATGGAATTATGCAATATGTGGCCTTTTGTGACTGGATTTGTTAACAGAATGTTTACAAGATTCAGCCATGTTGTAACATAAATCAGTACTTCATTTTTTTCATCACTGAATCATATTCCATTATATGGATACACCTCATTTTGCTTATCATTTCATTGGTCGATGGACACTTTGGTGGTTTCTCATTTTGCCTATTATAGATAATGCTGATATGAACATTTTAGAAGTTTTTGTGTAGATATATGCTTTCATTTATCTTTTTAAAAAAGATTTATTTATTTATTTGAGAGAGAGAGAGAGAGCACATACTAGCAGAAAGAGAGGGAGAGAGAATCTCAAGCAGACTCCATGCTAAGCCCGATGTGGAGCTCAATCTCAGGACTCTGAGATCATGACCTGAGTTGAAACCAAGAGTCAGACGCTCAACCAACTGCAGCACCCAGGTGCTCTTGTTTTTGTTTATCTTTGACATACACCTAGAAGTTGAATTTCCAAGTGATATGGTACTCTATGTTCAATTATTTGGAGGACTAACATTCTGTTTCCTAAAGTGACTGTATCATTTTATATTTCCAATAAGTATCTGGTGGGGTTCCTGGAGAAGGCTGTTAGAGGCTGTTAGTGAGCTCCTCTTGCTAGCGTTCAGAGTTTTCATACTTGGGCTAGTCTATGCTTGGCCTTCAGCATTTAGTTAAAATTTCTAATTTAATCCTCCTACCTGCTTATATGGCATTCAGTGTTGTCTTCCCCACATAAGCAAATGCTTTCAACTTGTTTCTTTCTAGAGGTTTGGGCTTGTTTGCCCTGTGATCTCTTATCTGTGATAGCTCCAAGAAAAGTTCTTAATCTACAAGTTGCTTAGCTTTTTTCTTGTTACAAATTTCGTACTAACGTCTTTCTAGTTCTCTATATATCCAAGCTAAAAATGCTATTTAGTGGTGAGTGTTAGCTATTCTTTATATATTGTGGATACCAGTCCTTTATTATCTATATGTTTTGCAAAAGTTTTCTTTTAGTCTGTTGCTTGCCTATCCCTTTTCTTAATGGTGTTTGTTGATGAACAGAAGCTTTCAGTTTTGATGAAATCTAACTTAACTATTTTTTTATTGTTTGTACTTTCTGTATCTTGTCTAATAAATATTTTCCTAAATATTTATAAAAATATTTATTTTCCTTAATTTATCAATTTTCAATATTTTCACAAAGATATTTACGATATCTTTCTAGAAGCCTTAAAATAATATATATCTAAGGGCATTATTGGTCTTGAACTTTTCTGGTACCATTTTTGGAAATCATTTTACTTTGTGTGTGTGTGTCTAGTTTTGAGTTCTTCATTTTGTTGCACTGATCTATCTACTCACTAACACCGTACTGTCTTGGTTACTATAGTATTATAGTGAATGAGTCTAAAAATTATGTTGGGTGATTTTTAAAACTTTCTTCCTCTTTTCAATATTTTTTTGGATAGTTTATGTCCTTTGCATTTCCATGTAAGTTTTGGAAGTAGTTTGCCCATTTTTACAACAAAGACTCCTAGGATTTTGATGGGGGTGGGGTTGAATCTATGGATTAATTTTGAGAAAATTTATAACAATATTTTGACTCCAATATAGGAACCTAGCATATATTGTCCTTTATTTAAGGACCCTTTAATTTTTCTCAGCAGTGTTTTATTATTTTCTTTGTGCAGGTCTTGTACATCTTTCATTAACTTTATCTCTAAGTAATTATGATTTTAAAAGCTATTTTAAATGATATTATATTATCTAAAAATTTTTCATTTTATACTGATTAAGTGATTTAGTGTTAATTTGATGTTTGTGTAATTACTTTTTATACTATGATGTTTCAAAATTCACTTACTTACATTTCATAGTTGTTTTACAGATGACTTGGAATTTTCTACATTTAACAATCATGTTATCTTCAAATAAAAACTGTGTTTTTCCCTTTTCTATGGCTAGGCACAGTGGCACAATGTTGAATAGAAGAGATGAGAGAAGACATTTGTATCTGTTCCTAATCTTTGGAAGAAACATCTTTGATATTGCATTATTAATTATAATGTTAGATATGTATTTTTATATGCAAATCATCAGGTTGAGGAAGTTCCCATATATTTTTAGTTTCGAGACAATTTTTATTATGAATGATGTTGAATTTTGTCCAATAAGCATATAATTTTACTCCTTTAATCTGTTGATGAATATGGTTGTATTTATTGATTTTTGATTGCTAAGCCAATCTTGCATTTTGGGAATCAAACCCTATTTGAACAAGATGCAATATCCTTTTTATATATTATTGTATTGATTTGGTAATGTTTTATTAAATATTTTTGCATCTGTGTTCTTGAGGGATATTTGTCTTCAGTTATATTTTCTTGTAATTCATTTGTCTAGTTTTTGTATCAAGGTGTAATAGAGGTCTTCTAAGTGAGTATTTTCTCTTATTACATTTTCTGGACGTGTTTGTAGCATTGTATTATTATGTAGCACCAGTATTATTTTTCTTCTTCAGTGTTTGATCAGATTAACTAATGAAGCCATCTGGGCCTATATTTTTATTTGTGATATAATACAGTTTTATATCGTGCTTATTTAATTAACATTATATCATGAAAACTTCCATTTTTCACTAAATATTTTTCAAAAACAAGATTTTTTGCAGTCGTATAATATTTATTTGAATAAATATACTGTAATGGATGTAACTAGTCCCCTGCATTTGGGTATTTTGGTTGTTAAATATATTCCCTCATTGATCTCTTACTACCAAACAATAAAACAATTAAAATATGATGCTCTTTCCTCTAAAACATATATCTACATGGAAGAATATTTATATATAATATGTATATTACATTGTATATCATATAAAACTATAAAGTATATTATATACATTATGTATGTAATAAATATGTGTATGTATACAAAATAGATACACACACATGCATGCACACACACACATGCTGGGAGAGATGGGCAGACTGACAGACTCTGGTGTTAGATATATCAGTACATTAACACAGTCCAACTTTAGATATTGGGAGTTCAGGAATTTTTTTGTGCCCTTTTCATAGTTTTCGGTATTTCTATATATTTTTTTCCAGACTGACAATGTCACTTTGTAATTAGGCAGGAAAGAAAAAAACTAGACTATTTTTATTCTTGGGAATTAAAAAATAAGGGATTTTTTAAAGCTATTACAGACAGGTTGAGAAATTACTAAAATACTATATGGTAATTAAAATTCTGGCAGTGTTCATATTTGAGATTTTTTTCCCCAACAGTAGAATGTTAAATGATGTCTGAGTCAGTGTAGTATTTCAGGCTCCCATGGGAATTGCCAAATTATTAAGAGGGCACTTATGCTCTTTGGGAATAGGTCCAGCTTTTAGTTTTTCTTCTTCAAAGTCTTAAAGAAATGAAAATCTTCACAGCAAATGGTTTTTTGTTGTCATTGTTGTTGTTGTTCCATTTGGTTTACAGCACAGAAGGCTACCCAATGTCAGGAGACACCAGAAGAATTTGGTTTGGAGTTTTTAAAGTTGTTTGAGAAGGGGAAGGGAGATGAAAGGAATTACTTTGAAGAATTACCCAGCCAGTTGGTTTAATGTGACCAGTGATAGGATAAAGTAAAAGTTTTAGAACATGTAGTTCACTGTGACTGCTACAGTTTTTCAGGACAATTAAGAAATAAACTTTATTGCTCAGTCTTAAAAAATATTGGAAGAAACATATGGTCACTTCATCAAGTGCCTGTAGAATGAATCGGGGGTGACAGTTTAGAAGTGTTACCTAAACTCTGACTTCTTATTTGGCCTTGTACAAAGGTATGTGACAGCTTGTAAGTTTTAGAAGAGACATTGAGAGAATGAAAAATACAGGGCTTTTAAAAAGGTACATGTATTTATATATAGGTATATATAGGTAGAGATCAAGTGTTATATAGGTAGAGATCAAGTGTTATATAGGTAGAGATCAAGTGTTAACCCACCCCCCCTTCCAACAAAACTGGGGAAAGAAAGATAAAATCATCAGAAGTCCTAAGATTATTTAGGCTGTTTCAGAGCAACCATTAGGGATAAGGATGAGTATAGCAGGAGGAATGGGACCAGCGGACCAAGGAAGGATAAGAGTTGGTTGGGAGTTTGAGAGAAAAACTGTAAACAAAGTAGAGAAAAATCCATATGGGTATTGGGCATAGGGTGAAAACGTTTGCTTGTTTGTTTGTTTTTAGTTCCCAAATTTGTATGATTTCAGGATGTTCTGATATTTATACCTAAAATATGTTATTTCTACAGCAGTGTAGGTTTAAATGACACTAGGAACAAATAATGAGGCCTTTAAGAAGATGAACAAAGAATGAAGGATAGGAGTAAAATCTTATTGCCCTATTTCTCTAGCTCAGTATTTCATAATGTATAGTCTGAAGACTACTCACAGTTGCATCACTTGGGATGCTAGCTAAATAGAATCTAATAGCGTCTTGAACCTCACTTCAAGCATAAGTTATTTCCAAGGATTTGAACCTGGGATCAGCATTTTTAACAAGCTTCACAGATGACTCAGCACAGGAAAGTTTGAGAACCACTGCTATCTAGTGTATAGGGCTGACTTGGTCCCATCGTGACCTAATCCAAAACTCTTCTTTTTCTGCTCCATCACCCCATCCTCTTAAACACCCATCACCCTGTCCCTTTAAACACACATTTGGATCATTTCCTTTATCTGGAATAGATGTCACTTACTTCAAAATTGTTTTGTCTTATCACTCCTTTTGTTCAGTACTGAACTAAAAGTACATTGCTTATAGCTGTTCACTGTTTTGCCGAGGTGCCAAGTTGAGTAGTGCACATTTAGCCAGTACAGGGCAGGTCACTTAGTTTGTGAGTGAGCCTAAGCAACTGCCTGCTGGACAGCTATACTCTTTGTGGCTTCTTTCTTCCTTTTTTTTTTTTTTTTTTTTAAAGATTTTATTTATTTATTTGACAGGGAGAGCAATCACAAGTAGACAGAGAGGCAGGCAGAGAGAGGGGGAAGCAGGCTCCCCGCTGAGCAGGGAGCCCGATGTGGGGCTCGATCCCAGGACCCTGAGATCATGACCTGAGCCGAAGGCAGAGGCTTTAACCCACTGAGCCACCCAGGCGCCCCGTGGCTTATTTCTTCTGCTCGTTATTAGGTGCACTTTAATTGTTGTGAAGTTATAAATAGTATGTATGTATTTTTACTCAGAATGAACCTGACCAGAAAGCTATCTAAGAATGATTGTAATAGAAGTGAAGTAGTATGAGAAAGTTACCTTTAGCCATGACATACTTGTGTAAATGAACTTCCAGTTGCATATTACTACAATTTGTTTGGAACATTACATATCTTAGTGCTTTTTGTAATTTGAGGATTTGGTAGTTTGAAAATTTATGGAAAGCATTTGAAAATTTATGGAAAGCATTCTACCTGTCTTCTCTTTTTTTCCCATTAGGCAGTGATCCAAGTCTTTTTGGGTTATTTGTGTTCCCATATTTCCCTTTGATTATTTGAGAGGTAGGAGGCCAAAGGAGAAGGAACTGGAGCTCCTATGGTGGGACAAACTGAAGTATCACCTTTGTTTTATTTTGTAGCCAGATGTATGATGAACATGGATAGGACATAGAGTATATAGACCAGAACCAGGAGAGGAGGTGGGTTTTAGCAGTAGGCAGTTTGTTAGTCCAGTTATTTGTGTAGACAGTGTGGTTGACTGTGATAGGTAATGTTTACAAGTGAGTTGAGTACAAGAACCAGGGTAGCTGGGGCACCTGGGTGGCTTAGTCAGTTGGGCGTCTGCCTTTGGCTCAGATCGTGATCCCAGGGTCTGGGATCCAGCCCCACATCGGGCTCCCTGCTCAGCAGGAAGCCTGCTTCTCCCTCTCCCACTCCCCTGTGCTGATGTACCCTCTCTCACTGTGTCTCTCTCTGTCAAATAAATAAATAAAATCTTTAAAAAAAAAAAAAAAAAGAACCAGGGTAGCTGGTAGGAGGCATTGTGCAAAGATCAAAGTCAACGTGATAGGTCTGGCAGTGGGATTGAAGTAAAGTTGAAAGAGTTTTACAGTGACTACTCGTGTAACCACTACCTAGATTTTACCATTAAATTTTGCTATATTTGTTTTATCTCTGTGTCAGTTTATTCATTTCATTACCTGTTAATTCATACTAATTCATTAATTCATACTAATTATTTGACTCATTTAATTATAAATTGTGGAGATACATCCTATGATTATGCATCAGAAAAATTAATATTGCTAAGATGGCAGTACTCTCCAAATTGATCTAAAGATTCAGTGCAGTCTCCATAAAAATCACTGCTGGCTTTTTTGCAGAAATTGAGAAGCTGACCTAAAATTCATATGGAAATGCAAGAGACCCAGAATACTCAGAACAATCTTGAAAAAGAAGAACAAATTTGGAGGACTCACACTTCCCAATTTCAAAACTTCCTAAGTTACAATAATCAAGACTATATGATATTGACATAAGAAGAGACATATAGATCAATGAAATAGAATTGAGAGTCCAGAAATAAACCCTCATTTTTACAGTCAATTGATTTTTGACTGGGGTGCCAAGACAATTAGATGGAGGAAAGGAGACAGGCTTTTCAACGAATGGTGTTGGGCCAGCATGCAAAAGATAGTTGGAACCTATCTCCACCATATGCAAAGTTTAATTCAAATTTTTTATATGAAATGTAGAGAATAAATAAATTCGTATAGACAGAAAGTAGATTAGTGGTTGCCTAGGGCTGGGAGGGGGTTGGAAGAAAATCAAGAGTGACTAATGGGTACAAGATTTCTTTTTGGGATGATGAAAATATTCTAAAATCAATTGTGCTGATGGTTGCAAAAGTCTATGAGTATACTAAAAATCATTGAACTATATAGAAACTATCGCTCAATAAGCTGTTAGAGAAAAACAAGTAAATTGCAGAAATAAGTACAGTTCCTTCTAAATATTTCAATATATTATTAATATATATTCAATATTTGTTTACAGACTTTTCTTATAAAATTATATAAAGTGAAATGCATAAATATTAAGTGTGTATTCACTGAGTTTTGACATATGCATACACCTGTGTAACCCAGTCCCCTGTCATGTTATAGAGTATTAACATCACCCCCAGAAAGTTCCCTCCTATCATCTTCCCAGTGCATTTTCTCTTACACCCTACGAGAGGCATCCTTTGTTCTTTGTTCTGATTTTTTCTACCACAGAAATCATTTTGCCTGTTTTACTATTATAAATATTATGTATATAATATATCTATGGCATCACATAGGTACTATTTTGTGTAAGACTTTCACTCACTATGCTGTTTTTTCTTTAAGATTTTATTTATTTATTTGAGAGAGAGCACATGCATAGCAGTGGGGATGGGCAAAGGGAGAGGGAGAAGCAGGCTCCCTCCTGGGACCCTGATGGTGGGGGGCGGTCTTCGTGGGATCATGACCTAAGTCTAAGGCAGAAGCGTAACTGTGAGCCACCCAGGCCCCCAAAGATTGTTTATTCATTACCATAATGATGTATACCTAACCTCTTTCCAGTGTCTGGATATTATGAATAAAACTGGAACAAACATTTTATCACAAGCCTTTTTGTGAACCTATGTTTTTATTATTTTTCTTGGATAAATACCTAGGAGAGGAATTGTTGGGTCATAGGGAAGATATATGCTTACGTTCATGAAAAGCTGCCAGTTTTCCCAAAATGCTTATGTCATTTTACATTACCATCAACTATGTATGAGAGTTTCAATTGTTCTACAACCCCTCCAGTATTTAATGTTATCAATCTTTTTATTTTTAAGTCATTCTGCTGATTGTATAGTGGTATCTCATTGTGCTTTTAATTTGCATTTTGCTGATAAAGAATGATGTTGATCACTTTCTCATGTCCTTATTGGCCATTTGTATGTCTTCTTTTGTACAATGTCTGTTCAAATCTTGTGCCTCTATTTCCATTAGGTTTGTATTTTTATTGTTGAGTTGTAGGAGTTCCTTTTACATTTAAGATATCAGTACTTTGTCAAATATATGTAATATCTTCTTCCATTCTCTGGCTTGCTTCTTCATATTGATAATGCTGTCTTTTGATGAACAGACATTTGAGCTTTGATGAAATCTTATTTGTCAGTTTTTTTCTTTCGTGGTTGTTCTTGTCTTTGTCCTGTCTAAAAACAATCTTTGCCTAACCTCAAATCATAGCGATATGTTGTTCCTCTAACAACTTTGTGGTTTTTAGCTTTTATGCTTTTTGGGATTTTTTTAGCTTTTTTTTTTTTTTTAGCTTTTATGTTTTTGTCTATGATCCATTTCAAGTAATTTTTGTGTTTGGTATGAGGTAGGGATTGAGGCTAATTTTTTTTCCATAGAGATATTCAGTTATCCCAGCACCATTTTTTGGAATATTTTTTCCCTATTAGATTGCTTTGATACCTTTATCAAAAATCAAATATACTACATTTGGTTTAGTTGATTTATCTGTTAATTATTATGATGATACCACACTGTCTTAATTACTGTACATGTATACTAGGTCTTGAAGTCAAGTTTGTGAACACCCCTACCAAGATTAAGCAAAAGAGCTAATAAAGAAAAACACGATTCTTTTAAAAGATATTATTTATGTGTTTATTTGACAGACAGAGACACACAGCAAGAGAGGGAATACAAGCTTGGGGAGTAAGAAGGAGAAGCAGGCTTCCTGCTGAGCAGGGAACCTGATGCAGGGCTTGATCCCAGGGCCCTGGGATCATGACCTGAGCTGAAGGCAGACACTTAATGACTGAGCCACCCAGGCGCCCCAGGAAAAACAAGATTTTAACTAAGTTATGATAAATGTCTTTATCTTCCTGATAGAAATAATCATTCCTTTTGAGTATTCTCAACTTGGTTAAATAAACCATTATAATTTTCAGAAAGCCACTACTATTTAATAGGGAAACTACTCTAGTGATATGTGTAATTTGGGGTATAATCTTTGGGAGTATTTGAAACTGGGTGTGGTGCATAAACAATGAATCTTGGAACACTGGAAAAATAAAATAAAATTAAGATGTTAAAAAAAAAAGAATAAAGAAAAGAAACTAGCATTAGTAACCTTTCCTGAAACACTTAGTAGGACTCAGGCATCCAGAACCATTGCACTAGTTTTGCACTGTTCACCTCCAGGGAGCGCCATTCACACTGGCATTGTTAGAAAAGTAAATAAAAACAAGAAAGAGATTAGAACAGAGAGGAAAGATGAGGAAAAGAGATAAAAGAAATATATGTGGTGTAAATGACAGGTCATCACATGTCTGGTATCCTTTAGATAGACTAGAAGTGTCAGTTTCAATCATTTATTTTATTTTATTTTTTTCAATCATTTATTTTAAAAGTCTTGAAGAAATAAAGCAGATAGGGGCACGTGGGTGGCTCAGTCAGTGAAGAGTCTGCCTTCTACTCAGGTCCAGATCCCCAGGTTCTGATCCAGCCACACATGGGGCTCTCTGCTCAGTGGGGAGGGAGTCTGCTTCTCCCTGTGCTCCTCCCCCTGCTTGTGCTTGCTCTCTCTCTCCCTCTCTCTCAAATAAATGAATAAAATCTTTAAAAGAAAAAGAAATAAAGCAGTTAAAAGTAGAACTTCTCCAGCCAACGAATATGTGTGTAAGATGACCAGAGCTCATTTCATTCACACCTCTGCTTCTTCCACCCACAGTCTCTAAAGTTGAAATTCAGAATATAAGGTTGTTATGTTGCTTTTTGCAGTTTGGACTTTGATAAGTTATGGTGGTCTTAAAAAAAAAAAAGTATTGTGCTATGTACCAAAGTGAAAACTGTATGTTTATAATTCTTTGAACATTTTTTGCCTTTAAAGCAATTAACAATTGTCTTAAGTAATTGTCTCCAATTATTGCATCTCTGATTTGACCATTGAGAATCCTGTGTATAAATAGATTTATTTAGCAACATATATATTTGAGGTTGCTAACATCTGTCTAGTTAAGTTTAATGTAGTGAGGGGTGCCTGGGTGGCTCAGTGGGTTAAGCCTCTGCCTGCGGCTCAGGTCATGATCTCAGGGTCCTGGGATCGAGCCCTGCATTGGGATCTCTGCTCAGCGGGGAGCCTGCTTCCTCCGCCCCGCACCCCCCCCCCCCGCCTACTTGTGATCTCTGACTGTCAAGTAAATAAATAAAATCTTTAAAAAAGTTTAATGTAATGAATAAAGTACAGTTTTGTATATACATTTACAAATATTTTATTTCTCCATTTCTTCCAATTCCTTTCCATGTTCTGATAACTAAAAGATGCTGAAAGAGTTAATATCTGCATAATCACCTCAATCAGAAACTATGACTTTCTCCTAACAGGTTTAAAATTTACAACTGTCATTTGTTCCTGTTATATAAGTGGGAGAAGATAGAGCAATTTGCTGATTTTTATTACTATTGATACCTATTTTTCTCTTCATTGGGTGTTTTGGCAGGTCAGCTCTACCTGTGGAGGTATACTGCAAATGTTATATTCAGTGATAGCGTTGCAGGTGATAACATCATGCTGCTTTTCAGTACAACAGTAATGATTTGGCTGCTTACATTGAATACCGATGAAAACGAAGAGTTCACACTCTTTGATAGTAATTATCTTGATGATATATTATAAATAACATATCTGGTATTAGAATAAATATAAACATAATTCAAAGGAACTAGCCGTCTTATTAAGTGTGTATTCAAGAAACTAGACTGAATTAAGTGGATCAATAGCACTTTAGTGAAAAAATAGTTGACTCACATATACTTAGGTTTATTTATTTTCTCTAAATCATGAAAGTCCTTTGAAATGGTGATTCCCATTTTTTATGGTTTTCATTACAGATTTTATCTAGCAGTCTTTAATAATTTTGTTTTGGAATTGTCATGTTTTCTGAGAATGTTAGAGCCTTCAGTAGGCAGCTTAGTTTTAATAATGTGGCTAGTTAAAAGAGGTATCATAAACTACACAGAAGCAAAAAAAAGGCGGGGAGCAACTTCGGATTGCATTGAAGGTCTGACATCTGTGAAAAGAACAGGGAGAAGAAAAGACTGAGTAGGAAGCATGTCAGACTGCAGCACAGTCCTAACAAATTTTAGCTAGGCCAATGGAGAGTCCTTGAGCCAAAGTCACCTGTTATTGGAGTCCTTTGTCATACAGGAGTGGGTCTGTACTAGAATTCCTGCTCTGCTCAGTCAGTTGTCTGGGAGCAGTCTGGACGCATGGCCTTGTTCTGAGCATGTTCTTGGGCTATCTATCAACTATGACCCCACATTTCCGTGTGTCGCACACATACACTTCATGCAGATTTGGAAGCAGTTTGTCAATGCATGGTGCCTGTGGCCCTGTATTCCTGAGGGGCAACTTAGAAGACAGAGGTTAGTTGGATGAACCATGGTCTCTCCCCACCACACACAGATACACACGCACGTACACACACAGACCACATAGTGATAAGTATTATGAAGAAGAATAAGAAATAGGAAATGATGGTTTTGCTTTTTTAGATAGAATTACCAGAGAAGAATTCTCTGAAGAGAGAATATTTGAACTGATACCTGAATGAAATGAGTGAGTGAGCCAGGCATGTGCATATATGGAATTTGGGGCATTCCAGCCAGAGGCAACAGCAAGAGCAAAAGCCCCAAAGCTTGAACATGAACACTCTTTGACATGTTTGAGGCAGAACATGAAGTTAGGCAATAAGACAATGTAAGAAATAAGGTCAGAAAGGTAGGAGGGGAGTCAGATATTGTGGTCTATGGAAAGGACTTTAGGGAATCCATGTGACTAAATTCAAATTTCATCTAAGCATATTTTGCCATTTTAGCTGTGAGTATATTGTGTTTGCCTTGCTGAAATTAAAGTCACTATGCTATTCTGTTTCCCTTATCTAAAAACTATTATTTTATCCATTTGTCCTATTAACTTTTCTGTAGTTCCTATAATTCTTCTCTTTTTAACAATACTGAAAATTTTCCAATTTGAGTCATGTAAACATCTTAACTACTTTCCATACATTTACGATTTTTCCTAATGGTGGTTATGAGAAAGTTTGCATTGGCTTAATGCATAATTTATTTGACCCTGGAAACATGAATATATTCAGCAGTTATGATGTTGCCTGCCCTTAAATAGGGTCTCAACTCCTTTCTAGTTTGAAGACCACATTTTTAGGTGATAAAGATAAAGATAAAGATAAAGAAAACCAAATGTTCTCCAAATACCAGACCAACTACTTCTCTGCTACTTTTGTTTTTCTAAGCATTTTTTCCCCATGAACTTTGGTTCCTTTTAGGTTTTTAGTTTTCTTGTGATTGTTCTTACATGTTTACATTACTCATTTGTGCTTGTCTTCATTTTGTTTTCCCCTTTATTCATCTTTCACATGTTTTAAAAGTCTGACTTAGTTGGAATGTTCCCTGTGTTGTACCTCTGGTTTGTTCATGCATCTCTATTTTCTTTCTCCTTGAGTTCTCATGCTGCTTTGATAGAATTTTACTTGTTAGAATTGCCCATAATCACTCTCCTATTAGAGTCTTTGGTCATGAAATTGCAGTTATAATTTTGAACTTTCAAAAATCGACTTTTTAGTGTACAGGGTATGCAGTTGACTATACTCAGCTTTCTCTTACCTTGCTATTAGCAACCCCAATCTGACATTACAGTTTTTCATCCTTTGGTTCCTTTTACTGCCAAATGTCAATCAATTCAACTCTGCTCCTCAGGCTTAAAGTCCAGAATGCTTTTGTTGGAAATAATCTGATTTCAACCATCTTCTCAAGGCTATGAATCTTCCCAATTTTTTTAAACACATTGGTTCTCAGCCCTGGGTGCACATTAGACTTAATTGGTGTGGGTTGGGGACAGGGCAGTCAGATTTAGGACTACCGTTGTAATGGAAAAGGAAGCTGTACAGAACTTTTTCTGTTATCCAAGTGATGAGGAGATTTATTTTTGTTTATTCATTACCATCTTCTTAATATCTCCTCTTATCATGAAATAATTTTTTCCACCCACTCTTCGTTATTCTTTTTTTCTTAGTTCTCTATCTTGGCTAAGAATGTTTTGTTCTCTAGAAGAATAACTCTTTGCACTTATAGCCCCAATATATTTTGTAAGAAACCATGACAGTTGTCATTATTTTTGCTCTATAGATCAGCTTTAGTCAGTAGAAATGGCACAGCATGTCATGTATATCATTTTAAATTTTCTAGAAGTGACATTATGAAAGCATAAAAAAACCCAGGTGAAATGAACTTTAGTAACATGTTATTTAATCCACTGTATCTAAAATGTTATCATTTCAACATGCTATATATAATAAATACGTAACTGGGGCGTCTGGGTGGGTTAAAGCCTCTGCCTTCGGCTCAGGTCATGATCTCAGGGTCCTGAGATCAAGCCCCGCATCGGGCTCTCTGCCCCGCGGGGAGCCTGCTTCCCCCTCTCTCTCTGCCTGCCTCTCTGCCTACTTGTGATCTCTCTCCTCTCTGTCAAATAAATAAATAAAATCTTTAAAAAAAACAATAAATGCATAATTTACTAATGAGATGTTTATACTATTTGGAAGCCAGTGTGTATTTTACATTTATAGAATATCTCGATTTGGACTAGCCACATTTCAAGTGTTCAATAGGCACATGTGGCTAGTGGCTACTGTATTGGACAGAGCAGGTCCAAATAAATAATTGTTCATATTATTTTCCTTTAATGTCTGCTATAATAATGCCTTTTGATTTGTTCTTTTGTCATAATTTCCTCCTAACTAGAATTAATCCTTTATCTTTTATAGCACTTTATTTATACTTCCGTCATAGTATTTTTATTTCCTATTGTTTTTATTATAGTATAATAATTGATTTGCTTTGCGTGTTTCTCTGAGTAAATTGCTGGGTCTCTGAGGGCAGATTCTGTGTACTGTATTCATCTTTGTGCCATCTTTCCCCATCCCCAGTAGTTCTCATGGCTTTTGAAATAGTAAAGCATGCAATAAATGTTTACGGAATTGAGTTGCATACAACCCATCTGTTGATGTGCCTACATACTGCAGGGTTAGTAACTAGGAATGTGGTCAGTATTCCCTCAAGAATAAAGAGACATTCCATTTTTAAAAATCTAGCCACAAATCAAGATAGCGTACATTCAAAAAAAAAAAAAAAAGCATACATTCTGTTTCGATTTTGTCTACTCACATATGTGTAGCTCTTATTCTACCAGATCTACCATTTGAATGTCCTTTTATGATTTTCTGGTATATGATATTTATTTCGTTCTTTTTGTTTCAAATTCAGTGTTGCCTTTAATTATGTTTGGATGACTAGCCTGGTAGGCCTGATTTTTAAAATTATTTTTGCTAGGTTATATATGCTTCTTAAAGCTTTTTACCAAGCACTGTAGTATTCATTCACTAGAAATGGGCTGGTGATAGAACTCTGGTATAATCCCATGTTAACAAACTTGATTAAATGGCACATTGCCAGGTTGTTGCTATTTTTATTAAAATAAAAGCTCATTGATGGACTCTATGTATGTAAGGTATATTGTGCACAGTTTCTCCTGTAAAGGATTTTCTATCTTCATCTCCCAGATGTGTTTGTTAAATCTTCTCTTTCTCACCTATAGCCTCCCTAAGATGCGGCTAAGTAAAGGACAGATTTTTGTCATGACAAGAGCATAAATTAACAATAAACTTTGAGTAGTATATAAATGGAAGCTGCTTTGGAAATAACTGCTCTATTTGAGTGACAAATATTGAAAAAGTACTGCCAGCTTTAATATTAGAGGAAGTTGTAAGTTTTCTAAATATTGACTTCACAATTACCAGACTATTGCACGGAGCTGGAGCTCTTATGATTTGGGAGGGTCTGTGGTGGTGATGGTTTACTATTTCCTACCTTTGATAAGGGATTCTGTGTAATCAGTGGCCCATAATCAGGAACATTATTAGGAAAGCATTGTTTTGTTTTGTTTTTTCCCTGTTGATTATGAGTGAAACAGCCAGAACTGAAGCATTCCTGCTTTTTGTGATTATACTAAACTAGGGTTTTCTTGATTTCTGCCTGTGTTGGAAAATACCATGGAGGTTTTCATGCAGAGCACTTGCTTTACTGAAAGTGGTAGCGGGATTTCCTGCTTTGCTGCCTGTGAAATAGAGATCATATTAGCTCCTCCTACGACGAATACCAGCTGCTGAGATGATCAGCCAGTAATTCTGTTAGAAATGCACAGGAAATGTTGGTCTACTCAGTGTAAGGGCAAAAAACTATTTTTTTCTTCTTACCTTCCTGCCAGCAGGCAACAGGGAGGCCTAGGGCATGTTAGTGCATTTTTGCACTGGCGCAGAGCCCTGGAGTTGGACTCACTGAGTCTTAAATGCACTTAGAACACAGGTTTTGACTGCTTATAAAGGAGTCATTCCAGACATATTTATGCTCAGCACAAGTCTAAAGTTTTTATTCTTATTATCGTGGTACTATGGTCTTTTTGTTTGTTTCTTTTATCTGTGATGTTGTACTTTTCCAAGGCCAAGTTAAAACAAAATAACTACAGATAAGCTCAACTTGTACTAATCTCTTTACATTTATGGAACTGCTTTACTGTAATCCTAAGAAAGATGTTGAAACTCAGGATATGTCTGTACAGGCCTGGTAGAATGGAAAGCCACAGTGCTGTTAGTAGCCAGTCCATAAAAACCTTCTTGCCACAAAATCAAGGTTTATCTTACTTCTCAGTTTTCTTTTCTCAGAGAAGCCGCAGCTGTGGTTAACTCATTTAACCAAAAATAAATCATTTTAAATGGTGTTGGAAGTTTTCATAACACCAGAAATAAATTATAACTTAAAATCCAATGTTTTTATTTTGTTACTCATGTTTATTATCCCATCATTTTCTGGACCTCTAATTTTTGGTTGGAGGTTTTGGATACTTTTCTTTTGGAGTTAGTAGTGGAAAGAATGGCATTTAGAGGCAAAAGACAAAAATCTGAGTTCAAGTGTTAGCTTACTATATGGTCCCAATTCAAGTCATTTAAGCTCCCTAAACCTCAATTTCTAAAATATACCTGCATACATCACAGAATTATTACTGAGAGGACCAAATATGATATATGTTATATCATTTGTAAATTATAAAGAACTACACAAATGCTAGTCATCATTTTTCTTGTTTTGCAGCCCTTTCACCCCCAAATCTTTAATACATCTATGGCATACACATAATCCCTTAGTCGCAGGTTAGATATAGATATGATGGTATCACTTAAGAATGTATATTTCATTTTATTGATGAAAATGTACATATCACCAGATTTTCTAATCCAAAGGTTCATATTAAAAACAAATAATTATCATTACGGCAGAAATCATTTATGTATAAAGCCCTACCCATCTCCCTATACCCCCAAAGTAAAATAACTACCTTCAATTTAAATACAGAAATTAAATGTTTCTTCTGCTGGTTATATTATATCTTCTAAGAAACAATATTAAGTGATTTGTTGGGTTGATCTCATTTTAAGATGATTTTAATCTGTTACTTGCTTGAGTTCCCATGTTGAATTTTCTTTGTAAGGGACATAAGCAGGTTAAATCTTACTGCAAAAGTGTCTTAAATCTTAGTACCATGGGCTGCCTTTTGAGTTCATCATCACTAGAGGTGTAAACTAGGTGAAACTGGATTGCTAGAAATGGTTTAAGTAGATATCATAGATCCTATAGATCTGAGAACTGGAAAGCTTCTTATTCTATGTTGCGATCCTTACTTGTGTTTATTTTCAAATTTAGATAACTAATATGTATATATACTTATTTCCTTCAAATATTGCTTATTCCACTTAAAAACCTTGGGAATTCTTGCTAGGGATAATCTACTGGAGTAGCATGCGAAAAATGCATTTTGTGTTTATTACCAATTTTCTAAACATTTCTTTCTCTTTTGAATACTTTATGTTCATCTCATGTGATTTATCTCATTTATCTCATTCTTTATAATAAATACTATTTGCTTATTTCTCTAATTCTCCTTTTTAGGTTATAAGATTTTCCAGGGAGATAAGATATTTAACAATCTCCATATATCCCATATTAATTTGTACAGAGCTGGACTCAATAAAAACTTCTCAAATTTAATTTTTGGTTACTGGCACCTAAAATTGGGGGAAAATTGCTCCTAATTAGAATAGCTTATACTTGGTTTCTTTCTTATCTGCCAATCATAGAAACTACTCTTAACAAATGCCATTCTGATTTAGGGTAACTTTCTAATGTAAAAATCCCATTTACACAAATGCCATTAAAAGCATCTAGTAACCCAATTATTTAAAAAGCTCTCCATTTCATATATTTTCAAATAGTATCCAAAAGTACTCAGAAATAAAGAAATTACCCAAAATAGGCATTGCTTCCTTATCCTAAATGTAAAATCGCCAGGGCTAATCGGAGTTACTTTTTTATGGATTTTTAAGGTTACAGTACTTCTGATAATTACATATTTGGTAATTTGTCCAGATTAGATACCAGTGTCTGATAACTGATGACGTTAAATCTTTGTGCTCATTTTGAGCAATGTTAGTTTATAAGCATGAACTTACAGTCCAGCATACATCTGTCGACTCCTTTCCCCAACCTTCTTCTATCCCCACTGGAAAAAAAAAATAGGTTCTTGAAAACTAAAGGAGTGGATCTTTATTCTTTAGTTATCTTAAAAACTATTATGTTTTTAATCAAGGAAAATCATTAACTTTAAATGTTATATTGGCAAATAACATGTTATAGTCATCATATTTTATTGAATCTCCTCATATTTTAAGTTCTGGGTTTGTAGAATGTGGCAGCTGCTGCTTTGGTTACAAGGCTTTCAAACTGATTAATGTGTTCATCTATAATTTGATTTTTTAAGAAATACTTTTATGATAGAAGAAAATGTTTTCTCCTCATAGAAAATCTGGCAAAATATCTTGGCTTTTGCTCAGACTTGGAAAGTGAACGGGAATCAGTTTAAAGTATTGGAAAAGTCAAGAAACTCATTCTGGCTCTGGCTCTGTCATTGACTGGCCCTCTATTTCTTGTTTAAAATGAGGGGAATCGATTAGATAATTTCTAAGACCTCTTTCAACTCTGCTAACATTCTTTTATTGTTAGCACTTATTAGGAAGAAATAGCATGATCCGTGTGTGGATTGTTGTAGGATATCAAATAAAGGATGAAAGAAAAGATACATAAAATTTTTAGACTTGGACTGTTAAAGGATGGTGGTTTCATGCCCTCCAAAACAGAGGTTCTGTGTTACGAGCTGGCAGGTTAAAGATGACTTCTGTTTTGAAATGTTAAATTTAAATTAGTATCTTCCAAAAGTTTATGAGACTCATGAGAGTAGCCACTGTGTAATAATACGACATATTGTGTGCATGTGGTTTAAAAAGTACAACTCATAGTTAAAAACATGCTGCTTTCCTCATCCATCTTGACTTCCTAGATCAGTTTCTTAAGAACAAAAGCCTGCAAATAAGTTTTTCTTTATCAACACATGATCTACTTTGTGTTAGGACAGATGAAGTGCTCTTTCTGCTACCACCCTTATCTCTCCTCCTACCTTCTTTTAGTATGTCATGCTGTATTCAGTTAAATCAGTAAGCAGTGTTTGCAGTATTTGGAAAATGTGAATATTATGAATATGTTGCTGATTGTAGAGCCAGATAAATACTCTATGATTACATTTCTTTTCTTTTTCTTTTTTTGCTGTTGATCTTTCCGCAGAGTCTCTAATTACATTTCACCTATTCTTAACATGCATTTCTCATACACTTTGTTTTTTTTCAAATGCTCATCATATTTAGTTCCCTTACTTTTTTTTCCCCTCAGAGACTGCACTAGGAACACCATTGTCTCTTTTTAAAAATTTTTTAAAAGATTGTATTGATTTTTTAGAGAGAGCGAGAGAGAGAGAGCACAAGCGGAGTGAGGGGCAGAGGGAGAAGCAGGCCCTCTGCTGATCAGGGAGCCCAATGCGGGGCCTGGTCCTGGGACTCCAGGATCATGACCTGAACCAAAGGCAGATGCTTAACCAACTGAGCCACCCGGGGGCCCCTCTTTTTTTAATTTTTATTTTTGATTTTCCGATGGTATATAAAAATATAATTTACTTTAATATATTAGATTCTTACCTGGCAATTTTGCTAGACTTTATTATTTCTAATTTCTATGTATATTCTTTTAAATTGTCTTTCTATGCAATCATATCATCCGTAAATGACATTTTTGTTTCTTTTTTCAAGACTTTCCTTTCCTTTCAACAATGGCTAGTGCCTAGGTTAAATCCAACTCTGTCACATTTTATTGAGAATTTTTACACTTACATTCATTGGTAAGATTGACCTCTGATTTTCCATTCATACTGAGTCCTATTTCGGTTAGGCGGCACGGTTATGTTAATTTTATTCCTCCTCTTCTGTTCTGTGGAAAAGTTTGATTATATTTAAATTATTTGTTCTAACTTACTTGCATTATGGTTAGAGATCATGTTCTGCATGAATTCTATCCTTTGAGATTTGCTTGGATTTAACCATAAAGCCCAGAGTATATGTGGTTAGTTCTTATACATATCTAAAGGGTGCCTGATCTAAATGCGTGTTCTTCATTTGATGGGTACACTGTTTTATACGTGTTCACTAGAACAGATTTGTAATCCTGTTTAAATCTTCCTACATCTTCATAGATTATTTTTTCTCCATGTCTATCAGTAATCAGAGATCTGTTTAAAATTTGCAACTATGATTGTGGATTTGTCTGTTTCTCCTTGTAGATCTGGTACTTTTAACTGTGTGTACTTGAGAATGTTACTAGCGCATACAGCTTTAGGTGTTTTTAAAGTGTATTTCTTGGGGCGCCTAGGTGGCTCCGTCAGTTAAGTGTCTGCCTTTGGCTCAGGTCATGATCGCAGAGTCCCAGGGTAGAGCCCCATGTCAGGCTCCCTGCTCAGTGGGGAATCTTCTTCTCCCTCTCCCTCTGCCCCTTCCCCTGCTCCATTTCTCTCTGTCTCTCGCTCTCTCTCTCTCAAATAAATAAAACCTTTTTAAAAAAGTGTATTTCTTGAGGCGCCTGGGTGGCTCAGTGGGTTAAAGCCTCTGCCTTCTGCTCAGGTCATGATCTCAGGGTCCTGGGATCAAGCCCCGCATTGGGCTCTCTACTCAGCAGGGAGCCTGCTTCCTCCTCTCTCTCTGCCTGCCTCTCTGCCTGCTTGTGATCTATCTCTGTCAAATAAATAAGTAAAATCTTAAAAAAAAAAAAGTGTATTTCTTGTGAACCAAACCTTTTATCATTTTGAAGTGACCCTATTTTCTTTTTATGATGCTTTTTGCCTTGAAGTCTATTTTATCTGAAATTAATATAGTAATACTTGTTTTCTTTGTTTATTACATGTATGATACAACTTTTTTCATCTTTCATTTGAGCCTTTGCATGTAACCTTTTATTTTTGATGTCTCTGGTAAATAACATACATGTTGCAATTTGCCCTTTTTTTGCAGTCTGAGTATACTTGCCTCTTGAACACTTTTATCAATGTACTTACCCACTTAACTTTTTAGTGACAATGTTTTAAAAAAATTGAAAGAAGATATCATGAATACCACTGTATTGTCCTTCTAGATTCAGCACTTGTTAGCATTTTACCATATTTGCTTTATATTTTTGTGTCTTTTGCTCTCCAGTGTCTGTGTGTGTGCAAGTTTAATGATTATGTAAGTATTTGTGTGTGTATATATACTCTTCTTTTTTGCTAAGCCATTTAAAAGTAATTTGCAAACATCATGTATGTTAAATGCCTAAATACCCCAGCATGCATCATGCCTCACCAAAAGAAAAGGACATTATACTATGTAAACATATCATTATCACACTTGAAAAAATTAACAATGAGTGAACACGAGTGGGGGGAGGGGCAGAAGGAGAGGGAGAAGCTGGCTCCACACTGAGCAGGGAGCCCAAAACTGGGCTTGATCCTAGTACCCTGGGATCATGACCTAAGTCCTGAAGGCAGACACTTAACCAACTGAGCCACCCAGGTACTACAACAATTATTTTTAGGTATAATCTAATATTCAAGTCATATTCAGATGGCCCTAATGGTCCTTAAAAGTCTTTTATAGCTATTCATATACTGCATGTGTTTTGCTTCCTTGAATTTTTAAAAATCTGGAATGTGTTGGAAGAAAATTTACTATAGATCTCTCATGTTTCTGTATATCTTGAGAGGAGTGGAGCTGGCTCTTTAGACTGGACTATCTTTTAAATGGTATTTGTGTAGTGAACAACTTGGAAAGAGGAAAAACCAGGTTTGTTTACTGTCCAGTATAATAAAAATAACATCTCAGAGCAAAGGTCAAGCAAGCTTGCTGCCCATTATAAAATATGTGGGTTTTCTAAACATTCAGTTTATCTACTGTAACAGTAATGTGTATGTGAAGGCATTACCTTGTCTGCTTCATGTCACCCTGTGGAAACTGGATCAGAGAAGCCAGGGCTATTGCTGTGAATAATAAATTATTATCTGGTCAAAACATCTTCTATTTTCTGCCAGTATCCATGAAACTATGGCAGGCTAACTTGTTAGCTTCCAACTAGGGAAAAATCTTAGAACCTTGACTGTTCTTGACAGAATGGTTTTCCCACATCTTTTTCATGACGCTGAATTTTTAACAGCTTCATTGAGATATAATTTACATAAAATTCACCCACTTGAAGTTCACAATTCAATACTTTCTAGAATATTTACAGAGTTGTGAGACCATCACCAATATCAGTTTTTGAACATTTTAGTCAACTCCCAAAAGAAACCCTTAGCCATCACTCCCTATGTCCCCCCAACACCCCAGCCCTAGGCAAACACCAATCTAGTTGCTTTCTCTATAAGTTTGACTATTCTGAACATTTCATGTAAATAGAATCATTCAACATGTATTTTGTGTCTGGTTTTTAGCACTTAGCATAATGTTTTCAAGGTTCATCTATGGTATAGTGTGAATCAGTACTTCATTCCTCTTTATTGGTGAATAATATTCCATTGCATGCATATACTACATTTTGTTTGTCAGCCCATCAGTTGATGGACATTTGGGTTGTTTTATACTTTTTAGGTTACTCTGGATAATACTCTGAACATCCGTGTATATGTTTTTGTGTGGATATATGTTTCTATTTTGCTTATGTATATACCTAGGTATGGAATTGTAGAGTTGCTGGGTCATATTCTTGAGAAACTACCAAATTATTTTCTAAAGCAGTTGTACCATTTTGCATCCTCATCAGCAATATATGAGGATTCTAATTGCCTTGGAATCCTTGTTAACACTTGATATTGTCTATTACAGCTATCCTACTGTGTGTGAAGTTATAGCTCATTGTAGTTTTGATCTGCATTTCCCTGATTGCTGATGATCTTGAGCATCTTTTTATGTGTTTAATGGATATTTGTATATCTTTTTTAGAGAAATGTCAATTCATATTCCTTTGCCCATTTTTATTTTTATTTTATTTTTTATGGTAAAAGGGCTCCTGTATTACTCTCCTGCATTCTCCTTCTGCCAATTTCTCTCAGCTATGTCATTATTTTGCTATCAGAGATTATAATTCTTACATGCTGTTATATCATGATAATTAATTCTCCTAGGATTTGCCTTCAGAATTAATCTAAAATTTGATAAAAAATGGATAGCAATATAATTATGTAACTATCAGTCACACTTAGAACTTCATATTATGATTGGACTCAGAGACAAAAATTTTATAATTATAAGCCACGAAACCTGTGGAGCTCAAAGAAGAATCTGGAATTATAGTCAAATGTAGTCTTACAGATTCATTTGGTCTGTTTCCAATTTAGACCATGACTTTCTTTTAGATTTTTTTCTGAAGATTTTGTCTTTATTTTTCTTATCATTAAAAAAACCTTCTTCGTCACATCACAGATTTTTAACCCAGTTTCTTAATTAACCTCCTCACTGGATATAAGTACTAAAGTAGTTCCAAATTTACACATAAAGATACACAAATTCATTTTCCTAAGACCAGCATATGACATTGCCTTATCTTTCCTACCCTACAACTAGGTTTTTTTTTCATCTTTGCCATTCTTTATTTGTTTAAGAAATATTTCAAAATTGAATTCATTTAATTACCAATAATTCTAAACATTTTTTATTTTTTCATTTTTTCTGTTCTCCCTTGTCTATTTGTTTATGTAGAAGTATAATTAACATAGTGTTGTATCAATTTCAGGTGTACAATGTAATGATTCAACAATTCTGTACATTACACAGTATTCCCCCACATAAAGTATAGTCATCATCTGTCACCAAACAATGTTTATATAATATTATTGACTATATTCCCTATGCTCTACTTTTCTTCTCTGTGACTTATTTATTTTGTAACTGGAAGTTTGTACCTCTTAATCCCCTTTATCTATTTTACGCAGCCCCTAACCCCCCTCCCCTCTGGCAACCACCTGTTTGTTTTCTATATTTAAGAGTCTGGGGTTTTTTTTTGGTATCTTTTGTTCTTTGTGCATTTGTTTTGTTTCTTAAATTCCACATGAGTGAAATCATATAGTATTTGCCTTTCTCTGACTTATTTCACTTAGCATTATGCCCTCTAGGTCCATCCATGTCGTTGCTAATGGCAAGATCTCATTCTTTTTTATGGCCGAGTCATACTCCATTGTGTGTATATATCACATCTTTTTCCATTCATCTATTGATGGACACTTTGGTAGTTTCCTTTGCCCGTTTTTAAATTGAGTTATTTGTCAGTAAGTTAATAAGAGTTCTTTATACATTCTGGATACAGGCCCCTTATTATGTACATGATTTGCAAATATTTTTCCACTTCATAGGTTGTCTTTCACTACCCTGATAGTGTTCTTTGAAGTGCAATTTTTAAAATTTGATTAAAATTTTTAAAAATAAATTTTTATGAGATTTAAAACATACCTATTTTTTTCTTTTGTCATTTGTACTTTTAATAACATATGTAAAAGGCTTTGACTAACCAAAGGTCAGGAAGGTTTACTTACATTTTCTTTTAATGGTTTTTGTAGTTTTAGCTCTTGCATTTAATCTATGACCCACTTTGGTTTAATTTTTATGTATGATGTGAGGAACTTGAACATGCAAGTTCATTCATTTGCATGTGGGTATCCAATTGTCTCAGCCCTATTTGCTGAAAAAACTATTATTTTCCTTTAATAAATGTTCTTGACCACCTTATAAAAACAAATTCATCATAGATGCATGGGTTTATTTTTGGAGTCTCATGTCTGTTCTATTGATTTATAGATCTGTCCTGATGCTGGTACCACACTGGTTTGATTACTGTATATTTGTAGTAAGTTTAGAAAATGAGAAGTCTGAGTTCTCCAACTTTCATTCTCAAAACTGTTTTGACTTTTGAGGTACCTTGCAATTTCATATAAGTTCCATATCAGTTTTACATATCTTTATTTTTTTTAAGATTTTATTTATTTATTTGACAGAGAGAGAGACAGCGAGAGAGGGAACACAAGCAGGAGGAGTGGGAGAGGGAGAAGCAGGCTTCCCACCAAGCGGAGAGCCCGATGGTGGGGCTTGATCCCAGGACCCTGGGATCATGACCTGAGCCGAAGGCAGACGCTTAACGACTGAGCCACCCAGGCGCCCCAAAAGTTTAGTTTATTGACTTGACATCTTTTTTAAACATAGGCATTTACTACTATAAATTTCCTCTAAGGAATACTTAAATGCATCCCATATGTTTTGGTATTTTGTGGGTTTAGTTTCATTTTTTCTGAAAGAATTTCTAATATACCTTGTGATTTCTCCTTCGACCCAAAGTTGATTAGGAGTAAATTGTTTATTTTCTGCATACTTGTGAATATCCCAAATTTCTTCCTGTTAGTGATTTCTAATTTCATTTCATTGTCATAGGAAAACATACTTTGTGTGATTTTAATCCTTCTTAAGTTTATTAAGATTTTTTTAAAGTTTATTAAGATTTACTTTATGGCCTAGCATATGATCTATCCTGTATAATGTTCTATACAATGTTGAGAAGAATGTATATTATGCTGTTTTTGGGTAGAGTGTTGAATAGATGTCTGTAAGGTCTTGGTTTATACTGTGGTTCAAGTCCTCTATTCCCTTGTTGATCTTCTGTCTTGCTGTTCTACACATTATCGAAAGTGGGGTATTGAAGTCACCAACTATATTTGTTGAACTGTCTATTTCTCACTTCAATTCAGTCAGTGTTTGTTTCGTGTATTTTGGGACTCTCTTGTTAGGTACGTCTGTGTTTATACTTGTTATGTCTTCCTAGTGATTTGACTCTGTTATCACTGTAAAATGTCCTTCTTTATGTGTAGTAATACTTTTGTTTTGCATGTATCTTGTCTTGCTATTAGTATATCTACTCGAGCTTTCTTATGGTTGCTATGTTACTCAGTTTACCAGCTATCACAAAATACCACAAATTTCGTGGTTTATATACGATGGAAATGTATTTCTCACAATTATGGACACTGAAATTCTAATATCAGACTGCCAGCATGGTCAGGTTCTGGTGGAAGCCCTCTTGCAGACTGCTGATTTCTTTTATTTTCACATGCCAGAAAGAGGGCTAGGTAACTTTTTGGCCTTTTCTCATAAGGACACTAATCCTCCTCTGAGGGCCATACCATCATGATCTAATTACCTCCCAAAGACTCCACCTCAAAATACCATTTGGCAGGAGTTAGGGGGAGGTGTTGGGGATGAATGAACATTTAGTCTATTGTATTATTTCCGTTCTTTAATTTATTTTCAAGCTTTTTGTATATTTTAAACTAATGTGTTTTCCTGTAGACATCATTTGATCTTGCTTTTTTATATAGTCTGACAATCTCTGAATTTTGATTGGCTTGTTTAATGTAGTCACATTGTTATTATTGATATAATTAGATTTCTGTCTGCCTTTTTTGTTTACTGTATATCTCATGCTTTTTTTGTTCTTCTGTTCCTCCTTTACAGTCTCCTTTTTTATTAAGTGAATATTATGTAGTTAAATATTGTAATTCCTTTAATGATTTTCTCCACTATTTTTTGAGTTGTTTTCTAGTGGTTGCTCTAGTACTTACCGTGGACACCATAACCTGTCAGAATCTACTGAAAATTTATAGCAACTTAATTCTAGTAAGATAAATATTATTCCTGTGAAACCCTATTCCCTTTTTCTCCTTTTTATGCTATTATTGTTATACATCTTAGGTCTATATATGTTACAAACTCAGAAATTCATTGTTATAATTAGAACTTCCCGAGTAAACTCAGGTCCCTTAGGGAGAGCTTCAGAGCTCTCTGGTTGTATGGTTCCCACATCCACCACCACCTAGGTAAAACTTCTTATGACAGTGTTCCAGAGTGAGGGGGAGGGCTGGAAGTGTGACCTGCTTCTCTTGAAGTGACACTCTGCTTTATGGGCAGGGGTACAGGGAAGGATAGCACCATTTGGTCCTCTCAGCTTGCTTCTACTAGCATCAACCCTGTGCTCTGTGGATGAGCTGTGGTTGGGGCAGTTGAGTACCGTACTGTCAGTCTTCCATGGCTGGGGTAGAGCTTTTGTCTATGAGTTGAGGCTGTGTGGAAAACAAAAGCCTTAGAATGCTCAGCTGTTTTAGGTTGGAATAGAGCTTCTGCAACTTGGAACTGGTCAAGGGGGAGAATGAGAAATGCCGATGACCTGTTGCAGTGAGATGCTATAGTGCTTAGCCGGGAGCTGGAGGGAGAAGGAGCTCTGGGTTCATGTCTGCTTCCACCTCATGTGGAGCTGTTAAGCTAGCAGGAAAAGGGAGAGAGGAAGGGAGTGGGTCATGGCTAAAATGCCATAGATTCTTGCTGTTCATACTGAGATTTAGTGAATTTTGTTGAATGGTGTTTCTTCATTTGCTGTAGCTTCTTAGGGCAATATCCAGAGACATAAACTTTGTTTTTTCTAAATGTCACCAGCTATTGTTGTTTCGCGGGGGAGATGATCCTCAGAGGTCCTCAAGCTGTCATTCACGAAGCCTCAGCATGGCGTTGACTTTTTGAAGAGTCTGTGGTAGTTGTCCTTCATGTGTACCACATTCCACATTTGTCCGATTATTTCCTTATATCATGTCATTTTACACTTACTTATACTTGACATAATTATTGATATATTTCTTTTATTTTTCTTGTCTATTCTAAGATAGCACTTTCTCTCTTTTGCCTTTTTTGGATTTATTGAGTATTGTGCCCCTCCACTCCTTTGGAATTAACACCTCACTTACCTTCTTTTAAGGTTTACCCTAGGAATTAGAATACCTAAGTTGTATGCTTACTTTATCAAAGTCTAAAGTAATCAATACCCATGCCTGTTTTCTATACAATTACAATGACCTTAGAATACTTTAACTTCACTCATCCTCCCCTGACTTACATTGTATTATCACTGTGTTTTTCTTTTAGTTCTGTATTTTTGAACCCCACAGCTCTTTTTATAATTGTGTTTTGTAGTTACTATGTTTAAATTCACCCAAAAATTTACCACTTTTTTCTCCATTAGTTTTGGTATTTTAGACCTTCCATTTCAATTTTATTTCCTTTCATATAAAGGCAGAAGATACTCAAAAGATTTGAATTTCTTTTTGTGTAGTCCTGCTGGGGACATACTTTCTCAGTTTTTATTTGTCTAAAAATTTCTGTATTTTTACCTTGTTGTTGAAAGGTATTTTTGCTGGGTAAAAAATATAAGTTGACAGTTTTCTCTCAGTATATTAAAAATGTCATTCTAGTCTGGCTTCCATTGTTCTTCTGAGAACTAATCTGTAAATTGATTGTCGCTCCTTTGAAGGCAATCTCTTTTGTCTTTCTTGATATTTTTAAAGTCTTGTCTTTGGTTTTATGTTCTGAGGTTATACTATTTTGTGTCTAATTTGGGGTTTGATTTTTCTTCCCTTGGATCTTCTAGGCTTCCTCAATTGCAGATCTCTATTTCTTGAAAACTCTTGGCCATTATCTCTAACTCTTGTCCCTGCCACATTCCCTCTTTTACCTCTTCTTCCGTAAACCTAATTACCTATATGCTATACACTTCCTCACTTTTTCTTCCATGCTTCTTAACTATTATTTCACATTTTCCATGTTTTATCTCTGTAATATATTATAGATAATTTCTGTTAACTTTGTCATCTTTTAAACTTTACTGTCTCTTTAGCTATATATAGTCTGCTTTGAAGCTCATCCACTGAGTTTTAAATTTCATAATTTTTACTTCCAAAATGTATATTTTATTTCAATTCAGTTATGTTACCTTTTTTTCCTACAATTTCTTGGTTCATTTATCATTTTCGAATTTTAAAAATATCTTTCATAATTGTAAAAATAGTTATATATTTTGTGTCTAGTAATATCTGAAATTTTTGCCAAGCAGTTTCTGTCAGATGTTTCTCCTGGTTTTTGCTTATGATATTTTGCTTCCTTGTGTGCTTAGTGATTTTTGAGTAGGATATCTTATTTTCCTTTCAAAAAATTTTTTTTAGAATTCTTTGAAGTTCACTCTGAAGGTATGTCCTTCTACACAGGCTTTCTGTGTATTTCTGCCCAGCCTCTGGGAGGTCAAAGCAATTTGAGTCTGTTCTAAGCAATTTCACAGTTGGAGATTACTGGGCCACCCAGCTAAATGCTAATTTGGATTGTAAATCTGTATGTAGGCCAGTTTGTGGTTATATTTTCTCAGAGATGTTTTTCCCCTGTACTTCTCTGCTGAGTGCCAAGATATCTTTCTTAAAAGTTCCTGGGAAAGCAATCGTGGGGTATTTTTTTTTTTTTTTTTTATGTATGAAACACCTTTAACCTGAAGAAGTTGTGAAACAAGAACCTCAAATTCTCACAAGTTTGGTAAATGCCGTCAGGGCAAAAGTAGTTTCACTGGTCAGTTTACTGGTTTGTTTTTTTTTCTCTAGATTTTGGCCCAATAAATCCTATTGTGCTTCTTTTTGATGCTTTAAGATATTTTTGTATTTTAAAATCATTTTTAGTTTTTTTTTAAGCGGTCATATCAGTTGGGATACTTAATTAGCCACATCTTGGAATAGTTCTTATTTTTCTATGCCACTATTTTGTAATATATATGTCTTGAATCACTGAATTGGAATTACCTAGAGATGTTTATTAAAATTTCAGAATCTGGTAGCTAATTTAAAGCTTACTGAAATAGCATCTCTAAGATGGGGTCCTAGTACCTGAATTTTTGTGAGGTTCCTTAAGTGATCCTAATGCATATAGAAGTTTGCATTAAATTCATACTTTTAATTCTCATATCTGTTTGATTTTTCTCTTACTGTAGGCACCTGAGATCTAAATTTATTGTTTTCTATACTTATCCTAGCACCATATGTTCAATAATCCACTATTTTCACATTTATTTGATATGCCAACTTTTATCATATAGTAAATGTGTCCGTGTGTGTGTGTGTGTGTGTGTGTGTTTCTGGCCTTTCTGTTATGATTCATCAAGCTGCCCATTCTTTGAACGATACCATACTGTTTTAATTATTGTAGTTTCATGATGTGTTTTACTATGTGATAATAAAAAATCCTCCATACTTTTTATTATTTTCTCCTTAAAACATTTAAAACATTACTATAGTTACATCATTTTCTTGCTTTAACAGTGTTCAATGACTTTGCAGAATTAAATAGTTTTTCCAGTTTTTAAAAGAACTTTCTTTTTTTGGCCTTATCTCCTACTATACTTTTTTCATACGGACTTAAGAAGTCCTTAGACTAAGGTACTTAATGTTTATTTTACCTGGCTCTTTGCCCACAAAAATTTTGTGTTTTAATCTTAATACTTGCCATGGCCATTTTTGCTCTAGATATCTTTCTGCCCAACCTTCAAAATTGAAGTCAAGTTATTTACTTTCTTTCTCTACAGAGCTGTTATGAACACTCCTAGGCTCAAGCGGACTCCCTTTCTTAATTTTGACAGCAATTATTGACTATACCACTCATTTTTACTTGGTAAATCCTACTGAATCACAGGCTGTAAAAGCTGGAAGCTTCCTAAAGAGATTATATTATCCATCTTTGTCATTTTACCAAAGAAAAAACTGAGTTCTAGGGTATGGGAATGACTTGTTAATAGTCTCCTAATGATTCAATTGTTGAGGTAAACTCAGAATGTATTTCTTATATTTTAGAGCTCATTCTATTACCATTGTCTCCTACATCATTATTCCATTGTATTTAAATTTTTATTTATTTAGGCATTTTTTTTTAACTAGATTGGAAGTTTCTTAAAGGCAACGCTCATGTCTACACATTTTTTTGGTATCACTCATAGCCCTAATATTGTGCTTTGTACTTATTGGGCACGTAGTTAATATTGGTGGCTGTTGGTAAAAAACAAGTTGCTCCATTAACCAAATGTCAAATTGGGGCTAGTTCCTTGTGGGCATCACTCTTATAACTGTATGGAAAGTGGCATCTAGTGGTTGGCGTGTGTATTACAATGCCTTTAAACACACCCGCCCCCCAGCACCAGTCTCATCATAATGTAGGTAGAATAAATAGAATATAAATTAAATTTTTTAAATTGAATTCAAGCAAATATAAAATGTTTTAAGTAGCGACCTCTCTAAAGTATAGCTACATGTTAAGTAATAAAGAAGTGCAAAAAGATGAAATTATTAATTTTAAAGAAAAATACTGTATAAAATTACTTCCAAAATAACATGCACACATATTTAAAGTTATATTGCTTGTTTACAAATTATATTAGGATTTGGAGGATTTTGTTGGATACTGAGAAGCCAGAAATACGATTGTAAAGAAAATTCATATAGTATCTTTTCCATATTAACAAAATCCTCTCTGTCTATTGCTTTGCATTATTCTTAGGAGTTTAATTTATATTTTAAAAAGAAAGATTTCTTAGTGAAAGATGAAAATAGAAAGTTACACCATCTTTTACTTGTAATACCAGAAAATGATGATCATATATTTACATTTAGAGACATATATTCCGAAGTCAAATGTTATTTTTAGATGTGTAGCCATTTTAGATTATCATTATCATTTACTCCTCCATTAATGCATGTAACTGGTTATTGATAATATGCACAATCTAATTCAGTGGATATGACCACTGGCAGTTTTTATCTTGTGAATCAGTAGTTTCTAAAATTTGTATGTTTGTACTTTGAAATCTAGAATTCATGCTTTCACGAAACAATATTAAATATCTTAAATTAACCTCCATTCCTGATACACTGTAATATAATTTTTCTGTATGGAATTATCCTTTCCATCAGAGAGCAATATGTACTATCTTTGCATCTTCCACCTACACCTAACATAACATAGTGGGTGATCAACAAGTATTTGTTGAGTTAGTTTTATATGTTGGAAGGAACTGTGTCTTATTTGTCTTTAGTGCCTAACAAGTTTTCTGACCTCTAGTCGTGCCCAATTCATGTTTGATGAGTAAGTTTGTATAAGTCCATTTACCTTGTAATGTAGTTGATATATAATACTAAAACCAGCATATAACCTAATCACATATATATGACAAATAATAGCATAACAGACTTCCGATTAGAGATACCAGGAGCATTTTTTACTGGAACAACATCTTCCAGTGTAAGAGATGAACTCCCAACCTCAAGCCATTGTTGTTTGCTTTTATCAGGAAAAGGAGTTTGAACGTGTGGCTGGCTTCTAATTGCAGCTGAGTGTGAGTGGTTAGGAGTTATGAGTAGAAGGATGAGCTCAGTAGTTTGATCAGGAAATGAGAGAATATGCTTGTAGTGGTTGGAGTAAGGGAACACATGGATTGTTGGGAAGGAGGTTAAGGTACTTTTTAAGTCATGGTCTTCCAAGACTGAGCGCTGATACACATTACTTGGTATTTACATCACATAAAAGTTTCTCTTATTTAATGAGAAGCATACCACCATATTGTATGTAAATGGTGAGCTATCTACATATGTTAAACTATGATTTGTTTTTCTAAGCAGTTCAGCTTTATGCCAGGGTATAAGGTAGATCTGGATGGCAGAAGTCATCTACTATCTTTTTCTCTTATGGGTTCTTGTTTTATTTTATTTTATTTTATTTTATTTTAATTTTACTTATTTATTATTTTTATTTTATTTGACAGAGAGAGACACAGTGAGAGAGGGAACACAAGCAGGGGGAGTGGGAGAGAGAGAAGCAGGCCTCCCACCAAGCAAGGAGCCCAATGCGGGGCTTGATCCCAGAACCCTGGGACCGTGACCCAAGCCGAAGGCAGATGCTTAACAACTGAGCCACCCAAGTGCCCCTATTATATTTTATTTTTTAAAGATTATCTCTGCACCCAATGTGGGGCTCAAACACACAACCCTAAGATCAGGAGTCACTCCACTGAGCCAACCAGGTACCCCTCCTATGGGTTCTTATTTTAGAGGAAGATATTTTTCTGGCTTCAAGACCTCAGTTCTTAATATGAGTTAATGAACTCAGTAGTAGTGGCTCTTTAGAATATCTAGGCTGTGGGGATATTTGTGGTAAAACTGTTGGAGTCATTTTGACTAAGCTACTAGTGATGAGAGAGAGGAAGCAACTTTTAAAAAGTTGGTAAAAGATAGCATTATGTATTTTATGCTCTGTGATTGCTCATAAATGCCAAGATACACACAACTTCAACCAGCAGATATCTTTGGCTAGTTGCCAAGGTCATTGCTAATACAGATTGAGAGGTCATGTCTTCCATGTGATGTTAGGACAAAACAAGGAGTTCCTAAGAGTTTGGACAAGTGGCAAATCATATTACAGGGAAGTTGTTTGAATTCTTTTTAATTTTTTAATATCTTTTTAAAAAGATATTTTTCACTTTAAAATTATAAAAATTACATATGTTCATTGTGAAAAAATCAAATGGAAGTGTGTACCATAAAAGGCGAAAGCTTCCCCAGAGGTAACCAGTGTTTGCAATTTGGCATGTATTCTTTCAAATATTTTTCTGCTACTTGGTTTATAAGTTTGGATTGTTGAATTTAGTTGAGGGGTAAGTCAGAGACTGGTTTTCCGGTTCATGTTAAATAATTTTCATCCCTTTTTTCCTTCCTTACAGGCTTGCTATGGGTGTTCTCCAGGATCAAAATGTGACTGTAGTGGTATAAAAGGAGAAAAGGTAAGATATGAAACGAGCCTTTGAAAACTTAGTAAAACCAATAAAATAGTTTTAATGTGTTTCTCTAAAAAACAAACAAACAAACAAAACAGGGCTTCTACCTCAGCATCTAAGTAAATAAAATGAATTCTACCATACTGCTTATTTTGGATAGTTGTAAGGATTAGATTATATCTCAGGGGTTAGCAAACAGTTTCTGTAAAAGACCATAGAGTAAATATTTTAGGCTTTGTGGGCCACATAAGGTTTGTGTCACACATTTTTCTCTTATTTTTAAAAATAGCCCCTTAAGGGTATAAAAAAATTTCTTAGCTCTTGGACTATACAAAACAGATTTCTTACTGCATTTGGTCTGAGACCTGTAGTCTGCCAACCTATGATCAATCTTGTTGAACTCACTGACTTAAGACGCAAAAGAAGGGAAAAACACTTAAGAAGGAACCTAACATCAAGCTACTAATCTGTATTGGGTATCATGCGAGGCAATTTCATATATTTTTATTTAGTTCATGTAAGCTAATGATTGGTGAATCTCTATTTTTATCACACTTTTGCCATAGCAGTACCCCTTTTGTATACATGTGATAATTACAAAGTAAGTATTGGTGAGAATTAAATAGCATAAACCCAACCATGCTGAGTCAGTGACTGACAGTGAAATTAGAAGATTAAAAAGGGATAACGAATTGTGGCCTATACAGAATTGTGCTAGGAGAAAGAGGTTTGTACTCTAGTCTCCACTGTCTGGGGCTCAAATATTTTTGAATGAATCAGTGAATATTACTAATTATATATGATAAAGTTTAGGATAGTATCTCAAGAGCATATTCCATTTAGGGATACAGAAGGTCTACTAGCACATTAAAGATGTTTAAAAGTCCTGGAGTAAAGAAACCTATTTGTTTTGCAATGATATATTTCCAAGCTCCATTTGACTCATTTCTTCCTATCAGAGCACCTGTTAATAATAATTGACCAGTGTTAAATAGGACACCTATTTAAGTGACATTAGTTTGAGGGGAGTAGTTTTATAGTAAGGGTGTGTTTTCTGTAGTGGTAAAAAGACCAAATGAGATTCATTTCTGATATTGGTAGAGTGACTTTTAAAAAAAAAAAAAGATTTTATTTATTCATTTGAGAGAGAGAGAGAGAACGCACACGTGATCACGAGCCGGGGGTGGGGGAGAGGGAGAGGGAGAAGCAGACAAAACTTACACCTACTTAATGGCACAGGAAAGTGACCAAAAGCAGGAAAAAAGTAGAGAGGATTCTACCCTTGAAAGAAAGGAAGTACACTGGGCAAGTTTGGATTTATGGGCTTTTCTTCTGAGTGCATCCTTCAGTCTGCATGGCAGAGGATGGCTAGAATCCAGACAAAAAGCCACAGTCTTACTGGCTTAAGAAGTTAAGAGGACAGAGCTGAGGACGCCAGAATGACTGGAAAGTGATGAAAGAGGACAGAGTTGAGGATGCCAGAATGACTGGAAAGTGATGAGAGATATGCTGCAAGAGAAGGAGGCACAGAGAACACAGCCCAAAAATTTACTTGTAAATTCCACCCAAATTCTTGGTTGAATCCTGAACTTTGTATGTATAGGGGAGGATTCGTACAGCCCACCAAAAGGAACATCTGGAAGTCTTCAATAACTGAACATAGATTTAACTGCTGTCCATTGAAGAGAAAACAAAGTTTTAAGTTTTAGTTCAGTTAATTATTTCCAAAAACAAAAGTTCAGTACACTTCAGAGGAAGATAAAAGAATCTAGGATGACTATAATATACGATGTCTAATTTGCTATTAAAACTTACTAGGCTTAAGAAGTAACAGGTTAAAGTGATCCATAGTCAAGAAGAAGACTCATGAATGAAAACTAACTCTGAAATAACACAGATATTAGAATTTGTAGACAAAGATTTAAAGCAATAGGATAAATATATTTGTTGATTTAAAGGGAAATGTGCTCCTATGAGTGAACAAATAGAGAGTCACAACAGAGCACTGGAGACTAAAAAAAAAAAGAGAAAAATCTAGATTTGAAAAGCAAAATATGAGAAAGAACAATTCACCAGTTAGGCTTTTAACAGCAGAATCATGATGATGAAAGAAAGGGTCAGTAAATTTAAAGATGAATCCGAGGAAAGATAAAATCTGAAGAAAAAAAGAGAATAAAAAGAAGACAAAAGCATAGGTCCTCACTGACCTGTGGGACAGTATTACATGGTTTAATGCAAATGTAAATGCAGTCCTATAACAATGGGAGAGGAAGAAACAGGGGAGAAAAAGGAATAATAATTAATGGGGCATTAGTAATGACAAGAATTTCTCACACTTGGTGAAAAATACAAATTTACAGATATAAGAAATTCAGCACACCACAAGCAGAATGAAAATAAAACTATACCTAGGCACATCGTAATCAATCAACTGAAAAAACAGAATAAAAGAAAATCTTGAAAGAAGCTAGAGAAAAAATACACATTACATATAGGGGCACAATGATATGAATGATGACAGACTTCTCATCTGAGAGAATGGATACTGTACAACAATGTAAAAACATTAGAGAGTTGAAAAATCTGCCAACACAGTTGTTATGTACAATGAAAATAGAAATAAAGACAAACAAACAAAAACCAGACTCTTAAATACAGAGAACAAACTGGTGGTTGTCAGAGGGGACGTTGTGGGGGATGGGTTAAATAAGTGAAGTGCGTAAAGATGTACAAATCTCCAGTTATAAAAAAACAAGTCATGGAGATGAAAAGTACAGCATAGGGAACATAGTCAACAATAATGTAATAAAGTTGTGTGGTGACCACATTTAAGGTGAACACTGAGTAATGGGTAGAATAGTTGAATCAATATATTGTACATTTGAAACTACTGTAACATTGTATGTCAACTATACTTAAATAATAAATTTTAAAAATAAAATAAAGTCAAATTTAAGATATTAATAAAATGAGATAATTCTTCATCAGCATATCTGCATTAAAGGAATATAAAGAAATTTGTTCAGGCTAAAGGGAAATGTCACTAGATGGAAATGTGGATTTTCAGGAAGGAATTGAAAGAACTAGAAATGGTGTATATATGGATAAATATAAAAAATGATATCTTTTTCCCCTCTCTAAATTTATTTACAAGATGCAAGACTGTTCATTTTATTTTTTTAGTAATTGTACTGAATATTTTATTTCTTTTTTTAAGTTTTTATTTTAATTCCATTTAGTTAACATACAGTGTTGTTTTTTTTTTTAAAGATTTTATTTATTTATTTGACAGAAAGAGAGAGATCACAAGTAGGCAGAGAGGCAGGCAGAGAGAGGAGGAAGCAGGCTCCCCGCTAAGCAAAGAGCCCAATGTGGGGCTCGATCCCAGGACCCTGAGATCATGACCTGAGCTGAAGGCAGAGGCTTTAACCCACTGAGCCACCCAGGCGCCCCTATACAGTATTATATTAGTTTCTGGTGTATAACACTTCTGTACATCACCCAGTGCTCATCATAACAATTGTACTCCTTAATCCCCATCACCTATTTCACCCCATCCCCCCACATACCTCCCCTCTGGTAGCCATCAGTTTGTTCTCTGTAGTTAAGAGTCTGTTTCTTGATTTATCTCTCTTTCTTTCTCTGTCCCCTATGTTCATTTGTCATGTTTCTTAAATTCGAAATATGAGTGAAATCATATGGTATTTGTCTTTCCCTGACTTATTTCACTTAGCATTATACTCTCTAGCTTCATCTGTATCATTGCAAATGGCAAGGGTTCATTCTTTTTATGGCTGAGTAATATTCCATTATATATATACACCACCTCTTCTTTATCTATTCATCAACCAGTGGACACATGGGCTGCTTCCATATCTTAGCTATTATAAATTATGCTGCTATAAACATAAGGGTACATGTATCCCTTTGAATTAGTATTTTTGCATTCCTTTGGTAAATACTCAGTAGTGTGATTGCTGGATCATAGGGTAGTTCTATATTTAACTTTTTGAGGAACCCACATACTGTTTTCCAGAGTGGTTGCACCAGTTTGCATTCCCACCAATAGTGCAAGAGGGTTCCTTTTTCTCCACATCTTTGCCAATACCTGTTGTTTCGTGTGCTGTTGATTTTAACCATTCTGACAGGTGTGAGGTGATAGCTCATAGTAGTTTTGATTTGCATTTCTCCTACGGTAAATAATGATGAACATCTTTTCATGTGTCTTTTGGCCATCTGGATGTCTTTGGAGAAAAGTCTGTTCATGTCTTCTGACCATTTTTTTAAAAATATCAGCTAACTTTATTTTTTTTTTTTAAAGATTTTATTTTTATTTATTTGACAGAGAGGAGAGAGATCACAAATAGGCAGAGAGAGGGGGAAGCAGGCTCCCTGCTGAGCAGAGAGCCCGATGAGGGGCTTGATCCCAGGACCCTGAGACCATGACCTGAGCCGAAGGCAGAGGCTTAACCCACTGAGCCACCCAGGCGCCCCAGCTAACTTTATTTATCTTATTTTTTTTCATCCCCACAAGTGTCCTCTTTAATACCTATCGCCAGCAACTCTCAGTTTGTTCTCTTAACTATATAGTCCCTTATGGTTTGCCTCCCTCTCTGTTTTTTTTCTTATTTTATTTTTCCTTCCCTTCCCCTATTCATCTCTTTTGTTTCTTAAATTCTACATATGAGTGAAATCATATATTTGCCTTTCTCTGACTTATTTCACTTAGCATAATACACTCTAGTTCCATCCATGGTTGTTGCAAATAGCAAGATTTCATTCTTTTTGATGGCTGAGTGATATTCCATGGTATATATGTCACATCATCTTTGTCCATTCATCAGTTGATGGACATTTGAGCTCTTTCCATAATTTGGCTATTGTTGATAGTACTGCTATAAACTTTGGGGTGCGTGTGCCCCTTTCGAATCAGCACTTTTGTATCTTTGGGTAAATACCTAGAAGTGCAATTTCTGGGTCATAGAGTAGCTCTATTTTTAACTTCTTGAGGAACCTCCATACTGCTTTCCAGAGTAGCTGCACCAGCTTGCATTCCCACTACAGTGTAAGAGGGTTCCCCTTTCTCCGTATACTTGCCAACATCTATTGTTTCCTGAGTTGTTAATTTTAGCCATTCTGACAGGTGTGAGGTGGTATCTCATTGTGGTTTTGATTTGTATTTCCCTGATGATGAATGATATTGAGCATTTTCTTATGTGTCTGTTAGCCATTTGTCTTCTTTGGAGAAATGTTTGTTCATGTCTTCTGCCCATTTCTTAACTGAATTATTTATTATTTGGGTGTTGATTTTGATGTATTCTTTATAGATTCTAGATACTAGCCCTTTATCCTATATGTCATTTGCAAATACCTTCTCCCATCCATCAGTTATCTTTTAGTTTTATTGATTGTTTCCTTCAGTGTACATAAACTTTTTATCTTGATGAAATCTCAATAGTTCATTTTTGCTTTTGTTTCCCTTGCCTTTGGAGATGTGTCTAGTTAGATGTTGCTGCAGCCATGGTCAAAGAGATTGCTGCCTGTTTTTTCCACTAGGATTTTGATGGTTTCCTGTCTTATATTTAGGTCTTTCATCCATTTTGAATTTATTTTTGTGTGTGGTGTAAGAAAATGGTCTAGTTTCATCACGTCACTGTCCAGTTTTCCCAACACCACTTGTTGAAGAGACTCACCTTTTCCAATTGGATATTCTTTCCTGTTTTGTCAAAGATTAACTGGCCATATAGTTGTGGGTGTATTTCTGAGTTTTCCATTCTGTTCTATTGATTTGTGTGTCTATTTTTGTGCCAGTATCATATTGTTTTGATTATCGTAGCTTTGTAATATAACTTGAAGTCTGGAATTGTGATGCCTCCAGCTTTTTCTTTTTCAAGATTACTTTGGCTATTTGGGATCTTGTGTGATGGATAGAAGACTAAAGCATAACACGAGAGCTTCAAAATACATGAAGCAAAAGGACAGAATTAAAGGGACAAATAGACAAATCCACAATCATAGTTGATAGATCCTAATACACCTATCTTAGTCATTGACAGAACAACTCAAAAAAAAAATCAGTAAAGGCATAGATGATTTGAATTCCATTATTAACAACCTAGACCTAATTGACATATATGAAGTCCTACATCCAATTATAGAATGTGTTTTTTTTTTCAAAGGCAGATGGAATTTTCTCCAACATAGACCATATCATGTGCCATAAAATGAGGCCCTATAAATACCAAAAGACTGAAAACATAAGTATATATTCTCTGACCATATGGAATGAATATGAGATCAATAATAATAAGATATGTAGAAAATTCCTAACTATTTGGAAGTTAGAAAACACTATTCTAAGTAACTGATAGAACAAAGAAGAAATCACAAGGAAAATTAGAAAACACATCAAGTTGCATAATGATTAAACTTCAGCATACTGAGAATTGTAGGATGGAGTTAAAAGCAGGGCTTAGTGGGAAATAACTTTAAATACCTATGTTAGAAAAGAAGAAAGATTTAAAATTAGTGACCTACGTTTTCCACTTAAGAAGCTGGAAAAGGACAAGTAGATCAAATTTAAAATAAGAAAAAAAAGGAAATACACAGTAGAGCACACAATTCTTTTTTTTTTTTTTTTAAGATTTTATTTATTTATTTGACAGAGGGAGATACAGCAAGAGAGAGAACCCAAGCAGGGAGAGTGGGAGAGGGAGAAGCAGGCTCCCTGCTGAGCAAGGAGCCCAATGCGGGGCTTGATCCCAGGACCCCGGGATCATGACCTGAGCTGAAGGCAGATGCTTAACAACTGAGCCACCCAGGTGCCCCTAGAGTACACAATTCTAGGACAGTATAAAACTATAGTAAACATGATAGTGTGTTAATAGCAAAAGAATAGACATATAGATGAATGGAACAGAATAGAAAGTTCATAAATAGACCCACAGATACATAATGAATTGATTTTTTTTTGACAGAAGTGCAAAGGCAGTTAGGTAGAGAAAAGACAATCTTTCAACAAATAGTACTGGAACAATTAGATGTGCATATGCACAAAAATGGACTTTGACTCATTGCTTGCACTATATACAAAAATTAACTCACAATAGATTGTAGAAAAATTTAAATCTAGGGGTGCCTGGGTGGCTCAGTCATTAAGCGGCTGCCTTCGGCTCAAGTCATGATCCCAGGGTTCTGGGATTGAGTCCCGCATCAGGCTCTCTGCTCTGCAGGAAGCCTGCTTCTCCCTCTCCCACTCCCCCTGCTTGTGTTGCCTCTCTCGCTGTGTCTCTCTCTGTCAAATAAATAAATAAAATCTTTAAACAAAACGAAACAAAATAAAACCCTAAATCTAGAAATATTTTAGAAGAAAACATAGGGGAAAATCCTTATGATCTGGGTTAGGCAGATATTTCTTAGGACACTAAAAACATAATCCATAAAAGAAAAGGTTGATAAATTGTATTTCATCAAAATTAAGAAACTCTTCTTTTCTGAAGACATTGTTCAGAGAATGAAAAGACAACCCACAGTCTAGGAAAAAATATTTGCAAATCACATATCTCATAAAAAGTCTTATATATAGAATATGTAAAGAAATTTCAAAACTCATTAATAAAATAAACATCCCAAAATAAAATTAAATTAGAAACAAAGTAGCGAAAGATTTTAAGGTACTTCACAAACTAAGATATGTAGATGGCAAATAAACGCGTGAAGAGTTACTCAGCATTATTACTTATGGAAATGCATAATAAAACCAGGGTAAGATACCAGTATAAACCTACTAAATAGGTTTATAAATATTATCTAAATATCTAAATATTATCCACATATCTAAATAAATATCTAAATATTAAAATATATCCATACTAAGTATAGATGAGGATGGGGAGCAACTGGAACTATTATAGATTGCTGATGCAAATATAAGATGATGCAAACCCTTAGGAAAAGTTTGACAGTTTCACTGGGTGTGGTACATGAACAATGAATCTTGTAACACTGAAAAAATAAAATAAAAGTATTTAGGGAATAAATAAATTAATTAATTAATTAAAAAAGGAAGAAAAGAAAAAAAAAGGTAAGTATAAACCTATCAGATGACTGTCCTTTCCTAGGCATTTATCTATGAGAATTGAAAGCGTATGTCTATACATGAGTAGTACATGAGTTCATGGTAGCTTTATTTGTAATAACCAGAAACAGGAAATAACTCAATTACTATTAACAGGTGGGTGAATCAACAAAGTATAATTTATACAGTGAATACTACTCAGCAATATTTATACAGTGAATATTATTTATATTTATACAGTGAATAATACTTAGCAATAAAAAGGAAAGAACGATTGACATATACAGTGAATAATACTTAGCAATAAAAAGGAAAGAACGATTGACATATACCACATGTCTAAATCTCAAGTAATTATGTCAAATGAAAAGTTAGACAGAAGAGTACATTCTGTATAAGTCCATGCATATAAAATTCTAGAAAAAGAAAATTAACTTATAATGACAGAAAGTCAGTCAGTCATCACCTGGGGGGGGATGAGTAGAGGCATGAGGAAAATATTATAAAAGGGAACACGAAATTTTTTTATATTTATCATGTTCACTTCAATATTGTTTTTGATTAAAGACTTAACTTTTTAGAGCAGTTTTAGGTTCACAGCAAAGAAAGAAAGATAACAGAGATTTTGCATATACCCCTGGCCCCACACATGCATACATGCATAGCTTCCCTGACTATCAACATCCCCCACCAGAGTGGTACGTTTGTTGCAATTGATGAACCTACATTGATACATCATTATCACACAAAGTTCATAGTTTACCTTAGAGTTCACTCTTGGTGTTGAACATTCTGTGGATTTGGGCAAATGTATAATGAATGACATGTATTCATCATTATATTATCATATGAGTATTTTCACTGCCCTAAAAATGTTTTGTGCTCCACCTGTTCATCTGCCACTCCCATCCCTGGCAACCACTGATCTTTTTATGGTCTCCATAATTTTGTCTTTTCCAGACTATCATATAGGTAAGAAATAGAGTGCAGTCTTTTCAGATGGGCTTTTTTCACTTACTAATATGCATTTAAAGTTCCTCCATGTCTTTTCATTGCTTAATAGTTCATTTCTTTTTAGTGCTGAATGATATTCCATTGTCTGGTTGTACCAGTTTGTTTACCTGTCCATCTACTGAAAGACATGTTAGTTGCTTCCAAGTTTTGGCAATGATGAGTAAAGCTGCTATAAGCATCCATTTGTAGTTTTGTGTGTGTGTGAGTATGTTTTAAACTCCTTTGGGTAAATACCAAGAAACGTTGCTGGATCATATGAGTATATTTAGTTTTGTAAGAAACTGCCAAACTGTCTTCCAAAGTAGCTGTATCATTTTGCCTTACCACCAGCAATGAATGAGGAGGGTTCCTGTTGCTCCACATCTTTGCCCGCATATTTGGTGTTGTCAGAGTTTTAGATCTTGGCCATTCTTTTTTTTTTTTTTTTTTTTGGTGCAAGAAGGGTT